>OY856409.1:1038259483-1038611983 GCA_963693085.1 Alisma plantago-aquatica
AAGATAGATCTATAACATATATAGTAGTTTTCAATTAAAGTTTCCTTCAAATTCACATCATTTTCTTCAAAAAATGGCATCGAAGTTTGTCAAAGTTTGCGTCTAAACTTCATTGAAACTTCCTCAAAGTTTCCACAAACTTCCACTTCCACACCTGGCGAAGTCGACACGAAGTCGAAGTTATGCACCATGCTTCAGAGACTCTATTACTTGAATACGAAGAGTCAAAGCAGGAGATTCATTCTAAAGATCTAACAAGCCATCCCATCCTCAACATAAATCCAAATGATACCATAGACCAATATCCTTCTTTTGAGTCTATTTTGGATAATGAGTATCTAATCCCCTTTATGTTTCTTCCCAAGCCATCACAACCAATTTCCATCCCACACATGGCTGATCTAGAAGGGGTGATACCACCGTTGGAAGAAGCCCATACACCCCCTTTTGTTGTTTACAAGGAAGATGTCCTCATCCCTCCTGAATCCTTGGGGAACCCATGTATAAACGAATTAGAGCCATATGTTATATCAACAATGAAACTTACCAAACACAATGTTGATGGCATTATTTTTGAGAAGAAACAAAACACTTTTGTAAATGATTCGAAATCTTTATATTAGCATCAATTCTCTCATACGCAGGTCATTATGATGGTGGAAAACCTAAACCAGATCCTCCACCTGACTATGTTCATCCTGATCTATCGACATTACTTGCCGAGTACCCATCAACTTCTCCCAATCTACATCCATCTTCAACACTTCCCTTGCTATCGAACAGAGATTTGTGGATCTTATTGGTGGGAATGCAAGGTGAAAGAAAGCATGAACACCCCACTGAGTTTCCACGACTACCCTATCATTGAGTACACTATGAAGCTCCTATAATGAAGGTCCCAACCCTCATACACATCACCTTTAATTGGACGTTCTTCGAGATACCAGGTCCACCTGGAAATCCTCACTCTTCTCTTCCCTCCATCTCGGGTTTCGGTTTTTCTTAGGATGAGAAAAATTGAAGTTCAGGGTAGAGGTGGGTGGTATGTTTCTATTATACCCCCTTATCTTTTTTATTCTTGCATTATTTCTGCCTTTTTATTTATTTTGCATATAGTTGCTTTGTTCATGGCCATTATCTAGTCAGCCATGTTTTTATTTCTTTTGTTACAAAATGACCTTTATCTAGCCGGTTAATATGAATAGAAGTTTATCATTGTACCCCTTTGAATTTAGTAAATCTTTTGTAAAAATTGTTACAAATTGCCATGTTTGAAATCTCCATGTCATCTAGGACCCCAAAATAACATCACTCCTTAGAAAAGTTGGTGAGCCGTATGGAATCAATCAAAACCAAATACAAATTTTCTCTATTTTTAAACTACGGATTTACTTGATATAAATCTTGTATAATGTGATTGACGTGAATATTCTTTCTGATGTAATGACACTTTTGAAAAAGAAAAAGAAGAAGAGAAAGTAACTATGTGAAGTTATAAGCATAAGGACACCTTTTCTTTCCCCCTTATTTTATTTCTAAAAAAGAGAAGAAAAAAATCACCACTGAAAAAAAATCAAGTCTGGGGTGGCATGCTTCCCATATCAAAAATTCCATACCCCACAAAGGGGCATACCATCAAAAGATTCCAAAAGTGTACATGAAAAAATTGTGACCTATGTAGCCACAACTCTACAAATTCAAATCCCAAGTCGAATAGAGGAGAATTTTTTTTATTATCACTTCCTTCTTTGTTTTCACACCCCCAATTTGATCTTGTTCTTGTGCAACAAATCACATAAAAATACAATAATAATAAAAAGAGTGTCAAAGTAAACTAAGATGAAGCATTTTTTTCTACAAAGTCTTGATTTAGTAACAAGATATGATATTTGTTTTTGATAGGGAATATAGAATTTTGTGTTTTGTAGTTTTAAGAGATTGGGTTGCTTGGCCAAATTTGGAGGTAAGGAATAAAGTGATGTTACAAGGGTTAATATAGACATGTTGTTAGTATAAATTAGAACTAATTGTGAATTTATTTGTTTGAGGACAAACAAAGATTCATATCTGAGATGTTTTGATAAATGTATATTTATTATTTTTAATTTAATCTTTCAAATATCTTTTTAAGATTGTTTTGTGATTTATTTTCTTAGTTTTGTAATTTACTGTACTAGTTTAGATTTTCTCTCTTTACATGGAGTTTTAATTATATTTTGTTGGATTTTTGTAAGAAAATGGCCTAATCACTCCAATAATTAATTTCTCTTGGTAGATGTTTTACAAAATTCCCACAGTTCCCGAAATTCATGTATAGACAACACCAAAACAATCATAACTCCCACATACAAATTCTAAATTTGGAGTTTAGATATGTTTTAAAAAGATAATTTCAATTTATACAAGAAAAATATATTTTCCAATGATTTTGGTAGTCATTTAACTATCCAACCAAATAGTGAACGTACCTATTCATTTTCCCGCAGTGCCTGATCAAAATATATACATTGCACCAAAATAGGTATAACTCTCACATCCGAAGGTTGAAGTTAATGTTTAAATATGCATTGGAAAGGAAATTCAAAGATATATAGGAAAAATATATTTTCGAATGCACTTAAAAGATTTTTAACAGCCTAAATTCACAGAACAATTCGAGAACGAGAATCTGCAGAGAGAGAGTCAGAGTTTGAAGGGTCAAAAGAAAACAATCAATTAATTTTCTTTATTACCTATTGAGGAAGAATTTTTTCTTGATCAAGACAAATAGTAGCTTCCTCTTCCATTTCTTCTCCTTCCCTTTCAAGGTTTCCACCCCTCCTTACCCTATAAAAGGAGGGGGGACTCCACAAGAAAAATCATCGAGTCTTAGTTGTAAATCAAGTCTTACTTGTAATAGAGTCTTAGTTTGTAGTCATCAATTTTGTACTCACATTTTCTTTTATAGTTGTAATATTTCATTTTTATAATATAAAATCAGTTCTTCATCTCTAGATCTTAGTTATTCTCATTCTTAACTTCTTGTTCTTTTCCCTTGAAATGGAGGATTAAGGGATCAAGCCGTTCAACTGGAACCACTTAGATCTCCTTGGAGATTTTTCTTCCTATGGTCTATGGCTTCTTTCTTTCTTCCTTTTGCTTCCCATCTTATGTCTAGTGAGTAATTTTCTTACTGAGGCAAGGAGAGCAACCCCTTAGACATGTGATGATTGGATTGAAGTATTACACTACTTTTTAGATAAATGGTTTTTAGTTTGGATGTTGACGATTTTAACTAAGTGATCTCTCATTTTTATTACTTGTTAATATTGACGGATGCGACTGTGGAACCCAAGATTTAGAACAACCAAATCAATTTCATAGAAATTTGGATGAGACCTCAAAAAAATCCCAATTAAGATGATTGAACTAGGATCTGTGAACTCCAGGACCAATGGGTTCAAGGGGAGTTCATCTTTTGTGAATCATCTACAAATGTTTCACATACCTTCCTTTATCTTTCTTATAGTGTAATTTCTTTAGTCTCATTTCACATCAACTAGGCTAGTTAAATCCCTTAGCTTTGGTATTTTTTTGATTAGTTGATCTTTAATTCAACATCTTTCTTTTATTTTGTTTTTTTTAACAAAATCTTATAATAAATTTTACATTCTTATTCTCGCAATCAAATTTGAAAATCAACCATCTTCATCGTCATCTCCGTGGATCAATACCTTTCTGTACTTTGTTGGTTTGGTGCTTGTATCAGGTTGACGGCCGGCTAGAAGGTTAACCTCTAGGAAATTTTTACTAGTGATTGTTGCATGTTACAACAACACACATCAACCTAGTGAAAACATCTCAGTTAATACCTATGTCCTAAGCAAAGAATTTTGTGTTGTGACCGAATGATCAAATGGTGTAGCGGGCAAAATACTTATGAAAATGTTCTGACTGATACCATGACCTTTAAGAGGGAACATCTAAGCTTTGATCCAAGAAACATATTTACACATCATCAAAGAAATTATGGATAAAATAATAAATATGGAAATTCAGAATTGACCATCTATTTTAGAGGAATTAAATGCTACTTAGAGAGAGAAATTTTAGAGTTATATATGTACACAATTTAGACTTAGTGGAAAAATTAGAAAGCATTGCAAAGTTCAGGAAAGTAGTAAATCTTTGGGTTGCCTCCCAAGAAGCATTGATTTAAAGTCTTTAGCTTGACTCTCATTTCTTCCTACTCACAGTTCTTCTACTGGTACTGGATGTGGCTCTTCTAAATCTAATTCTGTCCTTCTAACAAAAGCTTCATCTTCATAGTATCTTTTAACTCTGTGCCCATTAACCTTAAAGATACCAGTCTTTTCACTAGTGATCTCCATTACCCCAGATGGGTAGATCTTGACAACAAAGAATGGGCCAGACCATCTAGACCTGAGTTTCCCTAGAAAAGCCTAATTCTTGAATTGAATAGCAGAACCTTGTCTCCTTCAGAAACATCCTTGTTTTTGATGTGGGCATAATGCAACACCTTCATTCTTTGCTTGTAGATGGGGGCGTTCTCATAGGCATGGTGCCTTGGTTCCTCAAGCTTGTGAAGCTGCAGATACCTTTTCTTTCTACCTATGTCCATATCCATATTTGAGAATTTGATGGCCCAAAGGGCCTTGTGCTCTAGTTCGCAGGCAAATGGCATGACTTTCCATACATCATATGGTAGGGAGTAGGCCCTATTGGTATTTAGTAAGCAGATCTGTATGCCCACAAGACATCATCTAACTTCATGGACCAATCCTTACATGCCCTTCCAATGGTTTTCTCTAATATCTTCTTAATCTGTCAGTTTGAAACTTTGACTTGTCTAGATGTCTGAGGTTGGTATGGTGTGGTTACCTTATGCTTGACCCCGTACTTCTTCAACAGTGCTTCAAACTATTTTTCCACGAAATGGGACCCCTGTCACTAATGACATTGTGTGGAACCCCGAATCTAGAGAAAACGGTCTTCTCGAATAGTCTCACGACTGCTTTAGAGTCACAAGTGGGGGTTGTTATAACTTCTACCCACTTGGAAACATAATCTACTGCGACCAAAATGTACTTGTTTCCCCTGGAGGGAGGGAAGGGCCCCATATAATCCACTCCCCAGACATCAAATATCTCCACTTCCACCCAGTCAGACATAGGCATCTCATTTCTTTTTATAATATTTCCTGCTAGATGGTATTCTTTACATGACTTGATAAAAGACATGGCATCCTTGAAGAGCTTCGACCAATAAAAGCCTAATTGTAGGACCTTAGATACTGACCTTTCACCTCCATTGTGACCTCCATAAGGTGAGGAATGACATTCCTTGAGGATCTGAGGCACCTCTTCTTGTAGTACACAATGTCAGTTTAGGTTGTCGGGACATTTCTTAAACAATAGGGGGCCATCCCAGTAATAATTCTTCATGTTAGAGAAAAGTTTCTTCTTCTGATTGTAGGTTATCTTAGGAGGCAATTGCTCACAAGCCAAATAATTACAGATGTCAACGAACCAAGGCATATCTGGTTCGACTGACTTGGCCATTCTCAAGGCCTCATCTACATAGTGGTCATTTATTGGTATCTGATTTTCTTCAGTGAAGACTATTCTAGACAAGTGTTCATCCATCACATTCTCCATTCCTTTTTTGTCAATGATTTCATGATCGAACTCTTGTAGCAACAGAGCTCATCACAACAACCTCAGTTTTGTGTCTTTTTTATGCATAAGATACTTTATGGCCTCATGATCCATGTACACCTTCACTTTAGACCCCATTAAGTAGGATCTAAACTTGTCGAAAGCAAATACAATTGCTAGCATTTCTTTCTCAATTGTGGTGTAGTTTACTTGAGCTTCACTGAGAGTTCTACTAACATAGTAGATCGTGTGGTGCTTCTTATATATTTTTTTACCCTAAGACAACTCCAATGGCGTAATCGCTGGCATCACACATGATTTCAAAAGGAAATTCCCAATCGAGTGCTTGAAGTATCAAAGTTATGGTCAATGCATTCTTCTGGAAATTGAATGCTTCGAGGCATTTATCAGAGAAATTGAAATATGCATATTTAACAAGAAGGTTTGACAAATTCTTCACAAACATTGGTAAATCTTTGATAAATCTTCTATAGTATCCAACATGCCCTGGAAAACTCCTCACTCTTGTGATGGATTTTGGCAGTGGTAAATTTGATATAACTTCTATCTCATTCTTATCAACTTCCATAACCTTCTAAACAAATTTATGCCTTAGCACCATGCCTTCTGTTACCATAAAATGACATTTTCCCCAATTAAGCATAAGCTTCTTCTCCTCACATATTTGTAAGACCCTTGATAAGTTATCAAGACATTTGTCAAAGTTGGGTCCATATACTGAGAAGTTGTCCATGAATACCTCCATTATGTCTTCCAAAAAATCCAAAAACATGGATATCATGCACCTTTGAAAAGTAAAAGGCGCACTACATAATCGAAAAGGCATTCTTATGAAGGCGTACGTCCCATAGATACAAGTGTAAGTAGTATTTTCTTAATCATGAGGGTGGATAGGGACTTGATAAAATCCAGAATATCCATCAAGAAAATAGAAATAGGATTGTCCTGTAAGCCTTTCTAGAACTTAGTCAATAAAAGGTAGGGGGAAGTGGTCTTTCCTCGTGGAGGTATTGAGCTTACGGTAGTCCATACACATTCTCCACCCAATAACCATCCAAGTGTCTACTTCATCCCCATTGATGTCCTTCACCACACTCATTCCACCTTTCTTAGGTATAACATGAATCTATCTAACCCAGTTGCTATCACTAATGGGGTAAATGATTCTTGCATCTTGTAACTTTATTCCTTCTTTCTTTATGACTTCTTTCAACATCTGATTCAACTTTCTTAGTGACTGAGTCAAATGTTTAGCAGCTTCCTCTAAATTGATTTTGTGCATACACAGAGTTGGGATGAGGCCTTTTATATATTCCACAGAGTAACCTATAACTTTCCTTCGCAGTCTGAGTTCTTTCAATATCTTTTCCTCTTGATATTCTGTCAGAGAAGAGTTTATGATAACATGGTTTCTTTCACCAGCATCTAGGAATTCATACTTTAGCCCTTCTGGTAGCTGCTTCAGCTTGGGTTTTGGTTTCCTGGTGTCTGTTCAAGAGAGGTATACCTCACTGTTTCTACTATACCTTCTTCGTCACTGAAAACCTCCTCAAGTTAATTTAAGTAATTAAGAATCGCAACCACTTCTGGATCTGCTAGATTGGGATCATGATTGTTTAAGGCCCACATGAGAGGGTCAACTATTGTATTTCTTTCTTGTACTTCCTCGTAGTATTGAGTATAACTGTCCATAAAATAGGCTGACTCAAATAAAGAGGGGCCTCTCATGGCGTCTTGTACATGAAAATCAATGTGATCATTACCTATGTGGAGAGTTATGATTCCCTCTGCGACATCTATCAGGGCTCTCCCAGTGGTGAGGAATGGTCTTCCAAATATCATGGGACATGATGGATCTTTGACAGTGCAATCACTACTATATCACAAGGTATAAAGAACCTTCCGATGGGGATTGGGACATCCTCTACCACTCCTAATGGATTTGTAAAGGTATGGTCGACAAGCTGAATTCTCATACCTGTCTTCACCATGTTTGTCATCCCAAGCCTCTGGGCTAAAGAAAGGGGCATAAGACTGATACTTACTCCTAGATCAGTGAGTCCATTTCTTTCTACATTGTCTCCAACATTGAAAGGAATAGTAAATGCTCCCGGATCTCTTTTCTTTATAGGCATTGTATATTGAACAAAAGCACTTGACATCTTGGCTAGTTGTATTGTCTCAACACGATTACCTCTCCTCCTCTTCGTAATTAGGTCCTTGAAGAATTTGGCACAAGTAGACATTTCCTCAATTTCATCTAGGAACAAAATATCTAGGTGCAACTTATTTACTGCCTCCATGAACTTCTCATATCTTTTGTTTAGGTGAGCCTTGATATTCTTATAGGGGAATGGTACTCTCGACGCATAAGGATTTATTTCTATAAAGACCTCTTTGGTGGGATCTGACTTCTTTTCCTTTGCACCTTTCTTCTTTTTGTCTTTTTCTGTGGCCTTATATTCCTTTACTAGATCTTCCCTTTCAGATTCCTCCTCTAAAACAATGGGTTTAGTCTTTGAATTGACAACCTTTTCTTTTTCATGGTGGATCTCTTATTTTTGTTTTTCTACAACTTTCTCGGACCAGAGAATAGACATCTTTGTAATTTTTGTGTTTGATGGGATCTTCCCTGGAGGATTCTTCATGAGTTCTAGCTACTAGCTGGGCTAGCTGTTGATCAATTTGTCTTTGACAAGTTTGCATGTCCACCATCTGAGTTTGCATCATGATTAACACTCCTAAGTTGAAGATGGCTATTTGAGTAAACTTTTCGTTCACCAAAGCTTACCTTTTCACAAAATTGAAAAGTTGAGTGATCATGTTGTTATCCTTGGTTTGATTTTGACTTTGATTTTTTCCTTGATTTTGAAGGCTCACATTTTTGTTTTGATATTGTCCTTGATAATTGTTCTTGTTTGATTGATATCTAGTAGTTATGGTATACTAATTCAGTCCACCTTTTTTCTCGAATCCTGGGGGAGGCTTAGACAAACTACCCAGTTGATGAGAGTTCTTAATGACATCTTTGTTGCCATAATTGAATCCTAGATGGTCTGGACGTTTGAAATTTACATAAGAGATGTTTTTTGTTTCATCTTCACTTTCACTTTCTTCACTTTCTTCTAGCCATGTATAGATACAATTTTTGATTCCATGACCTCCTTCACCACATGTGACACACTTCATGACTTTCTCAATAAGTTTCTTGCTCTTACCTCCAGTGTCTTTTAGTTGTTTGACATTAGTGGCAATCTACTGAATTTGATTCATGATAGTTTCCATGGCTTTGGCTTTGACTGAAGGACCTTCAGTGTCTGCCTTCTTGGCTAACCCTCTATCACTTCTCTCATACTCCATGCCTGCTTGCATTGCAGCCATGTTGTCGATGATCTTTATAGTTATGCTCGCCTTCTTTCCAAGAAAATCACTCCCGAGGACAACATTCATCGATGTCTACTCTGTGGGAGTTAGCCCGTTGTAAAACATTGTCATCAGAAATCCTTTGCAATAGTTGTGGTGAGGACAATCCCTTTAATATTCCTTATGTCATTCTTAAGCTTCAGGAAGGTTCTCACCAGGCTTTTGCATGAAGGAAGTGATATTTTTCCTATTTTAGATGGTTTTCTCAATGGGGTAGAATTTAGTGATGAAAGCATCAGTGAGGGGCCTCCATCCATCTATAGACTGGTGAGGTAGGTTAAGGTACCAAGATAGAGCTTTATCCTCTAGAGAAAAATGAATCACTTGAAATATATGACTTCTTGAGGCACTCCCCTTATCTTGATGGTGTCGCAAATGTTTTTGAAGGCGACAAGGTGATGGTAAGGATTCTCATTCTTCAAATTCCCTCGAAAAGGATTGTTTCAGATCATTGAAATGACATCGAGTTTTAGCTCAAAAATAGCTGCATTGAATTGTGGGATAACGATTGGGCATCTTGACTCATTAGCTCTGGTAGAAGCCAATTCTCTAAACATTTTATATTTTTCATCATCTTCATCTTCACTGTTACCATGATCATGATCAAGATGATTCCTCATGTGCCTTCTGTTGTGGTGGTGGCAATGCTTGTAATGGTGCCACTCTTCTATCTTCTTCCTTATAGTGACGACTGTCAGAGTGACGTTCCTCTCGTTCTTCTTCAGTTTCTGATGGCGGACAGTTATGTTGGACTCTTGCATTCTGATCCTCCCCAGTAAGGATACCGTCTCTATGAGGTGGCATGGTGTCTTGAAAAGAGGGTGAGGTGTTAATTAAATCTACTTCCCTTCAGGCTACCTAAATAGATCACATAGTCAAGTTATAAAACTAGACGTGTAAAATGAAATATTCTAAGCAATCTAGACGTAGTAGATTTAGAGTTTTTGTGCAGTCAAGCTTATTGCTAAGCTTGAGGCATGGTATATAGTGAGTAGATTCGTGATCTTAATAGTACCATTTTGCCTTGTCCCCGAAAATGGCGCCAAAAAGTTGACCGACCTAAATCACACATCCAAAATAGAGCAGATCTAGAGTAGTCAGACTCTTAGATTTATTACCCGACACTTAGGCCCCCACAACTATTATACAAGGTCCGATGTAGTAGCTCGGGGTCAAACCACATGGACAAGGTTGGTATGTGATAGGAACATAGAGCCTTAGACTCAAATACACCAAACCAAGAGATATATTAAGATGGTGTTCCCTAAGGAACAATGTTACTCCAAACAAAGCAAAAGAAAGAAAACAAAACAGGAGAATAAGGTTAAATAAGAAAGATGTAACTAGAATATGGAAGGGAACTTGGATTGGGTTTCACCTACTAAGATCTCTCACCAACTTGCAATAACACACCCCTTTATACACCCTTAGAAAGATTACAAGCAATTATCATATATGTCTATTCCCTCCTCTCTTGATCTTAGGATAGATATGGATTGTAAGGTTGTCTCCCTCAAGAGATGACTAACAAAAAACCACAAAGCAAACCATATGACTATCAATTTTAGTATTCCAACATTCTCATGCATTCATACTACTCCATAATAGTTATATAAGGCTAGTACTACTCTTTTGAGGAACTAACAAACATACATCACAAGAGAGTAGCTAAGCATACAAATGAAGTGTTAAGAACAAGAGTATGGAGATAATCCAGCTAGGGGCATATATATATTCAAAGGGATGCAAGTATGTACATGTTGGGAGAGCCTTAGTGGCTACTCTCAACCCAAGTTAGGTTCTCAACTATAGATATTAATAGGCAGCATAATGACGTTACCAAAGTGTAGATACATCAAGAATTATGAAGAGGGGGAAGGTACAACGTGAGGAAGATGATAGATCTAGAGAAGGGAGAAGGTGATACACTAACTGTACTTCTCCAAATCTAGATCTAGTACAGGCGTGGAAGATGGAAACTACTATGTCAAAAAAGATGGCAGGTTTTCTCTCTCCTCCAACATTCATCTTCAGAGATCCAAGACCAATGGAGATGAATGAGAATGGCTCTGGAGTTTGGCAACACTTCATTTCCCTTGATGATCTGCCTCCTTGATGTGTGGAGTTGGGGGCCTATTTATAAGCACCATCCACCGACTTAAGTCTAGGTGTAACAGTCTCTATAGGTGTCCCGACCACAACAAGTACTCGGTTGCATCTGCACCTTGGTTGAAACTAGAGTTGTGGATCGCCACCTAGTATCGGTCGTGACACTGGTCTGGTCATTATAGCTTCTTCAACCTTCATATCTATCAATGTCATGACTGTTGTTGCAGTCAGGATGGTGGTTGTGATCATGACAAATGTTGTGGTCACGGTGGCACATGTTGTGACCGAGACCTTAATAAGGGACAATACCGTCATGCACAGTTGTGCCACACAACAACACTGAGCGTCTATGTGGATCGGCCGATACACCTGTGGACCTGTCGCGGCCGAGATAGTTGCCCACATGTAGTTGTTGTGACCTCGATGGAGGAGCATTGGTGGCGATATGTATGGATAAAGTAAAGGCTTTTAGTTATGTCCAAATATTGTTTAAAGATATTCAAATAGATAGAAAAATCCATAAAAGGGATGTTCATATAGGAATAAAATAGGTGCAAAAAGTTCACGAAATGAGATGTTATCAGAAGCACCTTCTCTATGAAGGGTTTAGGTAAAACATCCTATGTGATAGGAATCAAAATCTATAAAGATACATATGAAAAGACTCTTTACCTAAGAAAGAGAACATACATTGACAAGATATTCAAGGGGTTCAACATACAAGACTTAATGAGAGAAGATTTGTCCATTTTTCATGGAGTTAGTCTCTCAAGAGGCTAGCATCCCAGTTCTTGTGAAGAATGGAAAAAACATGAGTAAGATGCCGTATGCATTCACAATTGGATCCCCCATATGTGCAATGTTATGTACTCATCTGGTTATCTATATGTATTGGACAGGACGAGAGGATGTGTACTCATCCAGTTATCTCATATATTTGGACTATATGAAAGGATATTTGTCAGATCCCAATGAGAGTCACTGGATTTCCATAAAAGAACATCCTTAAGTACTTGAGAAGTACTAAAAGGATTGGTTCCATGGTTATGGTTATATGGAAGAGTTGGGTGTAAAGGGCTACATTGATGCAAGCTTCCAAAATGACAAATGAAATTAGTGATTGCAATATAAATTTATTTTTGACCTTAAATAGAACTATAAAGACAGATTAATTCCGAGGATCTAAATCTATTTTTAATGGATTCCTCAAATTTTTCTGAGCAAATTTCATATATTACATGTATCAATCCGATCTACCAATATTTAGATATGATTTTTGTAAGAAATACTTACTTGAGCCAATGGCAGGCTGCCACATCATCTTTCCCATGCAACACGTAGCTGGCCCAGAACATAACCAAAAGATGTTTTTGCCCTCACTTAAGTGGCCCGTTCTTCAGTACGCGGAGGGGCATAACTATCCAACGACCATTAGGTCATCTACCACCTCTGACGCTCAGTGCTGCCGCCGACTGTAGCTTATTCGCGGGTACACCCCCTCTTCCAAGGGCCCGAGGACCGCCGCCAATGGCCGCCCTAGCTCTGCCGCCCTCCGCCGCACTTGGGGTGCCACCCAACTCGCATCCTAGATGGCTAGCTTGGGCTGGATATGCGTGTGACCTACATCCGATATACAACTGTTTAATTCTACAATAGAAGTCGAGTACCTTGTTGTCATGAGAACAACAAAGGATACTATATGGATCAAGAAGTTCATATAGATGAACTTATGATAGGTTCCAACTATTGATGACATAGTAGAAATACTATGACAACAATGGAGCTACTGGTTAGGCAAATAATCTCAGATAGCATACTACAACACTTCCATCTCATACGAGAAGTCATACAACAAGGAGATGTGAAACTTGCAAAATACCGACTTGAAGCAAACTTTGTTAACCCACTATAAAAGTGCTTGCATAGAAAAAACATGATGTACTTGTTAAAGATCACTTGGAATAAGATTCATGGGTGATTGGCTCTAAGTGCAAGTGGGAGTCTGTTGCTATATTTGCCCAAAGAGCCAATCATATGATAATTGCATTGAGGCATTATGTATCTGATTTGATAATGTTAAAGGTAATTTTGTCTATTATGTTTGTCTCAATCATGAGATGATGACACATACATAATGGATGTCCAAAGAATGATGTGACTCAATGACAAATGTCTTCAGGTTGAGGACTTGAACTATGAGATCATATGTATGATAAGAGTACATACATTCTTAGTATGTCCCTATTCAAATATAACTATGGAAGCAAAATAGACAACAATAATACACAAGATTAGAATATGTGTTGGTTGATGACAAAATCTCATTAGTCATGATATATGATATCAAACCAAGCACACATGTACATGTTAGAGAACAATGTATCAGACAGACCCACCTTGAGAGTGATACATGGAAACCATTGTATTATAGTCAGAATCAACTCCCATAGTGATAGTGGTGATTGTGGTTATTAGACTTGAAATCACTACACTCATCACATGTTTCTCGATGCAATTTGACATCATCCAATGTGACCTTGAATAAGGGTTATCATAAAGGTGGTGCTTGGGTACACTGTGATACATGGAGATAGTGTGTGAGTGATGTTGATGGGATTTTCCCCTCCTATAAGAGATTGATATCCATTCCACTTGATAAGCGAGACTAAGAGATGTATGACCATACTCATGTGATTCAATATGTGATATGTGAAATCACATGCATATCAGACAATCTTGTCTACTTCAAGGAACATGGATTGAATGTTGAAGAGGATGATGATTCCATGCCTTGAGTTCAATCCAGATGTCACAGACAAAGGAACTATACATTCATTGTAACATGAATCATGGATTGTAGGTTGAAGTTGTTCTCCAACTTTCTGAATTACTTGGGTAGCAATGATGTGTTTCTATATACTGCTCATTGCTCGTGGTGTCATAAATTAGTTATGGACATTCACTGCCAATGTAAATTGGGACCTATAGGGTCACACACATAGGATGCACTTGGAATCGGAGTTTATTCATGAATGATGTTTAACTTGATTATTAAAGTGTTTAGATATTCAATTTAAACAAATAAGGTTCAAAATTGACTGAATGGACTTTGAACCAAATAGTTCAAGTGTTGGACCAATTGATTTAAGTGTTAGGTCAATACAAACAACAATTGTCTGAATATTTGGCAGAGTTGGACATTTAAATGACCACATCACATGTGAAACGACCATTTCACATGTGAAACGACTATTTCATGATGTGAAATGTACATTTCATGATGTGAACTGATTGGTCCATCATGTGAACTGATCGGTTCATCATATGGAACATCCGGTTCAACTATCAATTCCATTGGATCAAGGATTTATGCTAATGTCATGATTGTACATTAATTAAATATTAAAATCCAATATGTTTGAAAAATGAAACTTGATGAACCAACTGGTTTAGGGTTTGAACTGACTAGTTTACCCACAAATTGACCGTTTGGTGAGAGAATGAACTAATTCACGGTTCACATGTTTTAAAAAATTCATGAAAAGCCATCTCTTTGATTCCCAGATGGATTGGATCCTGACCCTAGACATCCTATAAATAGAGGGGTACTCGGGGCTTCCCAAACACAAATAATAAGATCTGAAAATTGTTGTCCTCTCTATTTGTGGTAACCAAGAGAGCTCGAGCAAGTTCTACCTATCAAAGGGAGGGAAAACCATGGATAAAATTGGGAGAGCAAATCACCACTAGCACACTGACATCCGAAGGGACAACTCATTCTCATTGGTTATGGTAGCGCAACGTGGAGCTCCTAGTGGTCTGTGTGGATTACTCTAGAGGGGAGGTTGCTTTTGGTTTCCGCTAGAAGGACACTGTCAACCGCCATCTGTGGTGCAGACCAGAAGTTTGACGACGATAGTCATTTAGGTCCAACTCGATGAAGTAGCATGCTGCAACAAGCATTGTCGCTGGACCTGCTCTAAGACTAGGGATATGTCTTGCAACCTCCCTACTCATCTCATAGTTGTTGATGAGATTTTGCTGATTAGGGAATAAGGCATTAATTTTTTGTTTCTGTTGGCTTATTTGTTACTCCGATTTCCTTACAGTTAATCTCATACCATTAGATATTAATTATTTTCAAATTATTTTGGGTATGGACTGCCTTGAAACATATCATGTCTAGTTCGATTGTTGAAAGAAAGAAGCTATCTTTCAACAAGGTGTCTTTTCATGTGTCTTTAATGGAGATAAAAACGTCTTACCCACATGTATAGTGTCAACTGATGTAGTTGATAAGATGATGAGAAAAGGGTGTGAGGCCTTTTTAATACATGTGGTAGATGCTAGGGAAGAGAAAACAATACTCACTATACCAAATTCCCAAGTAGTACATGAGTTTTGAGATGTCTTTCCTGACAAATTACTAGGTTACCACCTAAAAGAGATAATGACTTTGAGATACAAATTATACATGGTAGCCACCCAATAGCATTACCTACCGATAGAATGGCACCTACAGAGTTAAAGGAATTAAAAACTCATTTACAAGATTACTAGACAATGAATTTATTCAACCTAGTACTTCACCTTGGGGAGCTCCAGTACTGTTTGTTAAGAAAAAGGATGGAACCATGTGAGTATGTATAGACTACAAGAAATTGAATAAGATAAACATTAAGAATAAATATCCTCTTCCTAGAATTGGTGACTTGTTTGATCACCTACATGAAGAAACAAAATTTTCAAAGATAGATCTCAGATCAAGATGTCATCAGTTTTGGATAAAGGCATCTGATGTACCTAAGTCAATATTCAGAACAAAGTATGGACACGATGAGTTTATAGTCACGTCTTTAGGACTGACAAATGCCCCTTCAACTTCATGGACACGATGAACATGGTCTTCAGATCATATCTAGATCATCTCATAGTAGTGTCTATAGACAATATTCTTACATATTCCAGAGATGCAGAACAACATAAAAAAACATATGAGGATATCCCTACAGTTGTTAAGGCAACACCAACTTTATGCTAAGTTCATCAAATGTGAGTTTTGGTTGGCTGAAGTATCTTTTCTTAGACATGTCATATCAGGAGAAGGACTCAGTGTTGACCCTAAGAAGGTGGAATATGTTCTACAGTGGGAGAAACCTACAACCCCTAACTGAGATCTGAAGTTTTCTAGGGTTAGTTGGATACTACATGAGGTTTATAAGAAACTTCTGTGCAATAGAAACACCTCTTAAAAAGGAAATATGTACCTTTTGTTTGTCCTAAAAGTTGTGAGAAAGGTTTTCAAACATTAAAGAAGAACTTAACCACAACACGTCTTGATTTTACTAGAGGCAGATAAAGATTATGCAGTTTTCTGTGATGCATCAAGGAGAGGTTTGGGATGTGTTCTTATGAAAGAACGGAAGGTGGTAGCCTATGCTTCTAGACAACTTAAGAAGATTGAAGTGAACTATTCTACACATGAGCTTGATTTGGTATAAGTAGTACATGCCTTAAAGACATGACATCGTTATCTTTATGGTGAATCACGTCAGGTCTTTACTGATCATAAAAACTTAAAGTAAATTTTCACACAAAGGGATCTCAAACTGAGACAACACAGATGGTTGGAGCTTATAACGGATTATGATGTCACCATTGATTACCACCTTAGAAAGGCCAATGTCTTAGCATATGCTCTGAGTAGTAATTCAACATTGTCTGCAAAAATATTTTCAATAACACGTGTAAAAAGTGACTTGTTAGTTAAGATGAGGGAGATGAATTTGGATCTAAATGTGTTTTATGGAGGTGGATTGATTGCACATATGTAGGTTAGACCTACATTTTATGATCATATTAAGGAGCTTCAACACAATGATAGAATTGCTACATATCATGGGGAGATGAATTGGGGTCTAAATGTGTCTTATGAAGGTGGATTGATTGCACAAATGTAGGTTAGACCTACATTTTATGATCAGATTAAGGAGCTTCAACACAATGATAGAATTGCTACATATCATGCATGATATGATAGAAGGAAAGAGGACAAAGCTCAGATATTTAGATGATGGGTTATTTTGTCAACATGATAGGTTGTTTGTGCCAAAAGACACCAAGTTAAAGAAATAGATTCTTGAGGAATCTCACTCTTCAATCTACGCAATGCATCTAGGCAACACAAAGATGTATAGAAACCTAAAGGAATTGTATTGGTGGGTAGGTATAAAGAAGGATGTGGATGAGTATGTAGCCAGGTGTGGTGTGTGTAAGAAGGTTAAGGTTGAACATCAGAACCCAGCAGGTACTCTACAATCACTTCCTATCTATGAATGGAAGTGGGAGCACATTAATATGGATTTTGTGGTTGCATTACCTATGACATCTCATGATTTTGACTCTGTATGGGCAATAGTAGATAGGCTAATAGAGTCTTCTTGATTTTTAGCAGTTAAGAAAACTTGGGATCCACCAAATTTAGACAAATTATATATAGATAAGATAGTCATATTGCATGGGATACCTATTTCTATATTATTCGATAGAGGCCCCAAATTCACATCTAGGTTCTGGAATCAGTTACAACATTCTTAGGGAACAAAACTAAAATTTAGCACAAAATTTCATCCTCAGATAGATGAACAGTCAGAGAGGACAATTCAGGCCCAACATGATATACTGAGAGCATGAGTTCTGGAGTTTAGTGGCATTTGGGATGATCATCTCGATCTCATGGAGTTGACCTATAACAACAATCACCATTCTAGTTTAGGCATGGCCCCTTATGAAGCCCTATATGGAAGAAAGTTTAGATATCATATTTGTTGGTATGAAGTTAAATAAAGACATATTCTAGGTCCAAAGTTGGTGGAAGAAACAATAGAAAAGATATCTATGATCAGATAGTAGTTGAAGGTTGCACAAGACAAATAGAAAAGCTATGCAGAGAAAAGGCATAGGGCACTTCAATTTAAGGTTGGGGATGAGGTTTATTTGAAAGTATCACCCTGGAAGAGTGTGATGAGGTTTGGTAAGTGAGGAAAACTAACTCCTAGATAAATGGGTCCCTACCAATCATTTAGAGAATTGGACCAGTCACATATAAACTAGAGTTGCCTTTAGAGATAGCCAATTTACATGATGTGTTTCATGTATCTATGCTGAAGAAGTGTCATCCTGGTTAAAAAAGGATTATAGACTTCGATCCTATACAACTAAGAGAGGATATTTCCTATGTTGAAGGACCAATCCAAATTCTAGATCACAGAATTCGAAAGCTTAAAAAGAGGGAAATACCCTTAGTGAAGGTTCTATGAAGGAATCATGGTATAGAAGAAGCTACTTTGGAAGTAGAGTCGAAGATGTGTAACAAGTATCCTTTCCTTTAAGGGAATTTTGAGATGAAATTTTAATAAGAGGGGGAAAATTGTTACAACCCTCTACTAGTTTTGTTGGTAATCCTAGGGATTTTAGATAACCTTAATGCTTTTATGCTTTTATTAGTAATATATTACCTTTTGGTTTATCTTAACTTTGACATTCAGAAATAATTGTTTGTATAACTCATGATCATGACTTAAGAATACCTCAAAGATTCGAGTTAGAGTTGATATAGAATTAGTCCATACATATATGTGAGAGGAGAATTAACGAGACATGAGAAAATCATTAATAAATAATTTTATTTCTTTGAGAATTTTATCAAACTAATATAGTAATATTCAAGAGAATTCAATTATAAATCCAAAGAAAAAATAATGAACCAAATTGGAGTTAGAATGGGCCTTTTTAGTGACATGTACAGTTTCTTAGCGACCGATGAAAATTGGCTTTTTTAGTGACTGCCAAGAATGGGTTTTCTTAGCGACCAGTGGTCACCGAAGGCCTAACAAATGTTAAGAATCGTCACCCAGGATAGCCAATCATAACACAATCATAACTTGGGTTGTACATGTCCATTTTCAAAGAAACAAAGTGCATTAGAACCGTGATTAGGTCATCTATCTTATTAGACCCTTTAAACAATGAAAAGAAGACCTAAAAGGTGATTCCTATGGAGATTTGCTGGGAAGAGCATGAAGAATGATGAAAACCAAAGGCTTTGCCATAGATTCAAGTTGGTAATTGGCTTTTAATTGTAGCTCCTTATTTCTCTTTCTGTTCCTTTGCTCAGAACTCTCTGGTTCATCAATATATGGTTTTGTTTAACCTTCATTCTTCTTCTTATACCTCCAACCAATATTTTTTTTATCTTGTTTTCTTGTTGATAGCCTGTTTATGAGGATATCTCATGGCTTGAGATGAGATTGTAGTTAGTGTTAGATAAGATTCAAGCTTGGTTCGTGGATATACTTAGATCAGTGATTAGTGATCAGTGGTGAGATCTGTGAGTGGAAACTCACCTTTTAACCCGAATTTATACATATAAACTCAAATAATGACATTTGAGTATTTAAATCGTGCTTTACGATAACTATGATAAATTTGATAAATCTATTTATATATTTCCAATAGTGGAAAGGCTTTATTCATATTTAGTGATGCAATATCATGTCCAAAGTTTCCATATGAGTTGTTACAAATGATAGATGATAAAATGGTGTAAATTGAGGCATTGGAGAATCTAGATGTTGCCCTAATTCAGGTTTAAAGAGTTGTACCGTGGTTCACGAGAATAGTAAAAGTTTCTAGATGATTTATGTGCTTAACACGAGATGCTTAAATGATAAAAAAAGGATAATGATTAGTAACGGAGATCAATCATGTTAAATCAACTAAATATCATTACATGTTGTTGGATAAATTGGACATTATTATACCGTCTGTTTTGATGATGACAAATATTTCACACTTGTGGATCTAACATGTTATTTGAATATTTTTGGGTTCAGTGAAATAAGGAAATTCTACTAAGTGGAAAGATGAATATCAATGCAAATTGAAGATCAAATACACTTAATTGCATATATGTTCATGATTGTACTCATATGGAAACACTTGTACAAAAATATAATGTAAAAGTACTTAGACATCATGTAAATCAAGCGTTAGATCTTCCCTATCCACCTATAACCCTTAGATAGGTTTCCCCCCAAAGTTAAAGTCACCATCACTCATTGAAACACATACTTAGTAGGTGATTCAAAAGTCTAAAATTGGGACACCCTTGGTCGAAAAACTTGTCGACTGAGACACACTCGATTGAAGATTTTGTCAATCGAGAACTACCTCAGTTGAAATTGTGAGCACTATCCAATAACTTACACATTTGTGCTCTAAAATGATCTTTGGTTGAAAATATTCTCGACCGAGCAAACTTCAGTCTAAAGCTTGTGACCGTTAGACTAAGTGGTTGGTAGTTGGAAGTTGAAAATAGACATTGCAACACTTTGCCTTAAACCCAGGCTTGGTCAAAGAAAAGCTCGACCGAGACACAGTTCGGTCGACAAACATGTCGACCGAGCAGGGTTCTGGATTGTTCTTTTAAAGCACGAACAAATTAGCAATTTCTAGCCAACTAATGTACACCTAATTGCTAGTTAACCACTAAGAACACTCTAGAGACTCCCAAGAATGTCCCTAAGTAATTGCAAACCATTCCTATAAATAGGAGAGGCCTTAGGACACCTAAAGCACCTAAGATACACTTGAGAATACATTCTTGTGAGCAACAAAGCCAAGCAACACTTGCCATCTTGTTCTACAAGCTCCAAATTTGTGTCTTATAACCATAGCCTCTTAGCCACCTCATAGAAACGACCATCCTAAGTGGTGTGAATGGTCTAATGCTTGATATAGGATCAAAGCACTATACTCAATTGTTGTATTTCCTTCTTCCAATCCCCCTTCATAGGTTAAAGCTACTTGTGCTCCTTGGCTATTCTATGATTGTGGAGGCTACTTGAGGGAGCTTGGTTGAAGCTACTTCTTGGTGGAGAAGGATGCTTCAAGAGGATCTTGAGATTACTTCAAGGAAGACTACTTCAAGGGAGGTTGGAGCTACTTCCAAAGGAAGCCTATCTCAAGGTGGTCTAGCTACTTCTAGGAGGAGAAGGCTGCTCCAAGGGCTTGGAGTTACTTCAAAGAAGGCTGCTTCAAGGAGGTTGAGGCTACTTCTAGGAGAAGGCTACTTCAAGGAAGGTGATTGTATTTTATTGAAACATCCTTGAAGGTTAATAAAATTAATAACTTTTAAAATCCCAGTTGGAGACAATTGGGTAGTGGACTGACAACCTTTGAATTCAAAGGTTGGAACCACTCTAAACACAAGTGTCTTCCTTGTTTCCTCCTCCTTCTTTGGCTGAGTGTTTTTAGTTATTTTAAATAATCAAAAATCTATTCACCCCATAGATATTTCAATTGGTATCAGAGTAGGTCTTCAAGGAGCCATAATAGGTCTTGAAGAATGGGGGGACAACATGCTTAGCACCTCATCCTTGTATGAACTCCCATAACTCGACCACCACCTTTTTATGGAAACAACTACACCTAATGGAAAAGAAGAATGCAATTCTACTTTCAAAGAATCATATTAGAGTTATGGAGGATGGTGTCTACTCCTTATGTGCTTCCCACAATAGAATATGCAACATGGGATCCAAACACAGTAAAACAAGTTCAATAAAATGTAAAGGCAGTTGGCATACTATATTGTTCTACTTTTGTAACTAAGTTTAACAGAATATCTTCATGTGATATGGCTTATGATATATGTCATAAAATCTCCATATCACATGAAGGTACCACCGAAGTTAAAAATACCAAAATTAATATGCTTAAGAAAAATTTTGAACAATTTTGTATGTAACCTGATAAATCTATTAGTGAAATGTATGCAAGATTTTCTTCCATTGTTAACAGCTTAAGTGCATTAGGCAAGTATATAAGTGAAGTAGATTAGGTGTCCAAAATTCTTATATCTTTGCCTCCAAGACACAAGACAAAGGTGACAGCCATTGAAGAAGCTAATAATCTCACCACAATGAGGATGGAGCAGCTCATTGGCAATATAGAGACTCATGAGGTCACCCTTGAAGAAGAAGAAAGATTGACAGCCAGCCACAAGAAGGAGAAAAGGAAGGACATTTCTTTTAGGGAATAAACTAAAGAAAGTAATGAAACAAGTGAAGAAGATAGTGAAGAAGAGGCACTCATTGTAAATGGTAAGCAATATAGAAGATTTAAAACTAACATTTTTTTTTCTATTTCTTCCTCTTCTTCCCTTAGGTGTTTTGAATGTGGTAAGAAGGGATATTTAAAAAATGAGTGTCCTAATGTCAAGCAGGGAAAGAAATCTTCTCTCAAGAAGAAAGAAAAAGCCTACAAAGCACCTTGGGATGACTCAAGCAAGGATAAAAAGTGAGGAGGAAGCAGAATGTCTCATGACTAAAGAAGACACAGTAAGTAGGAATGAAGAAGAAAATGAGGTAAGTCTTCTTGATTTAGCTAAAGAAGAGTTAGTCACTAGTATTGACAAATTACATGATAAGTATGTTGATTGTAAAAGGAAATTAAAAAGGGTTACAAAAACTAATGAATATTTGTATGCTAAATTGAATGATCTTACTTTTAAAAAAGAAAGTCTTATGTCTGAAAAAACCACTTTGAAATCATCTATTAATGATTTCAATATTAAGTTGCTTGCTGTAGAAACAAACTATAATTTTCTTTATTAATAAAAGGATGAATTGCATGCCAAATTGAATGATCTTCAAACTCAACCTATTCTATGCACTCATTTGGATTATGATGTTATTATCAAAGAAAGATATAGTTTGATATCTAATCTAGACCAAGAAAAGTTAGGCATTAAAAGGAAAATGGATGAAATTGCTAAGTTGCACAAAGATGTTAGCATCTTGAAAAACAATGACATTCTTGATAAAATCCTAAAGGATTCTTCTGGTTAAATTGGGAGGAGAGGCCTAGGTTATGTACCCAAAGAAAATTCCTATCAAAAACCTAGAGCTAAAAGACACAAGTACCCAAGACCATAGTTATGTATGTACCTACAAACAATCAAGCTCATAACCACAATGTTAAAAAGAGAAATGAAATTGATTTCAGCTGTTGTCATTATTGTTTATGTCTTGAACATTATTCATTTTCATGCCCTTACAAGAAAAATAAGGATAAGGATCTAGTTTGGGTTCCAAAACAAAAAACTTAAAAATGTGGAATACTTAGTTGATATTTGATCTAAATCTTAATTTGAAAATCTGATTGTCTTATATCAACTAAAGTAAGATTTAACTTGTATATTCTTATATGTTCTGATAAGAAATAACAATATGTCTTTCTTGAAATTGATAAAATTACTGAAAACACACATAACCCTTCTCGATCGACAAAGTCTTCAGCCGAGACCCTCTCCGATCAAGGAAATAGTCGACGGAGAGATGTTCTGCCGAAATCACATATTCTAGCAAATCATTCTGGTCGATGAATATATCGATCGAGAAAACATCTGGTCGAGGAAATAGTCGACCGAGTATTGTTTTGTAAAGAAATTTTTATTGAACCAATAAACATATGACTATGTTCAACCTTGTTTATCAAAAACCTACAAAACTCTTCATAATTAGCTATTCTCCAAATACAAAATATTTTAATTAATGTTCCTAACCAAAAGGACCACCACATGGGTACCAAAATTTGTTTATTTTATAGGACAGGGTGGTTGATAGTGGTTGTTACAAACATATGACTGGAAACAAAGAAGCTTTTCAAACATTTGAAGAAAAGAAGAGTGGAACAGTCACATGTGGAGACAACGCCAAAGGTAAAATTATTGACATAGGTAATGTTGGTATAATTTTTTTGTGCTATTTGTAAAAGAGTTACATTACAAGTAACATGATGATTGAAAGGAAAAATGATTGTAAACCTCTTAATTGTATGAACACTTTTTTTGAAAATGATGAATTGAAAAGATTGTTCATACAAGAAACTTGCTTAGAATATAATCATTACTTAAATTTTTGTGATCTAGGTAAGAAAAAGTAAGATTTCTTTTTCAAAACTAAAACTTTGCTCACTAGAACTCATTCAAATAAATTCCGTTCAATAACAAAGATAGTGCAAGAGATAAGATTGGTTATATAAAAAAATTGACTCATAGTCTTACTTAATCAGTTGATTGTAAAACTAGTTATGATTTGAAATACCTTAGTATTTTTAAGATCACAAAAATTCTTGGATATAATGTGCATACATTTTTGTTCTTAATTGGATTCTGTACACCAATTTGGTGTTAACATCCCTTATATTTGGTTAGAGATACATTTATTAATTCCACTATGAGCCTAAAGGAATCTCATATCATTTTAGGGCTTAACATCCCTTACATATGGTTGAGAAATCAATCTTGGTGGCTAAATTTGACATTCCTTTTTAAATAATTGATTAAGGGGGAGTCATATTGACTAACTAACATAATTTTAGAACTATATATTACATTTGTTAGTCACACTAATTTATTATCATGACAAGCATTAAAACAAGTTAAATCAATTCAATGAAACTACTCACAGTCTCCTGTCCGATCGACAAAATCATGGACCGAGAAGATACTCGATCAACAAAATTCTCGATCAATTTCCACTCGATAGGACCCTCTACTGACAAGGCGATTTGCAACTGATATTCTTCTAGAAATTTTGTAGATCGGTTTTTTTTGCACAAAAGCCCCTCAGTTGAAAATAATTTTGACCAAGTCCTCGTCGCAATGGTCAAATTTTCAAATCCTAAAAGTCGATTGAACTAGCCGTTACAAGGAGCATTAGAATAGAGCTGGTGGGTCCTCAGTCGGAGAAATCATCAACCGAGTAGGTCCCTCATTTTCTATAAAAGGGACCCCAATCCACCCATTCTCTTTACACCTCAATTTCTTTCTTCTCCATCCCTTCTCTAGTGATCTTTAGAGCTATTTATCAGCAACACTCTTCCAATACCATCTCTAGCTCTTCCTCCACCTCCAACTATTCAAGATGGGTTCATCTTCAGTTCGTAGTGGGAAGAAGCAAGTAGATGTGAGGAAGGGAATAATGGTCACTCTAGCCTTGAGTGTCATCAATGACATTCCCTTCAACGACGTTGTTGCTGGAGAATGCTACCTCAAGTTCACCTCGAATACCCCTCTTCCTTGATGCATGGTGGACACCAACAACTTCATCGTGCTTCTTGATCTCCCAGAGCTCTTCAAGGTGCAACATCTAACAAAGTTTCTTACCCCATCCTTCTGTTTCTGGTCCACCCAAGTTGTCAATGAGTTCTATGCTAACCTCACTAGGGACTCAAATGAACCATTTTCTTTCACATCCATGGTTGATGGAATAGCTTTTCGCTTATCCAAAAAAGACATCATTAAAATGCTAGATATAGATGAGGAGGAGTATGGAGATTTCATAAACCTAACCATCAAAAACCCTATATCCAAGTTCTTCACTGATGATAATACCATTAGCCTAGGAGACATCAAAAAGGCCATTTTCCTTCCTAATACTTCATATCATGAGAATAGGGGAACTTACTATGCTACATCTTTAACCCATGAAGCTAGGGTAGTAAACCTAATTATCTCCCATAACACCTACCCTAGAGAAAACAAAACTAAAATCCCACAATTTAGGATATGTCTAATTTATTCTATCCTAGAAAGCATTTCTGTCAACTTCATTCGCATCATCCTATCCAATATGTTTGATTTATCTAGAAATCCTCCCTATGCTGATTTTGTGTGCCAAATTATCCAATTTTTCCTTGACAAAAACCTAGAGGATTTAAACTACAAATTTGATATGTGTCAAAAACTTACCAAAACACTGTAGATAAAATGGGACTTGAATTTGGGCTCAAGAGAGAGAGGACCAAAGGAGAGACAACCACTGAAGCAAATCCTCCACCTCCTACTCCTCCTAGCTACTCCATAGAAAATCTAGAAAATAATGTTTGTTATATCAAAGGGGCTACCTATAGCCTTGGGAGACAATTAGACTACAATCACCATGCCATGACCTATCTCAATCAAAGAATGTAAGCTTTGTCTTCCAATGTTCTCGACACATATCCATATACACTCTATTCCGGGAGTCTCTATCCTTATGGAATCCAATACACCCAAGTTCCACCACCACCTTCACATGATATTTTCCACACCCAATACTCACCCATGCAACTCTAGGACACAGCTGCCCACTTCAGATTTGATAGGGCACCAACATTTCTGGAGGCATATACTCTTACTAAGATAGGTTCACTTGATTGGAAAACACTTGTCAAGTACTATGGTGATGCTCCATTTCTTGGGAAATATACTAATGTTGATGGTATTTTGCAATCTTTCAAGTGATGATGTCTTTTGTAGTGAGTAGTAAAGCTTATGTAATCATTCTAGTGAAACTTAAGTTGCTATCCTATGTTATTATTAATGAAATAGAGCTTGTTTGTGTTCACTTGTTCATGATAATGAAAATCTATCTTGTGGCTTTCATTGGACATTTTCTATCACTTTGTGTACAACTTGTGTATGATATTGATGGGGAGTATCCCATTCTGGGGGAGTAAAATGATGATATGGCTATCTGTTTGAAATAACAAAGGGGGAGAAATAATATAAAACAAAATAATTGATTTTCATGTTCTCTTGGCTTGACATTAATTGTTTCTACGTTCCTTAAGAGTTGGATACTATGTTCCATATCTCTTTAGGAATAATTAGCACACACTTAATAAAAACAAGATAATCTTTTTATCTTAGGTAAATATCAGGTATGAAACTCATCTCATCTAAATGATTTTGATTATGTTTTAGAAATGTTTGTTATCTTCAAAAGGGGGAGATTGTTGGTTAAATTGGATATTAATATACTCTTTGTTTTGAGATGGAAAATATTTCAAACTTGTGGATCTAACATGTTATTTGAGTATTTTGGGGTTCAAAGAAATAAGGAAATTCTATGAAGTGGAAAGATGAAAATCAATGCAAATTGAAGATCAAATGCGCTTAATTATATATATGTTCATGATTGTACTCAAGTGTAAACATTTGTACACAAATATAATGTAAAAGTACTTAGACGTCATGTAAATAAGGCGTTAGATCTTCCCTGTCCACCTATAACCCTGACATAGGTTTCCCCCCAAAGTTAGAGTCACCATCACTCATTGAAACACACACTTAGTAGGTGATTCAAAAGTCTGAAATAGGGACACCCTCGGTCGAAAAACTTGTCGACCAAGATATACTCGGTCGAAGAGTTTTTCGAACGAGAACCACCTCGGTTGAAATTGAGAGAACTGTTCAATAACTTATGAATTTGTGCTCTAAAATGGTCTTCGGTAAAAAATATTCTCGACCGAGCAAACTTTGGTCTAAAGCTTGAGACCGTTAGACTAAGTGGTTGATAGTTGGGAGTTGAAAATAGATGTTGCAACACTTTTTCCTTTAACCCAGTCTTGGTCGAAGAAAAGCTCGATCGAGACACAGTTCGGTTGACAAGTTCTAGATAGTTCTTTTAAAAGCACAAACAAATTAGCAATTGCTAGCCAACTAATGTACACCTAACTGCTAGTTAAGTACTAAGAACACTCTAGAGACTCCCAACAATGTCCCTAAGTACTTGCAAACCATTCCTATAAACATGAGAGGCCTTAGGAAACCTAAAGCACCTAAGATACACTTAAGAATACATTCTTGTGAGCAACAAAGACAATAAACACTTGCCATCTTGTTCTAAAAGCTCCAAATTCGTGTCAAATAGCCATATCCTCTTAGCCACCTCATAGAAACATCCATCCTATGTGGTGTGAGAGGTCCAACGCTTGGTATATTATTAAAGCACTATACTTAGTTGTTGTATTTCCTTCTTCCAATCCCCCTGCACAGGTTAACGCTACTTGTGCTCCTTGGCTACTCCAAGATTGTGGAGGCTACTTGAGGGAGCACGGTTGAATCTACTTCTTGGTAGAGAAGGCTTCTTTAAGAGGAGCTTGAGATTACTTCAAGGAAGGTTTCTTCAAAGGAGGTTGGAGCTACTTCAAAAGTAAGGCTATCTCAAGGTGGTGGAGCTACTTCGAGGAGGAAAAGGCTGCTCTAAGGGCTTGGAGTTACTTCACAGAAGGCCGCTTCAAGGAGGTTGAGGCTACTTCTAGGAGAAGGCCACTTTAATGAAGGTGATTGTATTTAATTGTAACATCCTTGAGAGGTAAATAAAATTTATCACTTTCAAAATCCTAATTGGAGACAATTGGGTAGTACACTGACAACCTTTGAATTTAAACATAAGTGTCTTCCTTGTTTCCTCCTCCTTCTTTGGTTGAGTGTTTTAATTATTTTAAATTATAAAAAATCTCTATTCACCCCCCTCTAGATCTTTCACATGTTAGATATTTTGGACACTATAGAATCCTCACAGGAGGCCTACATTGTGAGGAGGAAATGTGCTTCCTGACTGGAGGTCTCACGTAGGTCAAGGTAAGATGGAGTGCTCTAGTAGAGTCTGGCAGTCTAGGACAATGAGGGTGGACTCCTTAAATGATTGGTATCCAACATCAACTGGGGATGCCAGTGGTACTTAAGCTATGAGTTGTGGCAGTGGACATCTTCGGTAGGTCCACTGGTGTACAACAAGCATGAGAGCTTTGACTTCCTGCCTGAGTGCCTAGGTTGAGAGTTGGAGTATGAGATATCTTTCCACTCCCATTAGCTGTCGAGAGCCATACATGGCAATGCTAGCTGCAGACGTGGTGTTGAGACTATATCCTTAGGATCCCAGACATGCTTCTAAGTCTTGCACAGTGAGATCGTAGCTTATCGTGATACTTTCACATATTGTGGTACACCTCATGTGGGTCCAATAGCATAATAAATGGATTAAAAATCATATGAATAGATTAAGTTGTCCTTTTATTGATTTTAATATATGTTCAACTTCCATGCTGAGTGATTTATAGTTTTTAATCTTCCATGCTTATGTGCTTCTGCATTTAAGTTTTATTAAATACAAACATCAAAGCATCTTGGTTACCTATTGATTTTTTAGTCATTGAGCCAGTAGCTCATCAAAATACTAAAATTTTTCAGGTCAAGGATTAGTTCTTCCTAAGGAGACATAAGTCAGATATTATTAAGAGTAGAATACATGTCCTAAAAGAGGAGTAGTTGCAATAGTTATAGAATCTCTTATCCTTCCTATGGATCTTAGGAATGAGAGAGTGAGAAAAGAGACCGGTTTATAATGAAATGTATGTGATGTATATTAAGTGTAAAACTCTTTCTTCCGTGTAATAGTCGAACCCTATTGTATCCTTAATGTTATCTTTGAATGAGACATTATCTGTTAATGAGTGATGTTACTATATATATGATAAAGGAAAAAATTATGGATGATTTTCATTAAGTAAGCAAAAGATGATGGTTAGTTGTAATCCCCTTTTGGCAGGCCCTAACCCTAGATTAGTGGGTTCGGGTCGTGCATAAGACTTCCTAGATTTTAGAACTAAAAACGTCTACAAAATAATTATATAATTTCTTGAAATGTGGTCTGATTAAGGCTTCTTAGAATCCATAAGAAACACAAAATGCTAGATAATTAGGTTAAATAATGGTTAATAATGATTTTTCAAAAAAGGCTATCCAAAACCTCTTTTGAGATTCTTTTATAACATAGTAAGTGGACCATGCACATTGAATATTAAATATGGGTAAAATATTTTTATTTGAATATGTGTATGAGTTCTTTTGTATTAGCATAAAATATATAGTTCTACTTATAATTGAAATATATCATATTACAATCTAACTATAATTATTCAATACATTTCTTTTCCAACTATATTATGACCATGAAATGCACTTTTTTCATTAATTAAGATTCTTTTTTCATTAATTAAGATTCAACATTTCATGTTATTGAACTCAAGATTAGTGTTACCTAAAAGTAGGGGTGGGTGTGATATATCAAGTGTGATCTGACCCCAAAAGCATGGGCCAGGCTATACATAGTGGTTTTCAAGAAAACTCATTCAGGTTTGACTATCAGAAGGATCTAAATCAAACATACCATAAAAGTTTGGTCAAGTTTGGTTAACTTCAATTCAAAATCATCTCTATTTAGTAATTACTGCACAAACATTTAAAATGAAGATCAAGTGTTTGAAATTTTGAATTATAAATTTGCCCAAAGGGTTTGTTAAAGATAAGGAGGAAGTGGGGATCGATTTTCACCAAAGGGAACTAGGGTTCAACATATTAGTTTACATGAAATCAGCTAACTTGAATGATATGGGTGATGTTAATATTAGTTCATTACTCATATTTAAAATTTTATATAATGTATAGTATACACTTCATTAAAATGCATATGATAGAATAGTTTGATAAATGTATCCATATAAATAAAAATATATAATTATATATATAAAAATCAAAATATACATATTTTATTACATAGTTGGTCAAGTTTAATCTCATTGGTTAATAAGTAACCTAAGTTATGAACATACTACATGAGATTGGTATGCAAAATTTCCAAATCAAACTTGAGCACGCTACATGTATAAACCAAACTACACTTGGTGGTTTGGACAAGTCCAGTATGTTTGGTGGTCAAGTTTGGTTTTATGCCCATGCTTAAGTAAATGTAGGTTCATTTATGTCATTCCTTACAAGCTATTTTCCTTTTCTACATACCTACGAGCTCTTAGAAGAAATGAGAACTTCTATTTTTATGAGCTTTGAAAGGAGTACCTGGGTGCAGTGAGATCTTGGGAGCATTTAACCTTCATGGAACATATCCAGGGTGAACTTGTGGATGAAGGACAATGTACCACCATATTATAATAATGCTTAAGTGAGACCAGTATAAAGATTAGGATGAATGATATGAAAAGTATTTGATGTTTACCTCATTTTTTCAAAGGTCTCGTATATATTTATTTCATATAAAGCTACTCACAGTGACTTATGTGTTTTCTCTTCTGATTTGCATAATTTTAGACAAGATGTCCATTTATGGTAAGTAGATGGTGGGTTATGACCATCTATGGGTGGGCATAGTTTGTGTTGGTTTAATTTACGATCAAAAATACATACCAGACCATGCATATCAGTTTATAAAAATTTTAGACTGGAGAAAAATTTTAGCTAGTCCAAAACCAAACTGAACTATTTCTTTCTAGGTTAGTTCGATCTAGTTTGGTTAGAAACTATTTAATGAAAAACTTAAGTTGTTTGTCTGAAATTTTGAATAAATCAACCTTTTTTTGTCATCTTTATCAATAGTTATAGCATGATAATCAAACTCGATCATTATCAAGTATGATATAATATGAAAAAACATAAGCCTTGCATAAGCATAATTCAGTGGACTTTTTAAGTATTCACGATATTCAACAGTTTATTTTTTCATATTGAAACCTTATATTAATTATTTAGAACTCTTTTCTTTGGTTTTGAGAAATTTATTTCACAGATAGGGGCACATTGGAACCACCTTAGTAGAAAAAATCTAAAACCTGAGGCTAGTGTGCCCACCAAGAGGGTTCTCTTATTTAAATTATTTTCAAGGGGAATATAAACCAAAACCTCCTACTAGATTAAAAACCTTGTTTTCCATTGAAGGCAACCTTGTATTCTAACATATTCTTAAATTTTAGCATAAAAACTTATCTTACTATATAACTAAGTCCAAACTGAATTTGTACAAAACATAATATGCATAATAATGATATGTAAAGAGTATATCAATTTGTCTTAGTGTAGTTAATATCTATTTCCAAACTGAACCAACCTATCGTTTAACAGTTTAAAAAGCTTTTAAATAAAACTTAACCATTCACCTCCTAAAAACCAAACCATTGGTCATGTCCTATGGCCTAGTTTGGTTTAATGTCAAACCAATCTCTAGGTAAGGATGTAGGAATTAGTTGGGGACTAGAAGTACCCTGGGGGTGTCGTTATCCCTAGAGAAATTTCTTTAATGTATATCTATTGTTTAATAATGTCTGATTTTGAATCATATTATTAGTGTTTTACTAGGTTTACCTAAATGTTAAACTTTTGATAATGATAAATAATATTATGGTTTGTGGCTATTCCTTTTGATTATTCAATGTGCATGATATTAGATATTTGTGACCCCCAATCATTCGTAGTTGGGAAATGATTCTTCCTATCATGATATTATTCTGTGGAAGTGTAAATTGCTACAACCTAGTAGAATTCAGATGATTGGCCACTATATGTTCTCATAATTCTCATTTAATTTAATGTCCCTTTAGGTCCACCAGACGAAATTGCACTTATGCTATAGAAACTTCTTCCAATAATGTGACGAAGTCAAGATGATATAATATAGATCCCTTTTATCTAAGGGATGTGTAAGGGAACATTAAAAAGGAAATACAAGTCTCAAGCTTTAAGTATGATAGGGAATATGTATTAGAGATAATATTTTATCTAGTTTGGTATCCAACCAATTTTGACTTTTATAGGAAATATCATGAGCACAAAAGAATAATTATGCATATCTTTATCTTTCTAGTGTATATGGTAGGAGCATCTTAGAGAGAAGCATATAATATCTCATAACTTTAGATATGTGAGTCTATTAGCGGCCAACAAAAATTAGGTCATGTCATCAATAGAGTTGATATACAAGACCTAACATAGATATCTATCTAGATCTAATGCAATTGGTCTCTATAAAGGCATGCCAATGTTAGATGCCCTAGACCTTGAGGATTTAGTCATAAGGATGAAGGCATGATCTTGTTCTAATACTAGTTTTAGTTAGAGAAACATACTTATGTGGTGCATGTGGTAAAATGGTAGTTGTGGTCATTTTAGTTGAAATGTATGAACATTATGGAAAAGTTAGGGTGACCATCTATCACAAACTAGGAATAGGTAAAACCCTAACATGGGTGGTATTATGATATTTTAAGGATAAAATTTCATTAGGTGGGCAAGAGTGTAACCTAAATCTATAACCTAAACAAGTGTAGGTCCTTAGAGAGTTTTCAATAATTGAATTCAACTTATTAGATCCCATTGAAAATAACCCCAGATGTATAACCCTTCTATTTAAATATTATAAGAAGGAAATAAAGTACGAATGTAGTGAATTCTCTCTCTATCCTATTATATTTATTGAAAGATTTAAAAATCAACTAGAAATTTAAATTTTGTTGATAGTAAAAATGTAAACAAGAATTTTCTCTCATCTGAAGGGGAAATTTTTCCCATAATTATACTTGAATCCATGTCACTAATAAGCAGGCTCCGTAAGATCCCTAGAATAAGTGATTCAACATAATCCAAATTATGTCATATCTATTAAACTTATTTATATCATGTTTATATTATATATATAAATTTTTTATTTATTAAGATTTTTTGGGGCAAAACCATCATAATGGAAAATAAACTAAAAATGTGACCACTTTCATATGGAAATAGATAAACATAGATAGTTTCTCTCAATTCATGGATCATATCAAAAAGTAAATATATATCAAATTCGATCACACACTTGCCTCTAAATGAATTTATTTCTCTATCTCGTCTCAAATTTGAATATGAAAGAAACTCAAGTAACTAAAATTTTAACCACTTTTTTCAAATCACATGGACCAAGGTATCTAAACCAAATATTCCCTAGAAACATCAGCACAATTCCTTCAAATGTAACTAATACTTGCAACTTAATAAGAAGAAAACTTATAGTTTGGGTACTAGATAATCAAATAGAAAACCTAATATTGAAATATTTTACTAGACATCATGGATAGGCATATGTCAAAATAATAAGGTAAACTAGACCTTATTGACCATCAAACTAAATTAGGAAATAAATTGATGAACTAGAACAAAAAAATCACTGATTTGACTAATTTGGTCAATATCTATACAGTTGAATGATGTTCTACCTAGGTCATGTCATCGCATGTCCTAATATGTTTGTTCTCTTTAAGAACACTGATCTAGTGGGCCCTAAGTGACCTTGATTTTTTTTAATAGTACCATAGTTGATTTTACATAAATATAACTGTCCCTTTCCCAAGGCCCTAACCTATTTTTGGGAGGGAAAAGAAAGATACATAATATGTACTTTATCTCTCTCCTCATACACCCTCTTGATAAATCTTCTTTTGCATTAAGTTCCTCATACTAACTTGAGCACAATGAGCGCTAAACTCACCCACTCTCTTTCCTAGTTGAGGAAATACCTAATTTTCAAGTGATTTCCTCTTCAACTAAAAATCATAGCTTTTTTCATTGAACCCTTAGACAATGTGGAGATACAAAAGCACCAAAGATCCATGCACAAAATTCCTCATATAAAAGCACCAAATATCCATGCACAAAATTACTCCATAATCAATTTTTTTCCATCAATCGAGAGCCAATGCTAGAACCCAAGCTTCATGCCTACAATGGCTCCTTTGCCCTGATGACATGCACTACCTCCAACCCAATAGGGACTATGATAAGAACCTCATAAAATGAAGTCCCAAAAGTGAAATATAAGTTTAAAATTGTGTTCCTTGGGTCCCAATTCCCTTGGGGGTCAAGTTTCACATTATTCACATGATAATAATTCATTTCATTCAAATTGGAAAATAAGATGTGTGTTTTCCCCAAAAATATAAAATAAAATAATAAATGACTCCAAAAGAGGAAAATAATCTTAGATTCGTAATCTACATAATAATTATAGCCTTTGGGCGAATTTTCATCCAATTTGGAGAAAGTTTGCTTAAAAGGTGAAGTTAGGAGAGAGAAAGTGTGTAGAACCTTCAAAATATTAAATAAATATACAAATAACTCCAAGTGTAAAATTAATGGAAAATTCGTATCCAACACATTAAATATATCTTATGGGTCAATTTTTATAAAATTTGGATAATCTTGATGCCATTAATGAAGGAGGAAAGAGAAAATTAGAATTGATTTATTTAAGACATTCAAAGTTTTCAAAAGGAAAATCTAATTTTATATTCGGAATCTACATGTTTTAATTGGCCTATGTGTAAAATTTTATCCAATTTGGGGTTCGATTGTGCCCTCAAAAGAAGAAAGAGAAAAATGAAATTAAATATCAATTTCACTTTATTAAATCTCCCGATTTGATATGTCATGTTTGCTTTCCTATTTTTGATATCTTGGGTTCTATCCGGACCCTTGGATTTAGATCCAATGGCAGTTGGATTCTCTTCTTCCTTTCTCCTTTCTATTTTTGCATGCAACGATGAGGGGCTTCTCTCCCCAGTTTCTTTCTCCGATTCCTCTCTTCCCTTTTCACCTTCCTTCCTGATTTATTCGCCCTCACCTTTCCCTCATCATCCCTCACTCGATGATCCTATATAAGTAGGGCTTTGGTTGCCCCTTCCCCACAGTGGCTGGGCGTCGCCCCCTCTCTTTGTTCACACCCCTATTTCCTACATCGTGCCATCTCCTCGCAACCAAAGACGATCAGGATACCGAAAATTTGTTCCCTGACCACCGATGGAGTCCCACGAGCAAGTTGGTCACTTTGTTTTAGCCTCGTGGGGAAGTGTGCACCCTTCCCCAGCTCCACACTCTCCGTTCTCTATTTCTTGTCCTTCTTCTCCTCCTTCTCTACTCTCAGGCTTTCGGAACCGTTGGGAATTGATTTCCCAAGATTTGACCAGGGTCCTGATGCCTTTACCTAGCCTTGGTTCAGCGTCATTAGACTCCTGACCCTGTTCCCCTACTCCACCCACTGTTCCATGAAGCCGGAGTTGGGGGCGCAACTTCCGTCCCTATTATGGTTTTGATCTTGGCTCGGAGTGGCTACTTGAGCTTGTGCGGAGGTAAGAGTACACTCAATTCGGTGTTTGGCCTTCAGGCTTGTTTTCCCCCAAAATCCCATCGAGGCAACTACTTCTGACCTCGCGGACATGGCTTTCAGTCGAGCAAAGAAGATTATACGCAAACGATTTACCCCTTTGCACTCTCTATTTCTTCGCTTCTTTGTTTTCTGCTAGGGGCATTTTTGTCATTTTATGCCTATTTTCTTTTTTGAGCAGAGTGCCTGGTTGGCTGATGGGGCCAGATGAGTTGACCAGCACCCATTGGGCCAATTCAATGCCTCACACCCTATCCCTTGTGCTTTCTCACAGATGGTGATGTGATTTTTTCTTGGTCTCTCATTGGTCGATTCTGTAAAATCAATAACTAATTCTACACTGATCAAAAAAATATGAATAAATACTCGTTGGATTCATAAAAATGCAATCTTTCTAATGGTATTGGTTTTGTCACCTGAATTTGATGTTTTAAAGAGGTGATTTTAATGGATCTAATTAATGAGATAATAACTTGAATAATTCATAACTAAATATTGATAAGTCAGAAAAATGTAATAAAATATATTTTGAACTCATGAAAATATAACCTAAAACATGACATAATTTTGATAACCTAATCCACTAATAATAAAAAAGGCGATTTTTAGGGTTTTGAATAATTAATGGAAACCTAACCCTAATTTCACATATATGCTTAATAGGTTCTTTGGAAGCCTAGGCTTGGACCTAGAAGTGTCTTTGGATCATTTGACTCTGATGTTGTGGTATGTTGTATCCCCTATCCATCTATGTTGAGCAATTCACCTATCTTATCTTTCTTTTGACTTTAGCCTACACATATGTATATTTTCTTGATATCATGGTTCATGTGAACTATCTTGCTTGTTATGAACGTGGATATTCTCTTGATATCTATCTTATGCTTTGGTGCACGTTGGACTTTTGGTGATATGTGTCCACTGTGATGTGGATGTTTATTTGTACACATGTGATATCTTATTTCCACTTTGAAGTTGATGTTTCTATGTTTGTGTTGTCCATTGTGTATTGGCAACATTGTATAATTCTGACTATACTTTCTACTTGCCTCTACATTAAACATGCTATGTGATTCAGTAGCACTAGAGTAGTATAAATTGCATTGGTTTTTGTTTATGGAAGATGTGTTATTTCCTGCCGAGTAGATTGTGACATTTCCTACTCTTTTTGGGACAACAAGGAACCTATTACCTAGGGCAATATGTGTGTCTTGATCCATTTTATATATATTTGGGAGATTGGCACTATTCCTTTCTCTATCAGGTTTACAAGGATGTGAAGCCTTGGCCGCCAATTGTGTTTATAATGTTCTAGGTCTATGTTTATCTCACATGCATGCATGATATTGATTGTGGGGTGTGTGCCATACTTGTGCTCTATTTCCCACCATGGTAGTGGATGTATTTATGGCACAATCCGTTTTATGTTGATTTATGGAAAGTATCCCTCTTGTTATGATATTTTCTCTTGATACCCATTTGGGTGGTACTTATCTTTTCTATGTGAAACCTTACTTTATTTGTTGTCCTTTATTTCATAATGTTGCTCAATTTCCTTTTTAGTATGCACATACCAGCCTTTGCTGATGTCTCCTATTATTTCTCTTTTGTTGGGGTATGCTTCCAACCCTAGGTGGAGGACTTGGATGACAAGGCTTGATGACTTGGACTTAGATTGTGAAGTTAAAGCTTGGAGACAATCTTGAGGTTGTTTAGATATCCTCTACATGGATCCTTGTGATGTAAGTTTGTAACAATTTGTTTTATAATTGAATATAGTCATGTTTTTATTCCACTGCTATACTTTAGTCTTTTGATTACCATTATATAAAGATTTAAAAATTTTACACCTGAGTGTGTTTGGACTGGAGGTTTGATATTTCAAATTTTTTTGTAAGGAGGTGATTTCACTTCTTTACAGTATGGTATTAGAGCCCATGGTAGATGGAATCTGACTATTTCAATTTTGTCTCCCTTGTTAGAACCCTTGACTTTGCTAGTTACCTTTAAGTGAGATGTTGACCCTAGATTTGATCTATGGTGATATTTTATACAATAAGGTTTGTTTTGAGGATGATATTAGGTTATGAGAAGGTCCTAATATGCATATATTGTGATTTGGTTTCACATTGAATTTTAGCCAACTTGTTTGTTTTACTTCGCAATGTTTCTCATCTACACAAATTATTGTCATTATACTACTATATGTACAAAATTTTTCTAGATTTCATCAAAGTTTTCTAAAATAAGTCACAATGAAGTGATATGAGATGTTTTGGTAGTAAAGCCCTAAACCTAGCTCTAAACCTAGTTTTGACTTTGAAAGTTGTGACTAGGAATGATATAAAGGTGTAGTTGACTTACCCTATGACTTTTTAGGTTCATGTAGGGTTGATAGGTTGGAGACACGAGGACCTATATCTCATCCCTAGATGGATCTGACTTTAGTTGGATACATGAGAAACATGAATATCCAAAACTTTCACAACTAAGAGATGTGGGTAGCTCTAAAAAGTTGATTAGTTTGACTTGTTAGGTTGAACCCTTTAAGGGGTGGAGTGTAGTTGGTTGTTGATGTTTGGATCAATTGATTTCGAGGACAAAATCCTTTTAAGGGGTGGAGTGCTGTAACATACCAGATCTTGGACCCTACCCTAGAAGTTAGAGCTGTTGGACTTAGCCAAACAAGGTTGAGGTTAGAGTGATCTTAATAATCTAATGCATGGATAACGTAATCTAATATGTCACATAATTCATTTGGTGATAATAAGATGATAGAGAACTTAAATGAATAAGTAATTAAGATAATGGGCCATTAGTGGACCAAGTGACATATCTCATAAATTGAAGCCCCAAAAGTGAAATATAAGTTTAAAATCGTATTCCTTGGGTCCCAATTATCTTGGGGGTCAAGTTTCACATTATTCACATGATAATAATTAATTTAATTCAAATTGGAAAAGAAGATGTGTGTTTCCCCAAAAATATAAAATAAAATAATAAATGAATCCAAAAGAGGAAAATAATCTTAGATTCGTAATCTACATAATAATTATAGCCTTTGGGTGAATTTTCATCCAATTTGGAGAAAGTTTGCTTAAAAGGTGAAGTTAGGAGAGAGAAAGTGTGTAAAACCTTCAAATATTAAATAAATATCCAAACAACTCCAAATGTAAAATTAATGGAAAATTCGTATCCAACATATTAAATATGACTTGTGGGTCAAGTTTCATAAAATTTGGATTATCCTAATGTCATTAATGAAGGAGGAAAGAGAAAATGAGAATTGATTTATTTAACACATTAAAAGTTTTCAAAAGAAAATTCTAATTTTATATTCGGAATCTACATGTTTTATTAGCCTACGTGTAAAATTGTATCCAATTTCGGGTCCGTTTGTGCCCTCAAAATAAGAAAGAGAAAAATGAAATTAAATATCAATTTCACTTTATTAAATCTCCCAATTTGATATGTCACATTTTCTTTCCTATTTTTGATATCTCGAGTTCTATCCTGACCCTTGGATTTAGATCCACTGGCAGCTGGATTCTCTTCTTCCTTTCTCCACTCTGTTTTCACACACAGTGATGAGGGTCTTCTCTCCCCAGTTTCCTTCTCCGATTCCTCTCTTCCCTTTTCACCTTCCTTCCTAATTTTTTGCCCTCACCTTTCCCTCATCATCCCTCACCCGATGATCCTATATAAGTAGGGCTTTGGTTGCCCCTTCCCCACAGTGGCTGGACCCGCCCCCTCACTCTGTTCGCGCCCCTATTTCCTGCTCCGTGCCATCTCCTTGCAACCTAAGGCGATCCGACTACCGGGAATTTGTTCCCTGACCACTGATGGAGTCCCACGAGCAAGTTGGTCACTTTGTTTTAGACTCATGGGGCAGCGTGCACCCTTCCCCAGCTCTATGCTCACTATTTCTCATCCTTCTTCTCCTCCTTCTCTGCTCTCAGGCTTTCAAATTGTTGGGAATTGATTTCCCGAGCTTAGACCAGGATCCAGATGCCTTTACCTAGCCTTGGTTTGACGTCATCAGACTCCCGATCCCGTTCCCCTACTCTAGTCACCATGCCATGAAGCCAGAGTCGGGGGCGTGACTTCTGTCCCTGTTATGGTCTGAATTGTGTTTATATTGTTCTAGGGCTATGTTTATCTCACATACATGCATGATATTGATTGTGGGGTGTGTGCCCTACTTGTTCTCTGTTTCCCACCATGGTAGTGGATGTATTTATGGCACAATCCTTTTTATGTTGATTTATGGTAAGTATCCCTCTTATTATGATATTTTCTCTTGATACCCGTTTGGGTGGTACTTATCTTTTCTATGGGAAGCCTTACTTTATTTGTTGTCCTCTATTTCATAATGTTGCTCAATTTCCTTTTTAGTATGCACATACCAGCCTTTGCTGATATCTCCTATTATTTCTCTTTTGCTGGGGTATGCTTCCAACCCTAGGTGGAGTACTTGGATGACAAGGCTTGATGACCTGGACTTAGATTGTGAAGTTAAAGCTTAGAGACAATCTTGAGGTGGCTTAGATTTCCTCTACATGGATCCTTGTGATGTAAGTTTGTAACCCTTTGTTTTATAATTGAATATAGTCATGTTTTTATTCTGCTTCTATACTTTGGTCTTTTGATTACCATTATATAAAGATTTGAAAATTTTACACCCACTCCATCATACCTACTGAGTGTGTTTGGACTGGAGGTTTGATATTTCAAATTTTTTTGTAAGGAGGTGATTTCACTTCTTTACACTAGTGTTGTCTTCCTTGTGTTTGTTAAGTTAGCTTCATTTCCATATAGCGCTTTGATTTCAGGGGACAACTTGGATGTTTGATTGAGTTGTAGTATTGTAGTGCCCGATAATCTATTTTCATACTGATGGCAAGAAACAAGTGTTCTAGTGTGCATCAGAGCCTGAGTTGATGCTCATTGTCTTAAAAAATGTGAAGGGCCATGATAGTTTCTCATGTTTTCCATTTATGTAATGACCCCACTTCCCGATAACCCCCAATTAAGGGAGACCAAGAAGCCAGAGCTGCTATCCCAAAATAGGATCATATGGTTTTGAAAATAATAAAAAATAATTAATAAATTCTACCACAACTAAGCTTAAAACATGATAAAATTTTCTTTTCACATACCTTGCAAAATATAGGATTTGAGGGACTTTACCCAGATAATAAACTATCTATCTACAATCCTCCAATTCTTTTTTAAGCTTTGTTCATTCAATGTCACTTTAAAGGGATGTCCAGTTTCTGATTAACCTAAAATGCTGATAAACAAAATGACAGTCAGTATAATGAATTATACTGGTATGTAGGGGAACCAAAATCTTGCATCTATTTGTAACAACATAATGCAACCAAATTATTGTTTAACAGATCAAACTTTACATATAAAACATAACTACTCATTCCCTACATATCCTTGCCTCTGTGGTCCCTATAGTGGACATGGATACTACCTCTCTCATATGGTAGATCTCAAATAGCCCCTATGATCCTACCTTACAGGTAGACCACAACCTAGGGCTGTGTAGTCGTATGGTCCTACCCAAGGGTAGATCGACACATCAAATCATGATAACCTGATGATCCTACCCCAAGGGTAGACCATGTACTAGATCATCCATCTCATCATCATCAAAGCTACATAGGAGGACTAGGATTTGAGCTAGTCATGCACATATATTTATATTGATATCCATAGTCACTTTATAGTTGCATGAAATAAAAGTCAACCAAGCAGTTAATTTCAAGAAACCAGTAAAATCTCAGAAATCACCATGAAACTAGATCGATTAGCCATAATCGTAACCACATACCTAATTTGAAGTCTCAAATATAAACAAGATATCCAAATCAAGATGTCCAATCAAGCAAGTTAAGCAACCAAATCAAGCAACCCTTGATCCTGAAAACATGTGTAACACCCAATTATTATCATCTCATCCCAAACAAATCCTTATTGACTTGGGACAGATTTCTAAGGTTGCTAAGTCTCATTAGGATTCATTGGGTTTTCTTTATATATATATATATATATATATAAATCTTACCTTTTTAGGTTAGAAAACCCTAAAACAACTTTTCTATGCGCACAAAACCCTAATTACTCAATTATTCACATTAAAGCCCCTTTATTCTCAATTTGGCTCAGGGTCATCATATCTTTGTCTTATACATGTATTTTTGAAATAAAACTCATTAAAAGCCATTAACACCTAGATTAGGGTTTGTAATCCCATTAATGCAATTTATTCATATGCAATCCTAAATTATCCAATTAAGCACATGGATTATCCTTTTAGATTCAAAACATCCTTTTTATTAACAACAAGTTAATATTCACATAAAACATCCATATTACTTTTCCCAATTTCCTTACTCATCAACTTAGGGTTTCTTACTCATAAAGATAGCAACTTTATGTAATTTTTGAACTATGAATAGATTCAGGATTCAAAACTATTTTTATTGCAATCTACACACTTTTCTGATCAAAATTCATATATAACATGTATTAATCTGAGTTACAAATCATAAGCTGTGATTTTTGTAAGATAATTATCTAATTACCAATCAGGAAGTGCCATGTCAGTGAGTAATACCTTGTATTCAGTTAACACGCAACTCGGTCTAGCCAATGAGTATGTGCCGCTTCAACAGAGGGTGCCAGCGTGTCTGGGTGTCCAACCCCAGAAAAAAGTTGTTCTCGCCTTCTCCTTGCAGTAGCTGAACCGAGGGCAATTTTGTCCTCGTCATCTCTTCCTCGGGTAGATCCTGGCCAATGGATTCTTGGTCGTCACTGACCGGGGTTCAGATCGTACAGCTAGGATCGGTCTTTGTAAAAGTTGGCTCCCACAAACATGCCTAATTGCGCGTCGGTGCTCCGCAGTGGAGAGAGGCAGAGAGCTCGCCGGTGAAAAGGGGGCAAACACGATAGAGAGACTCTTGTCGGTCAATTAACGTGCCGTTCGAGCTCTAAGATCTAGGACGATATGAGAGGCGGGGTTTATATGGGATGTATTGGTGGGGTTTAGGGTGTTGTAGGTGGATGGAGAGGGGAGTTAGTGGTGAGAGGTTTCCTAGGTCTCCAAGGGATGATTCTCTCCCTCACAAGTACTTTCCCAATCCGATTTCTTCAAAGGAACCTGTTGGTGCAATTATTTCATGGTGAAAACAATTGTAGAGAGAGATCAAAGGATCACGCTCCAAAGAACTTTACTTGTCCCTTTACTAGTTGGCTTAGGGTAGGAGATAAGATCCAGGCCATTGATCCCCAATCCAAGGGCCGAGAAGTCCCGTGTCATATATGAGAGTCAGGCCTAAGTTCCTAATTCAATAATAACATGCGACATTAAATACATTGTCTCACAAATCCTTACACATTATGAAAAATTGTTAAAATCATATCTCCCTCTATCTATCTTTTCTCTCTCAAATTTTAAGGGAAAGTCTATAATGACTTAAACTTCATGTGTGCAAAGTTTGTGACTCAAATTCGAAAGTAGGAGAGACTTTTCTTCATATGCAAGTTATCTCTTAATAAGGCATATTTTATACATATTTTCTCTCTCTTACTCTTTTATAAACTTTATTTGGATTCCTTTTACAATTAGAAACCATGTGGATTATAAATCCAATACATGGTGATCAACCATGCCACTTTCCAGAGAATTCCTCATATTTCTTATCATTATATTAATTTCTTTTTCCCTTCCCTGCATTATTTCATATTGGATTCACTAACTTATTAGGGCGCACAAAATTATACATTTAAATGAAATATTGTCAAATAAATCCACTTATTACACATAAATCATACAATTTCATAATCATACAAAATTGCTGGAGAAATTGCATTTCAAAACATATAAGCCTAAAAATTGAGGTTGTAACAATTTACAACCTAGATTTCCATGTTGTTGTTGTTGGTGGAGAACAACAGTAGCATGTAAGCTCCTCACATTGGAGTGGCGGAGTTGAAACAAGGGGTGGAGTGCATTTAATTCCTATGTGGTTTTGATCTAATGATTGACCTTGAAAGCATAGTTCAAGGTTTTGACACATCTTTTTTCTTCATTTGCCGCATGATTTTTAGTCTCCCTGAAATTTCTACTTTACCTTACTATATTAATATTGTATATTGTGTATCTCTTTGCTTCAACATATTTCCACTGGTTATTTTACTAGACACCTTTTAACTTGAAATGTTACCACATATACATTTCTCTAGTTTCTAATTTGTTGCTTCTTTTAAAAATGATAACTAATTCATCCATTGTCCTAAAAATACAAACAAATACATATAGAATGATAAAAAAGATTTATGGAACAACTATATAATGGGTTTACAGCCTTATTTAAGTAAGTATTTATTGTATTTGATTAAAACCCACATACCCTCCATAATTAGGTTATATCATGGTGGTCGATGATTTTAGTGTATTGAACACGATACTTCAGATTTATAAAAGGTTTAAAGAATATTTAGGGCTTCCTTTATCAACTAGTAAGTAGATCATGCACACTGATTATTATTTAGGAAAATGAGATTTACTATATTATATGTGTGATTTTATTTATTTATGCATAAAGTATATAGTTCTAACAAATAATTGTAGGATATTTAATTATAAAACATATTATGGCTATCTATTACATTCCTTCTCAACTAACATTATGGACATAACTTGCACCTAATTTCGTTACATGTTTCATGTTACTATGCTCAAATTTAGTGTTTATTAAATGTGGGTTCATTTATGTTGCTCATTACAAGTTATCTGCCCTTGAAAGTATTATGATCTCATGGGATCAATTAGCACTTTGGTGCATATATTAATGAGCTCTTAGGCTTAGTGAGGACTTGGTTGCAATAAGATCTTGGGAGCATTCATCCTTCATGGAAGATGAGCTCTTGGGAGCATTTATTAATTCAAGGATGCATGACAATGTAGTCAAGAACATATAGTAACAATGCTAAAGATAGACGTCGATAAATATTTAATATAAATGGTATGAAAAGTATTTGATGTTTACTTCATATTTTGCAAAATATAATTTGAATTTAGCTCATATAATGCTACTCTATGTCACTTACTTATGTGTTTTATATTTATCTTTGGATGTCTATGGATGAGATTTTCATGGGTGGTGAGAAGAAGTTTGAGTAAATGCTTCATCTAAGGACACGAGAACTCAACATAGGACTATAAGTTCTCTTGTGGGTGTCATTGTCTCTAAAGAAATTTCCTTAATATTTAGGTACATTTTATTTTTAGATTTTAAATTATGTTATTATTATGTACTAGGCCTCCTTAAGCGTCAAACCTTTAAGAATGAGAGATAATATTATATTCATATGATGGTTCCCTTTGATTACTCAATGTGCATCATATTAAATATTTGGATTATTGTAGTGATACATGACTTAACTATTCATGTTTCCTATCATGTACTTTTAGAGTGAAAATTGAGGTGCTAAACTTATAAGATTGGGCACACAACCCAAGGATCTAGTAGATTCTAATGAATGATGTCTAGCCCCAAATGACCAACATTTACCCTTGATGCATGCATTGTACTCACACACATCTTAGGAGAACATTCCCACATGTTTCCCATCTAAATTCTACTCCAGACCAAGCATGCTTAACTATAGTCTTCTTAGTGATGAGCTCCCTAGAAAATATATGCTCCTTATTCATATTGAGTAGTTCAACCATTCCTTTATAAAATTATTTTATATGAGGTATCTGATTCTAGGATGTTAAAATCTTCCCTGCTTAGAATCTTTATGTCCTCATTAAGGCTTTACAATATGGCCTCATATTTCTTCCCCATTTTAGTACAAACCCAAAATGACCCATATACACCAGCTCCCACTCACAACAAATAGCACAAGGGTGGGTCCGTATCACCTTAGTGGGTAGCTATTTCCTCATGCATGACCTACACAACTCAAGACTGGGGTGCCACATGCCATGTAGGTCTCAGACCTATTTGATGGAATTTATCTTTGAGACCATTTTAATTCTAGGCCCAAAACCCAAATCTCTATTGGAGTTTTATGGATGACAATTGCACCAAATACCAACATTATCCTTTGTGGCATACTTTTTCCTCACTCACACACATACCACACCAAGTTCTTGACAATTCGCCCATCCTAGTTCTACCTAGGGCCAACCACATTTAACTATTAAGTTATTAGTGATGATCTTCCTAAAAAGGAGGTGAAGATTGTTTATATGGGGAGTTCATTTTTTTCTCTAAGATCATTTTATTTGAGGCCTCCAATCATAGGATGTCAACCACTATGTCTTAAAATGAGTTCAACTTTTTTTGGCAATGCAACTGTATCTATAATTTCAAGAATTTTGGTTCATATGGTTTTACACGAAGATGCATAAAGTACTAAAAATATGTTTATTTATATATAACTATCTTATATTATGCATGCAAACAACTCAATTATTTTTTCCATGACACCAGTGTGACATTCCTCTCTTTAAAAAACTAGAAAGAAGAAGAAACAACCAAGCCATAGAAGAGAATCTATATCTAGCAAGTGATCAAAACATCGCCACACACCATACACCAATTTACACCTATCCTCACTATAATAAAACAAATGAAGCCCTCATGTTTTTTGTTCAAGTACCAATCATGAGTATCTACTAGACTCAAGCCACATGGAGGCCCAACAACTTAGCACATCATAGCATACCCAAATGTAGGTATACAATTTAATATTTCTTTACCTTATGATATTTTAATAGTGTTGGACTTAACAACCTTTTACTGAATAGAGTTTACTAGGTTGTATAGAAATCTAGATATACAAGGTTTTATTATAACTATTTAAATTGAGGCCTAATTGTAATTTATTAGAATAATATTTCAACTAGGTGTTAGTTCTATATAATACCATCATGCAAGATTTTAGTTTATAACTAGTTCTTTAGAATCTTCCTAAGACTAGGTGAAGGAAAGAGAGAGTAAATATGACAATTTCTTTGAAACATGTCTTCACCTACAAGTTAATACCTAATATATATAAGGGTTTAAAGGTGGAAACCAACATTAAAATTAGCTTTCTCACTCCTCAAATAGCTTACACGTCCATTTTCATGATAATTGGACACTGAATACCCATCCAATTGAACAAGGGAAAAAAAATAAGGGAAGTTAAACATTGAAACAATAGAAGATGTATTTAATATTCTGATCTAGATAAGATTTCTAGCTTAGGAATGTACATGCCGACTTTTTTTGTACTAGCTAACACAGCCACCATATGAGCTTCTAGGATGCAATCCAATAATAAACCATACTCTAATTATTGAGACCTAACCCAACGATTAATACATTACTAACCCAAAAATGTTAGAAGATATTATAAAGCCAAAATTATTAAAAGATACAACAAACAATAAGCACAAATCTAGATATGAAACAATTGTTTACATAAGAAGAAGATAGTTAGTTAATAGGTCTCGTTAAATCCAAAAGTTAAAATAGCACGATCCTTAAAGTCATATTTAACCATTCTCACATTATTTGCATTCAAGCCAACAATTTAACTCATAAATAATAAGTTGTGTATTAAAAGTGTCATGCTATGTTACAAATCACAAAAAAATCTGCATGTGACTCTAGTACATGAACTTCTAAATATTAGTGCATCGGTTAGAGGAGTTGGCTAGATGGTGTCTCACCATTAGAACATAAAAACATTGGCCATTGGTTTGATATCAAACATCTAGGTGATTAGGTACATATTTGTATGCAATGCTACAAACATCTTATTCTTAAGATGTAAATCAAGTAATAATAAGTCACTGTAAACAACTAATCAATTAGGTAGATTACTCAATAATAGAAAAATTGATTGACAAGCTACTTGATAATTCTTTCTTTCATTATTTTCCTTGGATCTACTTGACTTGTATCTAATTAGGTAGTCATCATCAGAACATGGTTTTGTGAAATATTCACCATTTGTACCTTAGGGTTTAATTACATACCATAGGGAAAACACAAATTTAGGTCTATCTATGGATAGGTAGGGCTTAAAGCTTCATACCTTTCTCCCATATTGGCACTAGACTATGGATCTGACACATATATGAATCAAATATATTTCTCTTCTCCACATTATGCAATGAACTGGGGCTTCACCCCTAATCTCATATCTCAAAATAACAAGAATGCACGAGTCTCTCTTCCACCTATGTGGAACTTCCCTAAACTTCCCACAAATTACCCTCAGGGCCTAACCCACTCTAGGTCATCATTATTTGGAAACTTGACTGTAAACCCTACTATTCGTGGATGTGGAGATGCATTTTGAAGGTTCGAAGCTTGGTTAAGAAATTTGTTTTCTTCGAGCTTGGGAAAGGTGATAAATTCCTTCTTTGGGGTGATCCCTGGGTTAAAGGTAACTTGTTTCTTGAAGATTGTGTTGATGATAGAATGCCCCTGATGTTAGGGAAAGGAAGGATGACTAAAATTAGTGATGTTATGAAGAATGGTAGTTGGAACATTAAACCTAGCAGGAGGTTGAGTCCTTTGCTGCATTTCTTGTCCAATAATACCACTATTACTGGGAATTCTGATACCGTTTTGTTTAATGGTAAGAAGAGGGTGAAGTTCAAGGATGTTTGGGACTGTAGCAGATGCAAATATCCTTATCTTGCTTGGGCAAAAAATTTGTGGAAGCTTGATATCCCTGAAAACTATAAGATCATGTGCTGGAAATTGGCTCTTGGTTGTATTCCTGTCATTGATTGGCTCAGGAAGAAAGGGTTTTATCTAACCTCTATTTGTATTCTGTGCAAGAAGGGGGAGGAGTCCATTAAACACCTATTTCAGGAGTGTCCTGTTGCACATTATGTTTGGGGGAAAGGTCTGTAGGATAATTTTTTATCTGTTGAGCCTAACTTCATTGATCCTCATTCCTGTTGGAGTTCTTTTGAAAAGAAAGAAGCTGCTTTTGTGTCTATTGCAGTATATCACATCTGGCAAGCTCGAAATTTGATCATTTTTGAGAACTGGTCTCTGGATGAGGAGAATGTATGGAAAAGAATTAGTAATGATCTGAATTGCTTGATTGATCACTGATTCTGAAGGTTGGGGGTTGATCCCTGGTTCTTTCTCCATAGATGGATTTGGTTTGTCTGTTGTTGCAGACTGGCTATCTTGTTTGGATGTTTTCATTTTGTCTTCCTTTTTGGGGGTTTCCCTTGAACATATTTTGTTTTTTTGCCTTTTCTTTTTTCTTTTGCCTCTCTTCCCCCTCCTTTATATCTCTTTGGACTGGTGTGGTGTTTTGGGACCCACCATTGTACATGTTATGAAGTAATAAAGAGGGTGACACGCTTGCTTGAGCAAAAAAAAAACCCTAAGTAAGACAAACTTATTTCACCACCCTAGTAGGGACTATGGTAACGGTCATGGTGTTCAAGGCTCTAATATATGTTATTAGATTATTCTTTTATTAGGCATCTTAACCCGGTTTATGATATCTTATGCATCACCAACAATTAGTTCATCAGAGAATCTATATGTATACTTTACAGTTAGCCATCCATAATCTTTTGTTTTCCATTCAGGACTCATCATGCCAAAATAACATTATGTTCACAATTAGCCTTTTCTCAGGGGCCAAAAATCAATATTTGGCTCCTATCTCAAGGCCACAGATCCATTCACTTCCATAAGAAATACTAAAAAAATGCACTAAATATCTAATCATAAGAACACTATTTAATAAAATAGTCATAGATCTAGAGAACTTTCTTTTGATTTTAACATCAAGAGAACAAAATAGTAATATTTCGTCTAACTAGGAAATCACCATAGAAATATCAAACAGATAAGAAAATCTTCATCAATGTATGATTTTATAATAAAAGGGAAATGGACTATTTCTATACTATTGTAGGATACTATTATCATTATTAGCCATACATTCCTTAGAAACGTTGGTATTAGGTTTGTGCTTGTAATATCAACACTTAGCACAAGTGAAAACTAACAAGATCAGTCTAAAAGGAGTTTAATTTTGAGTTTACTTCATAATCATTGTCATCCAATAGTGCAAATAGTATATAAATCAGCAAACATATGGAAATACGATATAGGTATCTAATCACCTTATTTAGGAAGATTAGGCAAGAATAAGCTCGATTTTTTGTGGATTTTGACTTGGAAATCATGATCATGTTTAGAAAAGTATATATGCATATAATAATAATAATAATAATAATAATAATAATAATAATAATAATAATAATAATAATAATAATAATAAGTTAACAGAAAATGTAACTATGTATCTACATGTATATTTCTAAAATTATTGTAACACAGAAAGATGGAACATAATCTACATACGAGGTAAAATGCCATAATTACAGACTAGGTATATACCGGAATCACAATATATTGTAATGACCAAAGTCTTAATCCAATCAAGTCTTATCGTGAATAAATTGAAACCCTCTTTGACATCGAGAACCTTAAATATCTTGGGTCATAGAACTTTATTAATAAACTATTGTTGACAACGACACGAACAGCGGCAAGAAGGATGCTGATATGCATGATGCCATTGAACTTGGTCGGATGCTTGTTGGTATAGCAAACTGAAAATTTTCATCTGTTTAGGATTGATTATAGAAAAAAGACACGAGTAGGCAATAAATTGTATATCATCTTTAACATAAAATAGTCTGGCAAACTTGTTGCTCCCCCTACTGCACCGCCCACACTCTAGTAAGCATAGTCACAAATTCGGTATTCGGGATACGTTCGGTCGAGCTAAAAAATTCGGGATTCGGGAATTATGCGGGAAATTCGGGTAAAAAGCGGTCAACGTACGGTAAAAATACGGTCAACGATTCGGAAAAAATTCGGCAAAAGATCGGAGGATTCATATATATATATATATATATATATATATATATATATATATATATATATATATATATATATATATATATCTTTGTGTATGTTTGTGTGTGTATTGCACATATATATAACACAATACATATAGTGCATGAAAGTACATATCTATACATCTATTGCAACATATGTAACACATACATGATACATACATATATATATGTGTGTGTATTTACATATACAAACACGCATATATATATATATATATATATATATATATATATATATATATATATATATATATATATATATATATATACTCAAATCAAGTTAGTCTTAAATAGTATAAAATGAGAAAGTACATAAAAAAGTAAAAAACGAGAAGAAAACGTCAAATTCGTGAATAATATGGAAATAAAACGTAATATATTGTAACTATGCTCAAATTGGGAATTATTCGTTTGTTTGATACGTCTAGGAAAAAAATCGCGTTTTAAACGCGACTTTTTCAAAAAATCGGAGTATATTGTGACTATGCTAGTAAGTGACATCCGGCCAACAATATGTCACTATCCCCATCATTTATCGTCCAAACTGCATGGCGCTTCTACGGTGTCACCAACCTGACCAATGACATGCTAGGGCCTGTTTGGTAGGGTGTAATAAGGATACAAAATGTGATTATGAAAACATGAAAAGAAAAACATGGATCTTTAATTACCAGCGTTCTATTTGGTACGCTGTACTATCAGCTCATTGATTTCTTTTTCTTTCATTTGGTTGGATATATTTCAGTTGAAGTATAACATATATTTTAATACGTTGATCAGCAGGTACAGAGGAATTCGTGCGATCTTCTGGCTCTGTGATATACTAGTGATCCATTTCTCATCGTGTGAGGTCAGTTGTCCGTTGAGAGAGAGAAAGCAGCCGAGCCAAAAGGTACTTTCATTTGGAGCACTCCAGAACTGCACCCGACCACCGACTGTTTCTGCGTGGTATAAATTCCAGGAATTGAGGGTCATTCGGGTAGTAGCATGCAGTTAGAATTCACTCAATTACATCCTACCAAATAATCCGTGAGCTCGAAATGTTAACAATTAAACAACACTCGTACCAACAACACCCTACCAAACAGGGTTAAGATAGGGTTGTTCGCATCATCGTATCCTAATTTCCAATCCAACTCTCGTGGGGTTCTCAGCGTGCGAACATCGTCACGTGTCCTGCATTGTGATATATTCAAGGAGGGCGGCTTGGGGCTATAATCTTCTCTAGTTTTCAATCCCGTGGTCGTTTGCAAATGTTGTTCTTGTGCTACCTACAATGCATAGATCTCACCAATCACTTGACATAGAGCTCCATTCTGAACCAGTCGGTGGTATCACTGCGTATATAGTATCATATAGACTCTAGCAGCCTAGCTATTCTTGATTCCAACTTCCGCTCTTAGTCGCTTCTTTCTCGCGGCCGTTAGCTGTCCATCTTCACGGGCTGTTTGGTTGCTCCCCCCCTATCGGTGATTCATCATCATGGACCTAAAGTGGCAGCTGCCATGGCTGCAGTAGCGGAGATGGAAACCGTTAGGGACAGTGGCGGAGCTAAGGGGGGCTAGAAGGGGCCATGCCCCCACCCTCCCCAAAAAATAAAAAATAAAAAAATATATTAGTATATATATATATATAAAATATTATATATTTGTGTTCGAATGTATACTATATCGTCTGTATTGTTATCATGTAAAGTTCCTGGGCGCGTTAACTTGGGTGTGGTCTCATGTTTGATTCTCCTGCACGACAAATGTTTTATTACTTGGCTATGGTCTCATGTTTGATTCTCCTCTACGACAAATGTTTTATTATTTTATACTGTGTCAGGTCTGTTGATGCGATGATTTTGAGTCGCATTTATAGACTTGTTTGATATGCGTTTTATGCATTTATTAGTCATTTTCATGGTTAATGTTGCATAATTCATCTACTTTGGTCTATGCTACTTCTTTATGTCAAATTTCCCTTATTTCAGCATTTTGAGTATTAATTATCAAAAGAATACGTTTTGTGTAGACTTATGTGGTTTCGTGTGTTAATTTCAGGAAAAACAAGTATCTGCTACTGTCGATACCATCGACAGTGGTCGATACCATCGACAGTGGTCGATACCATCGACCAGAGCACAGGTTGCCAGCCGTAAGGACCAGAAGAAAGTCGATACTATCGACAGGGATGTCGATGATATCGAGATACCATCAGGTTGCTGGCGAGAAGTGAGTCGATACTATCCACCAATATATCGATACCATCGACTAGTGGAGCTTCAGTGACGGTAAAAGGACAAAACCGATGCCTATGAATGTCGATACCATCGACGCGAGTCGATGGTATCGAGATAGCATCAGGCGCAAAAACAAAAGAAAAGAAGAATTGCCGATATCGCGCTAGGTCGATACCATCGACCGACGTCGATTGTATCGACACCGTCAGATATGAGTTTGCTTCAGATTGATCTTGATCCGACGGCTGTGATTAATTGGCGACCTAACTCGGGAATTATACCTAATGACGATGCCCAAGAGGGAATCATCACGTCATTAGCTGCTGCACACGTCCCAAGAAGGTGTGGAGAGAAGAACGGAGCCCAGAAGCACGCCCCAGCCGATCCGGGCGCTGAAGAAGATGATTTCCACCATCGAAAGGCAGGAGCACGCGTATTCCACGCCAAGGATCGCTTGGATTTTCTACGTTTAGGGGTTTCACCACTCAATCACGTTTTTCTCCATGTTTCCCTTTTTCTACTCCACGTTTTTATCTGAGATGAACATGCGGGGCTAATCCCCTTTGTCTTTAGGACCGGGAGTAGCCCAGGAATTCATTGTATGACAATTTTATCATAGTAATTCATATCTTATCTCTTAAATCCGTGGTATAATTTCGTTTTCTCAATTATATTGTTATGCTTGATCACCATAATAATAATCTAATGCCCTTAATTGCTTTGAAAGAAGAATTAATGGTTGAAAAGAGACAGAATTTACATTAATTGACAAATCCCTTGAACAAGGTGGTGTAAGGTTAATGGTGGATACCGAGAGATCGTTTTTAATGCACCTAGTTTAGGGTATAGGTTACTACGACGGTGGAACCGACCTAAACGTAGGTAGTGAATTGTACCACGACAGTGGGCAATTCTGATTTCAAGCCACTACCCAAATAGAGAGATAAGATTGAGTGACTGCATAGAATTTAATACAATGAAAACCCGCGGTGAAACCTCAATCCTAAAGATCTCATTTTGAATTGATTAAACTAAATATTTAATCGATTGCTTTATTTTGTTTTATTTTTATTTTCTTCTAATTTTAACAACAACTCTCAACCATTTAATCGGTCTAGCTGATCACGAGTAGTTAGTAGGAGTCTCCGACAATTTCACGTACCCCTGAGTTCGACTCGGGCCTCACAAAGGCATATATTACATTGACGCGTACACTTGCGTTTTCTACGCACGGTAAATTCGTGTCAAGTTTTTGGCGCCGTTGCCGGGGATACGGCAAGTTGTCGGCACTACGAGTGCTGCAAGCGGCCACTCTAGGCCACATTTTTTTTTTTTTATCATTTTAAAATTCATAGTCTATTTTCTAAATATTTGCAATCGTCAAGCACTGTACTGAAATTAAAATTTTCTATTTGCAGGTACTGTGCATGGTGCAGACGCGTAGTACCGACTACACACAACAAGCACCAGAGGTTCCACTGACGGGACCTGACGACGAGGAAGGCCACAATCAAGACCATTTAGAAGAAACAGATTCAGAATCCGAACAAGAAGAAATGGAAGAGCCACAGACAATATGGGAGAAGATCAATGCTTCTTCCTCATCCGCTTCCAAGGGGCCGATCAAGAAGCAGGCGGTTAATATTCCGACATACAAGATTGATCCGACTTTAATCAACTTGGTGAAGTCGAATGCTTTCCATGGGATCAAGAATGAAGACCCCGTCGTGCATATAAGTCAATTTGTGGAGAATTGTGATATGATAAAAATAGACAGATTTCCACAAGATGTGCTCTACTTGAAGCTCTTCCCGAGTTCTCTAGCGGGAAACGCGTGAGAGTGGTTACATAACTTGGACGATGAATATGTGGAATCTTAGGACCACATGGTGGAGGTTTTCTTTGAATAGTTCTTCCCGCCCGAGAAGACCAATGACATGATCAGGAAGATCCACAACTTCACCCAAAAAGTAGGAGAGACCTACTCTGAGACCTAGGAAAGGTTTCAGATCATGCTCAGGCGGTGCCCGCATCACAGGCTTGACAAGGAGACACATGTTAAGATCTTCTATTTTGCTCTCTCCGAGCATGATAGAAGCAACCTCGATTCAGCCGACTCAGGATTCTTCTTGAACAACACGGATACCAGGTATTGGGAAATCCTAAAGAACATGGCCAAGAAGCAATTGTGGGGCAAAAGAGACCCCGTGGAGCATGTTCGAGTGGTAGGGGAATCTAAAGCAATCAAAGAGCTGAATGAGAAGATGGATCTTCTCGCGAAGAAACTACTTGCAAAGGAGGATACTGAGTCCGAGGATGAGGCTCAAGTTAAATTCATGAGGCAACAACAAGGCTACAGGAATAATGACTATTCATGGAGGAAAGACAAGAAGTTCTCCTGGAAGGATTCAAACAACTTCTTGCAGGATCCAGATGCAAAACCCCAGCCGATAGCAGAGGATAAGAACACAGAGCTGCTCAATCAGGTGATAAAGCAAAATCAAGAACTCATGACTACTTTTGGCCAGCAAATAAAGCAACAAGGGGAGTTTATGAACCAATTTGGACAGACACTGCAGAGCCATGGGGCTCAAATGAGGACAATAGAGACGTCCATGGCACAAATGGCAGTGGAGATAGCTAATTTGAAGAAGCCGACACACCCAGGTTTTCCGGGTAATACTAATGTTCCAGGAGTAAAACAGTAGGCGAAGGCCATCTTGCTAAGAAGTGGCAAGAAACTGTTAAATCCCAGAGCCGATGAACCAAGCAAATCCCAAGCAGAATTTGAAGGTGAGGCCACTGAGGAGCTGCCCATACCGGTCGCAGAACCAGTTGCGGACATATCACCGGATGCTACTGACAATCCTATTTCAGAGGAGGAGGAGCCTCAGAGAAGGACACCTTATGTGCCACCGCATCAAAGGGCACAGGCTGTCCTGGTCCCATATCCGAACAGTGCTAAGGCAAGGAAAGTGGATTCTTAATTTAAAAAGTTTCTAGACAGTTTTAGAAAGCTTTCAGTCAACATCCCTTTATTGGAAGCTATTGAGCAAATCCCTTGTTACGGGAAATTTCTGAAAGACATCATCACCAAGAAGAGAAAAATCCCAGACACAGAGGTTGTTGTGCTTAAGGAGCAGGTGAGTGCCTTCATCATGGGCACATTGCCACCAAAGAGGTAAGATCTGGGCTGTTTCAATATCTCATGCTACATTGGGAAAGTTAAGTTTGGTGAAGCACTATGTGACTCAGGGGCGAGCATTAACTTGATGCCTCTCTCTACATTCAAGAAGTTGGGATTAAAAGAGTCACGGCCGAGCAATATGACAATCTAGTTGGCAGACAATTCAGTGGTAAAGTCATATGGAATTTGTGAAGATGTGCTAGTGAAAGTGGATCGATTTGTATTCCCAGCAGATTTTGTCGTCATGGAGATGCAAGATGAACAAGGCAATGAGCTACTGCTCGGACGACCCTTCCAAGCTACGGCCGACATGATACTTGAGATGGGGAGAGGTCGTTTGACCTTAGGTATAGTCGATGACCGATTTGAGATGGTCATGCCTTCCAGCGCCACTTCACCTAAATCTAAGGAGTAATGCCACATGATAAAACAATTTGATAACAATATCTCACTTTGTCTAGGGAAGACATTTTTAGATATGGCCCATGTAATGACCAAGGTGGAAAAAGGGACTTTGGCTGTGGACATCATGGAGCAGACCAAGGTGGTATCCCTTTGTAAGGCTGTAGGTTTTCCGAACGATGAGGATGAGGACATTCCTCCCTCTACTGAAGATGAGGCTATAGCAAATTCAATTTTTGATGCATATCCGGAATTACCACTTGAGGCATGTTTAGTCAATATCACTCATGATTGGATGAGAAGAAAATAACTAAAGGAGTGTGCCAAGATGCTTCAGATGTTGCCGTGCTTCTATGTGAGGCACTATGAGGATTTAGGCGAACTACCACCTCCGCTCCAATCATCCTTAATCAGCCCACCGGAATTGGAGTTGAAGCCGCTGCCACCGCACCTCAAGTACACATTTCTAGCTGAGGAAGAAAAGTTGCCTGTGATTATTTCTGCTTATCTGAGTGCTGAGGAGGAGGACCAATTGTTGATAGTGCTGAAGAACCACCGGGGAGCATTTGGGTGGTCTGTTGTAGATATCCAGGGGATTTCCCCTACTTTGTGCCAGCATAAGATTCGGCTCGAGGAGGGAGCCAAGCTGGTGATTCAACCACAACATCAACTAAATCCGAGCATGATGGAGGTTGTGAAGAAGGAGGTGATTAAGCTTCTTTCCACAGGTATCATCTATGCAATTTCAGACTCGACATGGGTGAGTCCCACGTAGGTAGTCCCTAAAAAGGGGGGAATAACTGTTACTCATAATCTCTTAAATGAACATGTCACCACCCGCTTGGTAACCGGGTGGTGAGTTTGTATAGATTATCGACGACTGAATGCCGCTACGCTAAAGGATCACTTTCCTCTTCCGTTTATTGATCAAATTCTAGAGCGCTTAGCCGGCCAATCACATTTCTATTTTCTGGATGGGTATTCGGGATACAATCAGATTTCGATTGATCCTAAGGACCAAGAGAAGTCCACCTTCACTTGTCCCTATGGAACGTTTGCGTACCGCCGCATGCCCTTTGGATTATGTAACACACCGGTGACCTTTCAGCGTTGTATGCTCACCATTTTTTCTAATATGGTAGAACGTTGTCTAGAGGTCTTTATGGATGATTTCTCGGTTTATGGTGCATCGTTTGATGAATGCCTTTACAATCTGGATAAGGTGTTACAACGTTGCGAGGACACACATTTGGTCCTCAACTGGGAAAAATGTCATATGATGGTGAGTGAAGGGATAGTGCTAGGACATAAAGTGTCTAGCAAAGGTTTGGAGGTAGATCCGGTAAAAAATGAAGTAATTTCCAAATTGCCCCCACCAAATTCAGTGAAAGGGGTAAGAAGTTTCTTAGGTCACGCCGGTTTCTATCGTCGTTTCATAAAAGATTTTTCAAAAATTGCCAAACCTTTATCTGAGCTTCTAGAAAAGGATGTTGTTTTTGATTTCAATGACAAATGTTTACACACGTTCAACATGCTGAAGGAAAAATTGATTCCCGCACCGGTTGTGCAAACACCGGATTGGACCAAGCCATTTGAACTCATGTGTGATGCATCCAATTTTTCTGTTGGAGCTGTGTTGGGACAACTGTTGGACAATAAACCCGTTGTGATTTTTTATGCCTCTAAGACTTTGAACGATGACCAACTAAATTACACGACTACCGAAAAAGAATTTCTTGCCGTTGTTTTCGCTTTTGAAAAATTTCGGCAATATCTAGTTGGATCGAAAGTTGTAGTTTGGACTGACAACGCCGCTATTAAGTATTTGATGGAGAAAAAAGATGCCAAACCTAGATTGATTAGGTGGATCTTGCTTTTACAAGAATTTGATATCGAAATCAAAGACAAGGCGGGGATTGAAAATGTTGTAGCGGATCATTTGTCTAGGTTAGAGAGGGTAGATGAAAAAGATTTACACATACCCATTACCGAGACATTTCTGGATGAACAACTTTTGAAAGTGAATTCTAAAGATCTGTGGTTTTCATATATTGTGAACTATCTTGCTTGCAGGATCATCCCGGATGATTGGACGTATCAAGATAAGAAGAAATTCTTCCATTCTCTACGATATTATTTTTGGGATGACCCTATTCTCTTGAAGCAATGCATGGATGGTGTCCTACACAGGTGTATACCTGAGGTGGAATACGAGAGTGTTCTTCGTCATTGCCACACACTACTGACGGGCGGACACCATGCAAGCTCTCGTACGGCAGCCAAAGTATTGGAAAGTGGCCTATACTGGCCTACCTTGTTTCGGGACGCTTATGAGTTCGTGAGGCAATGTGATTCCTGCCAAATGGCGGGTAACATTTCAAAGAGACAAGATATGCCCCTAAATGTTTTCCAGGAGGTTGAGGTATTTGATTTATGGGGTATAGATTTTATGGGACCCTTTGTGTCCTCAAATTCTAATTTGTATATCCTTTTAGCTGTTGACTATGTGTCAAAGTGGGTGGAGGCAATACCCACGAGGACTAACGATTCCACTGTAGTGTGCAGGTTCGTTAAGGAAAATATCTTCTGCAGGTTTGGTGTGCCCCGAATGATCATTAGTGATGGGGGTACGCACTTCCAGAATCAAAAGTTCTCGGCATTATTGAGAAAATACGGGGTCAAACATAACATTGGTACCCCGTATCACCCGCAAACTCAAGGACAAGTGGAGGTCTCCAATCGAGAAATTAAAAAGATCTTGGAGCGTACTGTGGCTTCCACGAGGAAGAATTGGAGTGCCTTACTACCGAATGCGTTGTGGGCATACAGGACGACATACAAGACACCTATAGGCACCATGCCTTTTAGGTTGGCGTACGGTCGGGCCTGTCACTTACCGGTGGAGTTAGAGCACAAAGCACATTGGGTGCTGAGGAAGCTCAACTTGAGTTATGATGAAGCGGGAAAGAAGAGATTACTTGAACTAAATGAATTGGATGAGCTGCGAATGAATGCATATGAGAACTCTCGGATCTACAAGGAGCGCACAAAGTTGATCCATGATCGCCACATTCAGATGCACACCTTCAAGAAAGGAGATCGTGTGCTTTTGTTCAATTCGAGGCTGAAGTTGCATCCCGGGAAGCTAAAATCCCGATGGAGTGGACCATTCATAGTAGGAGAGGTCAGACCACATGGCGCAATCATGGTGCGCAATGGGGAGACTACATTTTTGGTGAATGGATAGAGGTTGAAGTTGTATTTTGGTGAAGATTACTCGAGGAAGGTGAATGAGGTTAAACTCATTTCACTTTCGGATGCATGACATGCTTCAAGTTGTCTAGCCTAAGACGTTAAATAAGGGCGCTTGTTGGGAGGCAACCCAACCATTGGTAATTTAGTTTAGTTCCTTTACATTCGTAGTTTGATTTGTTTTAACCTAGTTTTTAGTGTAAAAAAGATACCGTGATCGTTTGCTCATTGTGCAGGACTGAGGCAGAGTCGATACCATCGACCCTTGCGTCGATGGTATCGACCGTGGTATAGGTTGGCGACTGCAGAAATCGCACTGCGTCGATACTATCGACGGCCTCGTCGATAGTATCGACACACCAACAGGTTGATTGTCAAGTCAAAGTCGATAGTATCGACATGCCAATCGATACCATCGAGATCTCTGGAGATATTCAGAAGAAGTCGTCTCAGTAAAGTCGATACCATCGACGGCCCTGTCGATGGTATCGACACATTCACACACAAAAGGCGGCGGCCGGGCCTCGCGAGGGTTTGCCCTAATCAGAGAGTCAATACTATCGACTCACGTCGATAGTATTGACGCGCCACGTCAACAATCCACGAGGAAAGATCTACGGCGATCGCAGTAACCAAGAAGTCAATCTGGGGGATGAGTCGATACCATCGACTTGCGTCGATAGTATCGACGTGTCAGCAATCCGGGCCCCGCAGATCCAGCCATCGACGACCGTCGATACTCGCGACAGTACGGATTGTGCTACCCGTTTCGATACCATCGACTAGCGTCGATGGTATCGGCGGGTATGCATCAACACCGGCCACGGTTATATATGAGAAGGATTTGCGTCAGATGACGTCACAACTCCAGAGCAATCTTCCTCCACCTATGCCGAGCATATTATAGAGTGATCCGAGCCCGACGACAAGTAACACCGAGCACGTTCTTCATCAAGCAGAGATTCCTTTCTCCGATCTTCACCGAGCTCTCTCTCTATTCCTCTTTCTGTCACGATCATGGTGTATGTTGCTGGTGCATCGTCGTCACGCGCCGACCCGATGGAAATCCCGGAATTCGTGCCACCACCTACCGCGTCGATTCCATGCCCACGGTTGATTCATCTATCCACGGAGGTCAAGAAGATATACGAGGAGATCTTAAAGAGAAAGATCGAGCCAACCCGTTATGTTGAACAGGAAACCATCTGCAACTTCGGGTTTGAAGCTAACCTCGACTACGTTCTGAAGGGACAGGCCCGACACATGGGAAGACGGCTTGACGAGCTGGAGTTTCATGCAGATAGCCATCCATTCTTCGGCGAGTGGCCTACGTACAAGGAGCTGTTGGCTGAGTTTATGGCGTCGCTTGACGTCTACGTCGTACCCAATGACGTCATAACCACCGACCGCGAGTGGATCAAGGGCCGGGTGTCTTTCCGGCTGTACAACAACGACGAAACCATTACACTCCGGTAGTTCAACAAGATCTTCAACTGGAATCATTCGCGATCTGACTACTGGCGGCCGGACAACCGCACCGACTACGATGCAATCTTCGCCGAGCTTGTGACGGTGCCGCCGGGCAAGTCAGTGAGTTACCACAATGCTGCGGTAGCCGACTTTGATCATCCATTTGTCCGGATACTCCACCGGATGCTGAGTTCTACGTTGTTTGCTAGGGGTGATATGGCTCTCAGCAAGTTTCAGGAGACGAACCTATTTTTCTTGTATAACTCCTGAAGCGCCAAGAATGCAACTGGGGAGGTTTCTTTTTACAGCGGGTTTTGGCGGTGAAGAGGAGTACACGGAAAGCTCCAATTCACTTTGGCGGGCTTATCACCAAGCTGGCCTCTTACCTTGGGTTGAATTTCCAGCAGCTTACTCCTATCTCCAACAGGAGCAAGGTGAACTTGCAACATCTGCACCGCTCCAACCTCATCCTTCTTCGAGATGGCTTGGCGTATGCACACTTCCACATCAACCATGCTTACCAAGAATGCTCGCTTCCCGATCCGGTCTTCAACATCGAAGGGGCACAACACTTTCGATGGCCTATCATAGCCATTGCTGACTCCGATGAAGACGGCAACAACGACGACGATGACAACAATGAAGATGAGGCTGAAGAGGAAGAGGAGGCCTACACCCCTCTTCGGGCATGAGTGGCACCACAGAAGCATCCTCGCATGCATCCAGGTGCATCTTCATCTTCGCAGCCACCGCCACCACCACTGCCCTCGCAGCCAAGTGAGGATGTCTATTCGATGCAGGGCATGTATGCTATGCTGCAGGACATATAGCAGACGCAGAAGCATCACACGACGTTGTATACCGGTGTTCAGGAAACTATAAACCAGTTATTGGAAAATCAAAGGGCAATCTTCGAGAATGAGCGTCTTCTCCTCGATAACCAACAACAGATTCATGATCGGTTGCATAGGATGGAGATGCAACAACAACCCTTTTACGATCACTATTGGAGCCAGAATTACTTTGGAGGCTATCCACAACCTCCACCTAGGGCCCAGTTTGATCCGAGCTTCCAGGGGGAGTATCCATCTTGGGACCCCACGGCTCCACAGTACCCGCCTCCGCCTGAAGAGTAAATTGGTATCTCTGTTCCAACCTTTCAGATTGTTTTTGACTATGGCGCCATAGTCGAACTCAAGCTTAGGGGGGGGTGTTGGAACAACTCTATCTTTTATTTTCTCTATTTTTAGTTTTATTGCTTTTGTTCTTGTCATTTGTTTCTTGCAATCTTAGTTGTTTGTAGGATCTACATTCTATCTAGTGTAATCGTGGATGTCTTAAGTCTTGTGTCATCTCAGTTGCATGTACATGGGAATTAAGGGGAAATTAAAAATTTTTGAGTGTTCGCAAGCTTGAGTGTTGTTCAACTTTGATCACTTAACTTAAGAAAATGATTGGTTTTGTCAACTTTAAAACAGAAAATCACAACTGTACATTCCTAATGATTCATGAAAGTGGACGGAATTGGTTGTTTGAGCCTAAACTGATCAAATGATAATGAGACTCTAATTTGAAGTAAGAGAGAGAAACCTCTTAACTACTACACAGGTCAGTAAGGAGGGACACATAATAATTTTCAAAGGTTCAGTCAATTAGTCTTGTGATCTGTCCACCTCATTGCTTTTTACAATCCACCACAAGATTTGGAAGTAAAGTACGATTTCAACCTTTTTGATTGCATGTCATGTAGATAGGACTTGCATTGCAACCACTTTCATATGTTTTGCATAAAAAAAATAGAACAGTTATACATGCACATTACCCTTAGGTGCATGTCATTTAGTTGCATTCATAACTTTTATGCACAAAGTACATCATGTACCTCATTTCTTCCTTAATGGTGAATTAAATTGTTCCATACCTTCTAAATAGTTCAAATATTTGAGTAATGCAGAAAAAGTAAGTTCAATAAAGTATTCATTGGCAATTATGGATACAAGGGCTTGAAAAAAAGAAAGAAAAAAATCTGAAAAAAATGAAATTGAAAAAAAAGAGAGAAAGTCATTAAGAAGCAAGTAGAATAAGAAGGAGAAAGGAGCATAATCTCACCTGCATTTTAAGATGAGTGAGTACATGATGTAGCTCAATTAGATATCCATCTCATTTTGAAATGGGATGTTAGTGCATGCATCATTCCACCCAATCTTTTGCATTAGGGCATTTTTGTTTTATGCATGTTGAAATCGTATAATGCTTCCACTTCTTTCATTAGCCACCCATTCCATCCACCCGTTGCTCAGATTGGTAGGCTACCGTGATTTTATCCTCACTTGTGAATATCAGGAGAACTGCTTCCATGTAGATGGTAGTTAGGGCGAGCAACGTAGTATAGGAGACCGCAAGATGCATTAAGTCTGGACCGACGAATTTTATTATGTTAACTGCCTTATGTGATAGTGTTCATCAGTTTTGAGGTAGACATATTTTACGGATGATTACTGTCGCCTTTAGGGTAATTATCATTCTATGGTTAGCGAGGGCCGGTATGCAAATGTCCGGTGGGAGTCATATGGGATGTTTGTTGTGATGCTTTGTTCTTTAGTTGACTCTGGCAATTCTATTCTAAGGTTTAGTTGCTCGAGGGAGAGCAATGTTCAAGCTTAGGGGAGTTTGATGCGATGATTTTGAGTCACATTTATAGACTTGTTTGATATGTTTTTTATGCATTTATTAGTCATTTTCATGGTTAATGTTGCATAATTCATCTACTTTGGTCTATGCTACTTCTTTATGTCAAATTTCCCTTATTTCAGCATTTTGAGTATTAATTATCAAAAGAATACATTTTGTATAGACTTATGTGGTTTCGTGTGTTAATTTTAGGAAAAACAAGTATCTGCTACTGTCGATACCATCGACCAGACCACAGGTTGCCAGCCGCAAGGACCAGAAGAAAGTCGATACTATCGACAGGGATGTCGATGGTATCGAGATACCATCAGGTTGCTGGCGAGAAGTGAGTCGATACTATCGACCCATATGTCGATACCATTGACTAGTGGAGCTTCAACGACGGTAAAAGGACAAAACTGACGCCTATGAATGTCGATACCATCGACGCAAGTCGATGGTATCGAGATAGCATCAGGTGTAAAGACAAAAGAAAAGAAGAACTGCCGATATCGTGCTAGGTCGATACCATCGACCGGCGTCGATGGTATCGACACCGTCAGATATGAGTTTGCTTCAGATTGATCTTGATCCGACGGCTGTGATTAATTGGCGACCTAACTCGGGAATTATACCTAATGAAGGTGCCCAAGAGGGAATCATCACGTCATTAGCTGATGCACACGTCCCAAGAAGGTGTGGAGAGAAGAACAGAGCCTAGAAGCATGCCCCAGCCGATCCGGACGCTGAAGAAGATGATTTCCACCACCGAAAGGTGGGAGAACGCATATTCCACGCCAAGGATCGCTTGGATCTTCTCCGTTTAGGGGTTTCACCACTCAATCACATTTTTCTCCATGTTTCCCTTTTTGTACTCCATGTTTTTCTCTGAGATGAACGTGCAGGGCTAATCCCCTTTGTCTTTAGGATCGGGAGTAGCCCGGGAATTCATTGTATGACAATTTTATTATAGTAATTCATATCTTATCTCTTAAATCCGTGGTATAATTTCATTTTCTCAATTATATTGTTATGCTTGATCACCATAACAATAATCTAATGCCCTTAATTGCTTTGAAAGAAAAATTAATGGTTGAAAAGAGACAAAATTTACATTAATTGACAAATCCCTTGAACAAGGTGGTGTAAGGTTAATGGTGGATACCGAGAGATCGTTTTTAATGCACCTAGTTTAGGGTATAGGTTACTACGACGGTGGAACCGACCTAGACGTAGGTAGTGAATTGTACCATGACAGTGGGCAATTCTGATTTCAGGCCACTACTCAGATAGAGAGATAAGATTGAGTGACTGCATAGAATTTAATACAATGAAAACCCGTGGTGAAACCACAATCCTAAAGATCTCATTTTGAATTGATTAAACCAAATATTTAATCGATTTCTTTGTTTTGTTTTATTTTTATTTTCTTTTAATTTTAACAACAACTCTCAACTATTTAATCAGTCTAGCTGATCGCGAGTAGTTAGTAGGAGTCTCCGACAATTTCACGTATCCCTGAGTTCGACTCGGGCCTCACAAAGGCCTATATTGCATTGACGCGTACACTTGCGTTTCTACACACGGTAAATTCGTGTCATCTGTGCAATATCATATATAGAAAATGAGAGTTGTTATGTATACAAAAGTGTCATGTTGGTGTAGTGGTTTAGTCTCAACACTAGTTTGAGGTGCAAGTTCCAAACCACATGACTATGCATTTTTATATTTTGTGTTAAAAAAAGTTGTTAATGAGCAAAAGATAGTTAGTCGGAATGAAATAATAAATTTTACATTTTGTGTTACAAATGATTATTAATGACCAAAAGATAGTTTCAATGGTTCGATGTCTCTTTCACAATGAGTATGGACTTAGGTTCAAATCACTCTATATACAATATCTTTGTTCTATATTGTACTTATTCCAACCAAATAGTTACTACTGCAATGCTTTTGGTTTTGTCATAATAACTAACCATTTTTTGTCCTAAAGTAATTATGTAAAAATCCATATATATCTCAAGAGAATCAATTGTCACAAAATATGATAAATATATTTAATCAATTGAACATCCGTTATTCGTAACTGTTATTAGCGTATCTTTCTGGAGTCCACAAGCAATTTTGAACAAGTCCCTCTAAATTTAGATACATTTCAGTTGTCATGAAATATAGTTGTTATTATCAACTTAACCCTTTGTTTTGAAATTATAACTAGTAACATCTCTAAAGTCCGAAATCAACTTGGAACAACTCTTTTTAGTCTAGAAAGTAGGACTATAGTTCTCCATTATACTTTTCAAAAATTATGAGCACTCTCTAATTATTCAAAAAAACTCTTAAACAAGACTAGTGTCTACGAAATTATGACAAAGTAGAAGAATTCTCTACGAGTACTAACCCTCATTAAATTTTCACGAAATATGATTGACATAATCAATTAAACATCCATTAATGTGTAGTTATAACTAACTAACCTTCTTTAGGCTTAAGAGTAATTAGAACAAGTCCCTCCATATATGAATATGTTTTGCTATAAAATTACATCGATATAAGATAGATTAAAAAATTCTACATTTCTATTGTTATATATAAGTGTCATATATTGTCAAATAATTCAAGGTCTCATAGACAATGTGTTAAAATTTCATTGCAATGTGAATAAAAAGTCATACTTACTTTCACATGTGATTCTATTAGAATACTTATATTTTGGTAGTTGTTAAAATATAAAAGTTCATTATATAAAAATGCCATCATATATTGTTACAAACTCAAACAAACTCTTTTGTGTGGTATATTGAAAGAAAGAAAAATCCTCTTGTATTGCACCATAATATGTATTTTTGTATCCTTGAACATACTAAAATTTTATTTTCATTATCTTCTACTATGTCAAATATGACTTTGTTGTATACAATAGCATACAAGGATCAAGAGTGTATTTATATAGATTGATATTACTTTTGTTGTATATCGAAAAATGACTTCAAAAAAACTTGCCCCCCCCAATGGAGAAATTCTGGCTCTGCCACTGGTTAGGGAGGCAGGTGGTCAGGGTGGGGAGAGAAGTAGGCCACGTGATGATGAGCCCACTGAGCGAGACACTATGGAGGACCAGTACTCGGTGGGCACCATAGAGCTGGTGTAGGATGTATGGACCTGATTGTGGTGGTAACCCTTCCGAGCAAGAACATGTTTACGACACAATAGCATAATTTATTGGTTGAAAACAAAAACATATCAGCCCACTTTAGGCAAAATTATTCCCTCTATAACACTGTTGAAGAAATAATTCACATAATTAGACACTTTATTTTGAGCTCACCATTCAATGTGACACTTTTCATATTGAAACCCATAAACTACCAGATGAACTGACATCTTATTTTAATAATAATAATGAATAAATAAAGAGAATACAAGAACAAGATGACTTCTTTTATTTTTTCTAAATTTAGAATACATTTAAATAACACTAATGAATGTGTGGTTTCTGAACCTGGAGTTGTAGAGAACCAGATTGGGTGCATGGCGGTGTTAGACCAATATGTGTTTGAGAATAGTTTTCCTTGAGGTAAATCATTTTAGTTGTTCCAAGACATTTTTTTTCTTATTGGTTTTGATTTTGAACACTATGTAAATGTCATAATGATCTTGTAATAAGGACTTGGAACAAATGTTTATTGATATATTCTTTGATCAAATTTGATTGAGTTGTGTGACTCCAATGCTGATAGTAACCCGAACCATTGCATGCAGGATTATCCTCCTCAATGATTTTCTAGTCTATTGGGACTATAAGCATAGTATGTAACATGTTTTAATGTTTAATAGATTATGATACTGCTTGGCATGTTATATTTTATAAAATACTTGTCCCTAATGATGAATTTTTGAATTGTCTATATTTTCTTACAAAACCTAAACATAATTCACAACAAGTCTTATCATTTAATTCTTGATGCGCCCTTATAGTAATTAGAAGTGTCCATTATGTGTGGAAACCTTTTATGTGCCCTTTTATAATAAGAATTGGCCAGATAATGTGGCAACCTTTTGACGTGCCCTTCTAGTAATAAAAAGTGGTTAGTAATTCTGGCAACCTTTTGGTGCACCCTTCTAGTGATAAGAAATGGCTAGCTTGTGTGGAAACCTTTAACTGCACCCTTCTGGTGATGAGAAGTCGCTAGTCTATGTGGCAACCTATTGATGTGCCCTTCTATTCATTGATGCAAGTGATAAAATTGGCTAGCTATTTTATGCACCAAATATAATTCATTATGTGTTTTATAAGTCAGAAATAATGAAAATGAGCTTGTTTTGCTTTACTATCAAATTACGTCAAGCTATATATTGGCATCACACCATTATGCTACCTTTTTCAATAGCTATTTCCTTTATGGGAACCACATATTCATCACATTTGTGTTGACCTTTTCCCCTATTGTTAATATGGTTCTAGACCAGCCAATGTTGCATGATCAACTTATCTTGAATCATCAGAACATAACTTGATCCTTGAATACACACTTAGATCATCATATGTCAAAGTCTTATTAATGTCAATAAAACTTAATTATGCTTGGTTGTCTACTAGACTAATATAAATCATGGATTTAGATGGTCTATGTTCTTCAATGTCATCTAAGAAATCTCATCTAGACCTATGTATCTCTCAAGTTACTTGGACACCTACTGCCAACTTTTATACATATATACATATAAAAATATACTTGAATAGATTTTCTCCACCATTTCAACATGCTATGGAAAAATCACCATAATCGTTTCGAATACAGCAAAAGTAAAAATTATTTACCATGCTAAATCAATCTAATGCCACGAAACCTAGAGAAATAGTAAGAACATGATGTGTTCTTGTGTAACTACCCTAATTACATGATCAACTTCATATGTCTAAGGTATGCACTCCCTAAAGTGATTCTCCTCCCTCACTCCGCTGAATCGAAGTCCCATACCATCATAGGACATCAAAATAAAAAGAAGAAGACTTTGAGAATTATATGAGTTCTAAACTAGTTCAAGAACATCTAGGTTTCTAACCTAAATGGTTTAGTTTTATATTTTTATAGGATAATTGAGGTTACTAAAAGTTTTTGTTTTCAAGTTCGTCTTAATTATCGTGTCAAAAGACATGTAAGGTGTAAGGTGTTGTTCACAATCTGATAGCACTGAATATCACTAATATCAAAGTTCATCACACATGACATAAGACTATGCATAATGATGGTAAACAATCATAAACCACCAAATTAATATATAATACACATATATATTGAGGAAGTTACTCAAATTTGTTATCTATTAGTGGGAAGTTTGCAAATGAACATTTAAAACAATACATAAGATCTACAATGATTTCCACCTAAAAATTTCTCATAACACCTTATTCTCTATCCCTACAAAGGAAAACATCTAGTATGTGACATGTGATAGGGTGAAATCCAGATTAGGTTTACCCCAATGGAAGAAGGTCATAGGGCCTACTTCCAAATAATGAGAAATAAGAGATATGTGAATTGTACAATGTGATAATATATCCCAAGCTAGATAACTTATGGGTAATTGAGTTGAATCACCTAATGTCTAGTCCCTATGATAGATAAACCCTAGACTTACTGTGAAAGGACGTAACCATAGAGAGGTATATGTGATACTCTATCTGTGTGAGGGTGAGTCATAAAACCCTATTAGAAAAATTAGGTATGATATTTAGCATGGGCCTCTTACTCCACTTGGTGGTTTCATATGAAGAAATCTACTTCTTTCACCAACAACCAAGATTCTTACAAGTTTATGATGTGAGTAGAAATAATGTTGTTAGAAAGTATTGCTTTGACTTACACAAGTCTTAGCTTGAGTGGCTAGATATTTTCATTTCAACATAAGTTTTATTCGATGTAGTTATGAATTCTTCAATATAATGATATTCTTCCTCATATAGTGTACGACGCAAGAAGGAAACTAACCAAAACTAAAGTATGATATATTTGTGATTTGTTACTGGAATAAGGTTGTACACATTTCATAGGTTGACCAAAAATATATATAGTTGACCATAAAAGGTTTATGTATGACATGTCACTCTTATAAGATTGACCTACAATATCTGATACCACACATGTATGCTTTGATGAGGATGTATAAGTTTTGATATAAGGAAATATTTAAAGCACATATTATATGATCATAACGAACATATACTTAATCTCAAATCTTATGAATGATATTGAATTTATAATAACATTGGTGAAAAAACACATATAACTGATTCTATACATTCATCTAGTTCTTAAACCATGGATATAGTTTGATATCATGTTTAGTCTTGATCATACATTACATGTGGTACATGAGAAAGGTGATCTAATTAAAGTGAAATTGATGGCCTTACAATACCAAATGTTAACTTGGTTGAATTTTTAGGAAAATATCCTTTTAATGTGGGGAGCATATAATATCCTTGATTTTTGGGTTATGCTAACATAATGACTAAGTTTGATAATATTTGGAAATTTGGAAATTTGGTTTTTCAAATATGTGCTAAGATCCCTATAGTCAACGCAGAAAATAATGAGCAATGGTGACTTGTGAAATTATTTTGGATTTTTTTTAACAAAATCAAGCTTATTGAAGTATTAAGTGGTTTTATTGATATATTTATGGATGCATAGACTTTTTTTGTGAGGGACAATTTAATGCTTTTGGGATAATGAAATGGGAATAAATGTTTAATGACTACATATTGTTTGGAAAGAACTTTTAGTTAATTTGTTGAGTAATATAATAAATATGAGATTTAATGTATGCCTTTTCGGATTAGTAGGTATGCCGTCCAAATCATCTTTTTTGTTCAAGTTTTTGTAGTTTATCATTTTATGTTGAAACTTATGAAGTTTGTTTTATGGGGATCACTATATTAGGAATTATAGGATCTAGAAAAAGATGTATATTATTATCAATCTTAATAATTGATTGATTAGATTTTACCAATATTGTAGATTAATTTAATTTGTGTGGTAATGACTCGTAATTGGTCGTAAGTTGGCCCTTGGGCATGCCATTCATTGAGTAATGGATGGAAACAAGCATCATATGTTCATCTGTTGCCTCCATCTTAGTTTTTACCTCCAAAATTATTGGACTAAAGGAAAGTAACAAAATCAAGATATCTCCATCCTTTACATTGATGAATGTTGGTAATGAAGTAGGTAATTATGATTTTGGATGTAGGATCTTTGAATATTTCTTGCTCTTTATTTTGAGGGTCTCTCCTCTTGGGGTTGTAGGAGTAGGGATGATGATTTGAATTGGATTATAGTAGACAAAGATCTAGTTTTGTGAAGAGAACACGGTATATAGATCCTCACAAAGTAGACATGAGGTATATATAATCCTTTGATTATTTCCTTATGTTGGTCAAACTCGCCTTGTCATTAGGGAGATTTTGGAACCTGTTAGGAATTCCATGGTCATATACACTCCTTTAGGCCCCTTTTTAAGGTACATGCTCCACTGTGGTGTGGGGGAGCTCCTTGGGAAGTAATTGATTGGACTGAGGAGAAGAACACTACAATGTTGCCGAACTTTAACTTATCAGAGTTTTTAGCTTTAAATCTTAGAGCCTAGTGGGTTTGAATCAGTGTGGATTCATAGTCATATATATTGATACGAAGGCTCCTCAATAAGGCTCTACTTATGAGAAAGTGAAGAGGAGGAGATGGCTAGGTTGAGTTGGTATGTGGGTCCAAGCCATAGGTCATACACTATCTACTACCTCAGAAGCATGTGAGCCCAAAACTAACCCATGAAGAGCAGCTTCACACACCGTCAATACATGTGTCTATATCTCGGCCTCCAATATGATATAATTAATGACTTGATAAAGCTATAGAGGTAATTTTTGGTTTCAAAATTCAGAATTTCACATTACCTTGCAAAAACCCTATAAAATGTTAGGACTATAAGATTTATGTTAGCCTATATATCTATTTGATAATGTTACAAACTAAATTTTCAAGCACTAAATCTATCTTGGTCTATAATTCATAATTTCATAACTTGATTTATTACAAAGTCATCCTTCATTCCACACCCCAATTAGTTATTTTGATTGAATTATCATGGTCTTTGATTAGAACTTTTCTTCAATTGAATACCTTTTGTCAAAATGAATTTATTCTCCTCATGAGATAAATATTTACAAACCAACCCCTTAATTTGTCTCAATGATTCATATCGATACCAATTAGTGTTGTTTGAATTGATTGTGCTTAGATATCTTAATAATACCCACATTAATATAATCTTCTTAGAATTTTAACCAATGTATTTAGAATCAATATATAATATTTATTGGACAATTGTTTAAAACTTGAATATATTATGAAATAAATTAAATTAGTAAGGTCATAAATATAAATGGAGGGGTTAATGTCCTTAGAAATTTGTCTAATAGAAACTAAAATCATGCACCAAATGTAGAACAATCAGATTTATGTTTTTCCAGTTAGAAAAAATATATTAACTCACAATAGAGTGTTATAATTATTTTATTAAATAAAAAATGATTATCCTATTCTCCCTTGCATTATCGATCAGAGATTTTAGGAGGAGAATAGTAGATACCTTCTTCCTCCTTCCGTAACATTTTCCTCTAGATGACCTAGCATGCACCTTGTCTTTTCACTCACTACATTGACGAACACAACTATCACCATTCCAAAACCCAAGTGAAACTCTATTACTAAAACTCTCCATTACCTAAAAATGTCCATATGACCATTTGATGATTTGACACTTCCTCTAGCGTCAACATGTCAACAATTACCTCTCCCCTCACTCCTTTGCATGCCTTGGCACCCACAAATCCAACTAGCTACAAGATGTATATATATAGGTTGAGACATATTGACAACATGCACTAACCAACCTACAAATAAGCACGACAACCTCCTTGACAAGAACACATACCTGAAACACACAATAGGTATAAATATTGTAGACTCATCTCAACCTTGCTACCAAACCCGACTCTTCCAAATCACCACAACACCAAGTTTGACCATGTGACATCCCACTTTTGCAATATATAATGACTGAGCATAAGCATTTAACTTTTAAGAGGGATGTCACATGATGATACTCATTGCAAATAAATTAATAAATCACCATACATTGTCTTAAGAGGTTTCAAACATTGTTCATGGATATGAAAACATAACTGACTTCTTCATCAAAACTAAGATTAACATCTAAACATAGAATAACTTAAACGTAAAAGGAATTATTCTAAATATTATGATCCTCATAGGTAGATGGTACCCACCATGTTTCACTTGAAGGTCTTCTAAATCATCAACTTGCTCTTGTTTAGTCCTTATTTGCTGCAATACCTGATGACATCACATTCCCATCCATGCAAAGGAAAGCAACAACATAATTAAATATTAATGACACTTTATACAAGACAAAATACATATATGCTTGACATGAAGAAAACATGACATGAATTAACTTTATACATTCTTGAGTCTTATAATAACGTGAAGAATTGAGTAGTAAATATAAGCATATCTTTATGATGCCCACTTAAGAGCACATGATTGCTAGGAAATCCCTTGATGCTATGAAATCCCTTACTGACCTCTTCAGGTCCACGATTCAATAAACATATAAAACCTGATAAAATTCCAATTATCTTAACATTCATAGTAACATGAACATGACCATTCTTAAACTTGAATATTTACATGACATGATTTCTCCCTCTTGAAGCTTGAACTTTAAATTCATTAATCATTAATCATTAATCATAATCTCTAAGATTTGTGGCCATGGTAACCATAAGACATACGATATGGAAATGATCAAGAAATTGATGATGAACATGGACTAGAATATTGAACTTGAAATCATAATTTCTACTTTATGCATAAAATCCAAACATCTATGAGTAATTGTGCACATCAACATGACCCATGTACTTAGAGCAAAATAGGTCCTAACTTAAGTTCTTTGATATTGAGTAAATCCTAAGTTTCCCCAAATAGCATTCTTTATATTAATTATTATATTATTTAATATCTTAAACCCTAATAGTAGGTATTGCGTGTCATTTCGCAACAAAAACTAGGTGGTTAATCCTAGAGTTCATCCTTTTAAACTACAAAATAACCAATTAAGGTGATTTATTAGTATAGAAAGGGTCGATCCACATACAACATTTTAAAGATTGAATTTCTACTCAAACACTTTTTAACAAAGAGATGCAAAAGGTAAAGAACAAAATTGTGATGATTTGATTACATAAGAAAAAGGAATTAAAGTTTGCAAATAAATAAAACTTACACTAAAAACAATTAAGGAAAGTGTTATGCTAAAAAATTGAAGAATGAATTATTCTAAGAGTAATATGAAAAGATTTATCTAAAGGCAGAATGAAATTGCAATAATGTAAAGGAAGGTATTGGAAACAAGCGTTTGAAGAAACAAGGTTGAATCAAAAGAAGAAATATTGAGGCTATGAGTTTTATCACCACATCTAGCATGAAACTAAATCATTAAATCTACAAGATAAACTAGTTAAAAGAGGGTATGAGAGACATTCATTAATGCATCCACAAAAGACATGACTCCTTGCAAACCCATTAGTCTTGGTATTTGCAAACCCTATCATGTCATCCCAATAAGGATCCTTGTGCGATAACATCCAGATCCTCATCCATTCGATTGGTTGTTCTGAAGCTTGGGATCTACAATCACATCCCCCAAGACTAACACAGGGTGAAAATGAGAGATCAAATTGTTTAGGTTAGCAAAAATTCAAATGAGGATCCATCTAACAAAGTTTATCCTATAGATAATAATCTAGTTCACTGTGGCCATGGGGTCACTCCCCATGCCTCTATATGATAACTACTCACCAGACATGGAGATTAAAGAGAGAACAAAGGAGGAAAGGAAGTAAGTCATAGACTAGATGAAGAAAACTCCCAAGGGAATCTTAGCTAGTGATAATAATATGGTTGTCTTCCTTTAATCTTTGTTATAAAAAATAAGACCAAGAACAAAAGAACAAGAATAGAAATCTTGAGATCAAACATTAATTTTATTGAAGAAGAAAGGAGTACACATTCAAGAATTAAAATAACAAGCTCTCAAATAAAATTTTCAACTCCAAAAGTAGGGACCCCCTTTCTTGTGGAGTCCCCCCCTCCATATATAGGGAAGGAGGGGGAGAAAACCTAGAAAGGGGGAGAGGAAAAGAGAGACAGCCACTGAAATGTACTGACTTCATGCCTCCCACCAACTAGTCGGGGTCCGAAGGGTACAACCTATGGGGAATCAGTCAAACCTTAGTCTAAGGGTGGAGACGCCTTTTGAACTGAATCTTGGCCTTGAAGCAATCTTTGAACTGACCCTATAGAACATGGGATGCTTGGTTAGAGTCTAAACATGCACACACTTTAGGGTGGTGGGGTGAAAACCCTAGGCAGGGTGGAAAGTGGATTACTTGAATGTGGCCCAGTCATGAGCAGACTGAAACAGTCATTTGGGCATCATGAAACACCCGTCTGAGCATCTAAGCCAAGCATATAGGATAAGTTGAATGTTCATTTAAAGCTCTATAGTGTTAGGGTGGAAGGTGGAACTGAGGGCCAGAACGGTTGTCAACCTATGAGGTGTGGAGTTCTTTAAAGATGAACTGATCGGTTGAAACTACAAACTGACCGGTTCAAGTGCTCAGGTGGTGAGGATCTTGTCTTGAAGGTGATACCTACAAAATATGAAGGAAAACCATAAGAATTTACATTATTGGTTTACAAGTGGACAAATTTCATTTAGTTCTAAATAATAAGAAAAAAGGCGAAATAAATCCTAAGAAAAGTTCATGAAAAGTGTAAATGAAAGCGGATGAATATACATTGATCAGTAGGTCATGAAAAAACCGTGGTTTTACTTTATGGAATTAGGGTTGGAAACATGAAGATCAATATAATCTTTGAAAAACCTTTTTAAAACATATTTTTAGGTATTTTTCTGATTATCCATTGATTTACCATGAATTTTTGAAGAACTGACCAATCAGAAAATAAGGAGAAACCCATGTGTATATTATTATCTCAATCGGTAGACAGTTGGACCTGGGCCCATCTTGGTGTGGTCCAACTAGATGCAACAGTGTGGTCTAACATGCCCAATTGAGACCCGTGTGCCTTTGACCATCTCAGAAAATGAAAAACCCAAAATAAAATAGTATGATTAAAACAACAATGATGGAGAGGATATAACACCCCCTAGTTTCTTCTTCATGGTGCCAATGTGAGTAGTTTTCTCAGTTGGTCAAGATATCCAATCAACACTAATAAATTAAGATTGCACTTGTGAAAAAAGAGGCTGTCAACAAGTTCTTCATCTCCTAACAAAGAAAACAAGCCAACTCATGAGGTATGGCATGTATTGTAGCTCCAACTCAATTCTTTCCACCATGGAAGGTAGAAACTAGAGGTCCAAGGCATCCAACACACTGATTAAGTGAGGAAAGAAGGATCTATCACATCTAAGAGGAGCCAATAGAGCTAGTGCAACTATCCTGATGGCTAAGAACCTCCATGTGTTAGGAACCATTGGGGAGAACAAAGGAAAACATGATAAGGTGAAGATGGAATCCAAAAAGGTAGGAAGAAATGTACATGGATATAAGGTGAAGATAACACAAACATTTTTGTGGAATGAGAGACACTAGAAGGACACGTCAGTGAACACCAACAACAATAAGAAAATGACCCTATAGGACACATAATTTGGGAAACTACAAGACAAAAAGGCGATGGGAAAAGAAAGAAGAAGGTACCTAGATGTTCATTGAGGATTTAATTGCTCTGAGAGAGGTGGAGAAGCCTGGGTTAGCAAGTGGATGCCGAAGATGAAAGTCGAGTAGGAGGAAGTGGCATATGGCACCGAAGAAGAAATTGGAAGGCGGGGAGGGTTTCTCTAGGTCTGAGGCTGGTAACAAACTCCTTATATAAGGTGTAGTGGGTGAGAGGGGGTCCAGAGAACAAGGGGTGGCAAAGAGATTTCCAACCCTAACGGGTGTTTCTTTGATTGGTTAAGAAGTCCCTTGAAATATGAGATAAATAGGATTGGGAGGGAAGAGAAAAGGTGGAGTATGAAGATGTTGGAATTTGCTGTAATGGGAGATCAAAATAGAGAGGAAACATGGCCCTGCAGAGTTCACGAAGGACTGGGAATCTAGGAGGGAGAGATGCTTGGGATGTGTAAGATTAATCAACAAAGGACCGGACTCAACCCCATCCGTGTGATCTGATTGAGGAAAGGAAAGTGTAGAAAAGATGCATGTAATAGTGAACTATAGGTGAGAAAATATGAAAAATAAGTGTGAAATATAAATAATAGAAAACTTAGGTTAAACTAATGTATAAGTCAATATTCAATTAGTATTTATCTAAGCAATATGTTAACTTCCTTAGTTTATTTGGAGGGTCAAATGAAGTCCTAATGACTTCAAATTTGAACCATATATTTATAAAGGGGTATAGAATCTTACCATTCAATTAGATTTAGGTTTTCATAAACTCTTTCTAAAAAATATCTTAATGTTAAATTATTACAAGGTGAGATCAAGATGAAAAATCCTTTGTTAAGTGAATTACTTGAGTTAAATTTCAAGATATAGTTTCCACCCATTCAAGGACTTACTCATTATATTTTTATGTATCTTTAAAGGAATCATCAAGAGAGAGAACAAGTTATGTCTCTTTGATTTTTCATATTAACATGATGGTGAGTTATTAAATGAATAAAGAAATAAGATATACAATTTTCATAGTGTAAATGATATTTTATAAATTGTGGCTATTTCCATTAAGTCCATTATTTAAGTTTTATAATAGAAAACCATTAAGAACTCTAACTTATATTTATTAAAATTTGGGATGTTATGTTTCTACCCACCTTAAATAAATTTTTGTCCTCAAAATTTTCTCAGACTACCACCTTAGGTCTTCATTTACCCCTTAATTAAGTTTCATAATTTTTTCATAATGGCGTTAATCAAGATTTAGAGCTTGCAATACATGAAGTAAATGTTACCTTTATCATCATCTTCTAAGTCCAAGGCAAAAATCCTAGATTGCCTCTAGGTGGAGGGTCCTAATTCCTATTCTAATTCGGGGGTGGATCCTGAATTGGGATTGGATTGTTCTTCAACAGCTTTGAACAACTCAACCTAAGTGTCTGATCCCTTCCATAGTAGTAGCACATTCTTGTGCCATACCTGCATGGGCCTGCATGGTTCTTATTCCATGTTGGACAGAGAGGCTTCTCAACTTTTGCAGTAGGCTTAGGTTCTTTCCTCTTATGTTTGTTGGGAGATTATGTTGATAACAATTGTTCTTGTGAGGGGCTTCCATCCTGTAGGACCTTCTAGTGTGATCTTCTAGATCTAGGGATGCACCCAGGGTTCCTCTAAGGGTCCTATGACCTTATCCTAATAGGGAAAAGCTTAGGTCGGGGTTGAGTTCCCATATGAACTTGTTTTTTCTATGTCACTCATCATATTCATATTTTTACTTCTGTAAGATTCTAAACTTCATGGCATATTGGGTCACACTCATGTCACCAACCTAAGCTAGGTTAGCAAACTCTAGCTCCTTCTTCTCTACCATAGCTTTAGATGGATAGTGGTCCTACAAGGCTTCAACAAATTCTTCCCCTGTGAATCTAGGAGCATTGCCAACTCTTGAGTTGAGGAAATTATCCCACCATGTATGAGTGCATAGCCAATTCATGAGTTGAGGAAATTATCCCACCATGTACAAGCAAATCCCTTCAACATATCTGTCACAAACTGAATCCTAGAATGTTGAGGGCAGTCCAAGTCATAAGAAAAAGTTTCATGCTTCTAATCCATTATTCTCCCTTGGTGATGACATCAAATTCTCCTTCTTTAGCAAAGGAGTCGGGCCTTATCTTTAGGAATTCCACCACAACCTGCTTGTGCTGTCTAAGTTGATGTTTTCCTTTTCCTAGGGCATTGATGAGCGCTTTAATGAAGTCATCAATGGTTGCCTTGGGTTTCCTTTTTGATCCACTTCCCTCACTAGATGGTATAGTACCATCATCATTATCCGTGCACTTGTTAGATCTCTTAGTACCCATATATAATAAGGTCACATATGCCTAGGGTTAGAGCATTTGAATCAGATTATTTCCTGATGGCCATTTACTTATTTGCTTTGATATGATTAACGTAACATCCCATTTTGCATTAATGTAATGATTGATCAGAAGCATTTACCTTTTATAGGGAATGTCATATCATGATACTCATTGAAAATAAATAAATAGATCACCATACCTTATCATAAAAATATTCATACATTGTTCATGGATATGAAAAATATAATGGACTTCTTCATCAAAACTAAGATCTAAAATCTAAACGTGGAATGACCAACATAAAAGGAATTATTCTAAATATAAAGATTATCTAGGGTAGATGGAACCCCACTGGGTTGCACATGAAGATTTTCTAATCTTTATCTTGTTCTTCTTTATCCCTTATTTGTTCCAATACCTTGGGACATTGCGTCCCTATCCATGCAAAGGAAAACAAAAACATAAGTAATAGATACTGACACTTTATACAAGAGAAAATACATATATTCTTGACATGAAGAAAACATCATGTGAATTAAATTCTAACATTCTTGAGTCATTTAATCACATGAAGAATTGAGCAATAAATATATGCCTCTTTGTTGTTCACCAAAAAAAAAATATATGCCTCTCTCTATGATGCCCACTTAAGAGCACATGAGTTCTAGGAAAGCTCTTGATGCTAGGATAGCCCTTGACGACCTCTTGATGTCCATAATTTTAGCACCATATAGAAGATGATTCAATTCCAATTATCTTAAACTTAAAATTAACATGAACATGACAATAATCTTAAAATTGAATATTTAACGTGATGATATTTCTCTCTCTTGAAGATTGGAACTTTAAATTATCATTTGTTAATTATAATCTATAATCATAGTGATCATGGTAAAATTAAGACATATGATATAACAATCATCAAAATGTTGATACGAAGAACATGATTTAGAACATTGAACTTAAAATCATGATTTCTACTTTATACATAACATCCAAACAACTATGAATAACTGTGCATAGAAGCATAAGCAATTTACCTATAGAAAAGTAGATCCTAATTGAAATTCTCTGATCTTGAGTCAAATCCTAAGTTTCTTGAAATAACATTTTTATATTAATTATCAACTTATTTAACATATTTTACCCTAATCATAGGTCATTAGAAAACATGGTCGTACTTTATCAAATTAGGTTTGAAAACATGAAAATTGGATTACTTTTTGGAAAACCTTTCCAAAACAAATATTTGGGTATTTTTTTGGTTATGCAATGATTTCCCATGAATGTTACAGTATCGACTAGTTAGAAAATAAGGTAAAACTTGTGTGCATATTATTATTTCAATGAACAAACACTTAGACCCATGACCATGCTAGAGTGGCCCAAATGGATCTAGACGTGGCCTAACATGCCCAACTTAGCGCCACAACCATCTCAAAAAATGAAAAACCCAAAATGCCATCATGACTATTATAGTTCTATTGAAACAACAATGATAGGAAGGATAGTACACCCCCTGGTTTCTTCCTTGACGCCCGCCAACACGAGTAATTTGTGCAGTCATCAAGATCTTCAATCAAACTACAAAATCTAGACTACACTTGTGAAAAGACACTGTCAGCGAATTCCACATCTCCTGATGAAGGGAACGAGTGCACTCATGGACTCTGGCATGCACTAGAGCTCCAAATCCATTGTTGTTTCCATAGAAGGTAGCAGTTGGAGGTTCAAGACATCAAGGCAAAACAATTCAGTAAGGAAAGTAGGATCAGTCACATCTAGGAGGAGCCACTGGAGCTAGGGAAACCATCTTGATGGCTAGGACCTCCCTGTACTAGGAACCACATGAGAGAACAAAGGAAAACAGGGGTCATGAGCACAAAAATCCAATTTTCTAACCCACTTGAATATGCCATCCAAAATGGGAGGAGAAATGTACATAGAGAATAGGAAAAGATAATGCAAATGTTTTAGTGGCATGAGAGACACCAGAAGGACATGGTGGTGAACAATGAAAATGTTAAAAAAATAAGCTTATGGGACACAATGTTTTGCAAAACCCTAGACCAAAAGGTGACGGGAAAAGAAAGAAGAAGGTCTCTTGATGCTCACTAAAGCTTTAGATTCTCTAAGGGAGGTGAAGAAGCCAGGGCTAGTAGGTATATGTTAGAGATGAAGGTCAAGTAGGCCAGGGTAGCACCGAGAACTAAAGAAGAAATTGTTGGATCTAGGGCTATAGGGGGGGGGAGGTGAATAGAGCTTCAAAACTTGCACAAGAATAGTTAGACCTTCAAATTATATCAATTGAAGCCAAATACTACAAGTGAATTTGAAGTCCTATCTAAACAAGCATAGAAAATAAGAGAGAGATTGAAACAAATACTTAGACAAGATGTTTAGAGTGGTTCTAATCTTCAAACTAGGAGACCGTTAGTCCACTACCAAGAGTGGTCCACCTCTAGGACTTTGCAACCCATGCATACTTATATTCCCTTATAAGACATACAAGAAGACCACCTTAAACCCAAGGGCTTACCTATCCAAGAGCTAGTCTTCTACCTCACAAAAGGTCTTACCCACTCTTGCAAGCAGCTCGATTCCTTCTCCTAGGACATCTCCTCCTTGCAACAAGTCTTCAGCCTTGAGGATTTACCCACCAAGCTCCTTGGATCTTTTGCCTTGTCCTTCTCCTTCACTTGGAGAAGATCTTCATACCTTCTTTGACCTTGAAAAAGAATAACAACTCCTCCTTCACTCAGAGAAGATCACTTCAGCCTTTGCTCATGGAGAAAGGGGACTGGGAAGTGGAGATATGGAGAGATTTACAAGGTAATAATGGGGTAGCTCTCTTAAAACATGCCTAACTCACTCATAATCACGAAATGCTTTGTAAATGAGAGAAAGAAAGGGGTTTTGCACACTCAACTATAGCAAAGATCAAGGATAGCATGAATGAGAATCTTTGGAATGAACTCCAAGAGGTCCTATTTGTAGTTGGGGGTGTTCACTTGAGTGTGGGATTACTTAAGAATGAAAACGAGCCATTTTGCAACTTGCAATGGACATATTTTCAATTCTAACAACTCTCCAATGGTTGGAATCACTTTTTCTACATTTTTTGTACAGTGTATTCGGTCGAGTTTCAATAAAAGTAACTCAAATGATCCACTATCCGATAATGCCAATTTTCAAATGATCGACCGAGTTTGTCCTGGGGTAACTTGACTGATTCACCAAAAATAACTTTGTACAGAAAGTTGGTCGGTAAATTTCTATGAGTGTACAACTCAACCGATCCAATCATTTCCAAAAATCTGTCATTGATCGATTGAGATTCAAACTCTACTGATAAAGTTGTTGTGATGAATTTTCCAAAATGATTTATAAGTGATCAAACAATGGAATTAAGTGCCCCTGATTTTTTTTCATCTTATTCACAAGTCATATCATCAATACAAATGATTATAAAAATGTTCTAAGGTGGTTTGAAGTATTTTCCAAAAAAGTACATTTGCATTGCTTTTGACTTGAACTTTGAAAGCTAAGGCTTGATGAATTTGATCCTTTTCATGTACGTGATACCTGGGATTTATCTCAAACAAACATATGAGATACATATGAATGGAATGGTTAAGTCATGATCAAAATATGGACAATGTATAACTCTCAAGTCAACATTCTCCCCCTTTTTGAGAATGATAAACCATTCCTCAACATATTGAAAAGAATATGTAAAGTTATACCTTAGTCTTGTGAATTGCTAAGGGATTCATAATTTGAACAATGTGAATTGATCCCCTTCAATCTATGCTCACTCTTACCTACATAGTTAGTATTTCTACACAAAGCTATATAACATGCATACTACATGGTCCTTTAGCAAGTCACATGATAAAACATATACTTTAGACAAGAAAAGGACCATATAGGCAGTGAAAATAGTATGGTTGAGCTTCAAAACATCAAACTTCTCTCCCCCTTTTGGCCTTATAAAAAATTATGGGGGTAGAAGAGAATAAAAACATGTCTTCTTCGAGTACAACCAAAAACATGTAACCATACGTATCCCAAACCAAAATAGAGATGAGAACAGAGAGAGAAACAAGCAACATGTATCACAATCACAATATGGAAAAGCATACCAAGAACTCATATGATAGAGTACATATATAGTTATGATCTATAGAATTAAGATTACAACACATAATCATGTTCTCAAAACAAGTACAAACCAGTGACAAAAGCAACATCATGATAGAAATAGTACAACTCAGATAATGTCCCCAAATGTTAATAATAAAAAACAATCTAGAAAGATATATATGATCAACATCAAAAGACTAAGAACCAAAACATCTAGACATTAAAGGTATCTAAGTTCAACGGGTCATCATCAGCTTCATCCTCGTCAGCTGTAGGTTGGTAATCCTCCTCATCATTAGAAGGTGAAACAAAGACAATAACAACTTCATCACCAGAGGCACCGGTAGAGCCATCATCAGAACCATCAGATGAGCCATCATCCTTAGTAATCTCATCATCAACAGTAGCTTCCTCATCAACGTGGTCGGGCATGTCCTCATCGGCAGAAGGACCAAAACCACAACTGGGCCATAGTGCATTTTCTCAGCCCAAGACATACCAAGGTCATGCAACTCCTGGGCTTAAGGGAAAGAGGGAGCTGAAGTGCCAAGGCTAGAAAACAAGGTAGAAATGGGGCCATTAGGTCGAGGAAGCACTCCAGGGGTAGGTGCAGGGGAAGATCCACCAGCAGTAGAGGGTGTAGCAGTGGAAGCAGCAGGTGGAGGGACTGGGTAGAAGTAACTATACACGTAGGAAGCATAGTCACCGCCTGGATAGGGGTACACATGTAAGGATAGGCACATGATAGGTTCATGGTGGACATGATTTGGCAAAGGTCCTAATGCAGGTTCTCCTGAACATGTAGGTTGTATGCCTGTTGATGCACCATGTAACCCATGAGGGCTTCATTGGATACATGAAATGAGATGTTCACAGGTCGAGATGGTGGTGGAGGTGGAGGTTCCTGGGTGGAGGTAGAGGCTCCAAGTGTGGTGGAAGAGGTTGTAGGAAAAAATGTTTTCTTGATTGTGGTCTCACTGATATATACTCCTTTCCTAGAGGGTTTGTAATGAAGATCATGAAAAAGAGACTTCTCAGTTGCAAAGGTGAAGAGACCACATATCAGAGTTGGGTAGGGTGGGTGGGTACCTCATGTATTCTTCCCCACGTCAAAGCAGGTCATGTGGTGGAGAATGTATCTAGACCCCTTGACTCCTATGTTCTTCAAAAGACAATACATAATCACAACGGTATTCTCAACAATTTCAATTTGATTCTTTTTGGGGTGAATATTGTAGTTGACTACCAGAGCAAGTATGCAGTTTTTGAGACCCAAGGAAGAGGATTCTATGGTGGAGTTTTTCTTATAGTGTGTCTGAGGCTTCTTCAAGAACTTATAAATACTAGGGAGAGTGATACCATAGTGCTTGTAAAAATATTTAGGGCCAAACAAGTCAAAATACTCCAGATAATCTTTCCTCCATGTGTTAGTGACCTCAGTACCATTGAGAAACATGTTCAAGGTATCTCCTAAGATAGTGAATTTCTTACCAACAATAATACAAGTAATAATCACTTGAGTATTAGGAGGGGGTACAAGAGAGTCATAGTTCCATGAAAGATTGGTGTAAAATTCATGGACCGCCTTAGTGATTGTAATGGAATTATGAAAGCACCAGCGTTCGACGCTCAAAGATTCTAGGTGATGGTTGTAGAGAAACTCAGCTACCTCACCGATTACCTCTTGTTTATGAGGGAGAGGCTCAAACAAGGTACATAAAGGAAAAGGGTTCTTAGGAAGGAGCTCCTTATACCTATTTAGAGCTTAGGTTGAAACAAAGAAGGTGTCATCATAAGGAATGAAGTGTGAGTTGGAGGATGACAATGGAGCTCCAGCAGGTGCGACCCTCTTTCTTCTATTTGATCAAGAAGATTGAGTGGCCAAATGAGAGGAAACCACCACCAAAGATCGTATAACCACCTAGGATAGGTGGGAAAAGGTGCTAGGTAGGTCAAACGGAGGCGACTAGGGATAGGAGATGGATGGTCAAACCTAGGGTTGAGGGTTTATGGGAGTTGGAGTAAGAATCAATCGACTTTTCTCTAGTTGAGGGAGAATAGTCGGCCGAAACCTATTTAAGAATTGGTTCATCCCAGGCATCAGTAGAGTTTTAAGAGAGAGAAACTCGACCAAATGACTTTTTGCATAAGCCCTCGGCCACAGATCGTCTGTCCCAAACATAGAAATTCAAGATTCTAGCCATTTGACTGCTAATTAAGTTTTTTTTCTAGTCATTTTGCATTTTAGACATATTAAGGAACATGTCACTCATCACAAGGTACTATTTTGAGGTAAAACAATCATTCGAAAAAAAAACCCAAAATGGGCAAAAAAAGGCATAAGAACATGAAATTTTAACAGTTTAGCAAGCAAAGGTGATCAAGACATGATCAAAGAATATAAGATAGATAACAACTAGCTAGATGGAATATCGATATCATCCAAAGTAGTTATGAGTAGTTTAGATCTAATAAAATTAAACTGCTCTCTAGATAGAGGTTTCGTAAAAATGTCTGCCAACTGATTTTATGTGTCCACATATGTGATATAAATATCCTTCTTGGAAATGTGATCACAAAGAAAATGATGACGAACCTCTATATGCTTGGATCTAATTTGCAATATAGGATTGTAAGATAAATTGATTGCACTAGTATCAGAAAAAAAGAGAAGCATCAAAATAAATGTGACGTCTTGGAGAATTTGCTTCATCCATAGAACCTAGGCACAACAACTACTGGATGCAATGTATTAAGCCTCGATAGTTTATAGAGACATAGTGCACTATTTCTTAGAAAACCAAGACAACAGGAATGGTCCTATGAGGAAGCAAGTTCCACTTGAGCACTTTCTATCAATCAAGCATCCTACATAATCAACATCACTATAAGAAGTAAGAGTAAAATCCATTGACTTGGGGTACCATAGTCCAAAATTTTGGGTTTTGGCTAAGTACCTCAAAATCCTCTTAACAACTATAAGGTGTGATTTCTTAGGATTTGATTAAAAGCAAGCACACAAGCTAATACCAAACATTATGTTAGGTCTAGAGGTAGTTAAATAAATTAAACTTCCAATCGTACATCTATAAAGATTCTCATCTAAATTTTCACCTTCTTGATCTTTATCAAGGTTGGCAATGTTTGACATGGGGGTGTCCATTGGCTTGGTGTTCTCCATCCCAAAGCGCTTAAGTAGTTCATTTGTTTACTTGCCTTGGTTGATGATGTTCCCATTCTTTGTTTGCTTGATTTGAAATCCAAGGAAGAATGTAAGCTCCCCCATCATGCTCATCTCAAACTCACTCTGCATAAGATTCCTAAACTCCTTGCAAAGATCAAGATTAGTCCGCCAAAAATGATATCATGAACATACATTTGAATAAAAAGAAAATTGTTAGAAGTGTTCTTTAGAAACAAGGTAGAATCTACTTTGCCGATGATATAAATTTGATTTAACAAAAAGTTCTCTATTTTCTCATACCAAGCTCGGGGTGATTGTTTAGACCATAGAGAGATTTTTGCAATAGATAAACATGGTTAGGTAGGTTATCATGTTCAAAGATCGGGGGTTGTACAACATACACTTCCTCCTATATTATACCATTCAAAAATGCACTTTTAACATCCATTTTATATTGAAGGAATTCTTGTCACTTGCAAAAGCAAGACACATTCTAATTGACTCAAGTCTAGCTACAGGAGCATATGTTTCATCAAAATCAATACCTTCCTGTTGATTGTAGCCTTGAGACACTAACCTTGCTTTGTTTCTTACCACCTTGCTGCTTTCATCCAACTTGTTGCGGTAGACCCACTTGGTGCCAATGATCTTTCTATCACATGGTCTTGGCATGAGAGTCCACACTTAATTATTTTCAAATCACTCCAGCTCTTCCTGCATGACTAGCATCCACTCATCATCCCCAAGAACTTCTTGGACATTCTTTGTCTTAAGTTGTGCGTTGAAGGATCTATTGGCTTGTTCTTTGTAGTAGGCAGCCCACATATTCACTCTTTCAAAAGGATCACCTATGATGAGCTCTTTAGGATGATTCTTTGCAAAGAAGGGTGTTAGATCCTTCTTTTCTTCATCTATCTGTTCTTCTTAAGTGGCCCCCGCTTTTACTTTTTGAGTGATGTTGAGTTCTTTTAAGATAGGAATACTTTATCTACAACATCATCATTAGCAATATCCTTGGAAACAGAGGGGTTAGACTCAATAAATTTGACATTAATAGATTCTTGTACTTTAGATAGATCAACATTATACACTCTATAAGACTTGCCAGTAGTGCTATACTAAGAAAGAAAGCCTTGTATGATTTTGGGTCAAACTTGTGAAGAGAATATTTTGTGTTCAAAATAAAACAAGGACACCCAAAAATGTGAAAATACTTGATAGAAGGCTTCCTACCAAACTATAGATCATAGGGGGTTTTCTTCAAAGAGGGATGTGTGAAAACCCAATTTTTCACAGAAAATGAAGTACTAACGGCTTCGGTCCAAAACTTCTTTGGAGTGTCATACTCTAGAAGTATGGTCCTAGCCATTTACTGTAGTGATATGTTCTTCCTCTCTACAACCCCATTTTGTTGAGGTGTTTGAGGTGAAGAAAAGTTCTGTGCATATCCAGACTCTTCACAAAAACATTTAGAAAGATCATTTTCAAATTCTTCCCCATGATCACTACAGATAGAAACAATGCGGCAAGGAGCTTCATTTTCAACTTGTTTGCAAAATATAGAGAAAACATCAAGAGTATCGCTCTTAGAAATGAGAAAGAAGGTCCACGTATATCGAGAAAAATCATCGACAATAATAAGACAATACGTAGAACCATGAACCGATTGAGTTCTTATAGGTCCAAATAGATCAATATGGAGAATTTCAAGAGCTCTTTGGTACTAGGACTCCTTTGGATTTGAAGGAGGACTTAGGGATTTCCTTGTATACAAGTTTGGTATTCCTCATCCTTTTCAAAATCCAATTTGAGAAGTCCCTTGACCAAGTCCTTTTTTCTCAACTTCTTTAATTGATGCATATTTACATGACCTAGATGACGATGCCAAAGAGAAATATCATTTGAATTGACTAAAGGCATCTACCAACAACAAGCTTAATTACATAAATATTACCATTCCTAGTTACATTATATATGACATTGTAGGTGAGGGAATATATGAGCTAACATTCAAAATAGGTAAACAACACAAGGTAACCATTTTCAAATAATTGACTAACACTTATTAAATTGTGATGTAGGTCATCCACAAAGAGAACATTCTTGATACACAAGGATTCACCTACATCACCCTCACCTTTTACTTTATCTTTCTTGTTGTCCCCAAAACTAATTGATCCTCCTTTCTTCTTTGTGAAACTGTTGAAATGTCTTAAATCACATGTCATGTGCTTTGTGCAACCACTATCAACAATCCATTTTCCTTTTTCCTATAATAAAGGAGAATGTTGATTCCCAACTCAAACTTTGGGATCCGGTGTTAGCTTGGGGACCCATTTCTTATTTGGGTTGGTCCCCTTAGGCTTGTATGGAAATAAGTAGATTAATGATCATCTCTCTTCCAATGACAACATATCATAGGATTCTTTGACTCAAAAGACTCTCCATGGATGAAAGGAGGTTCCTTACTCTTTTCTTACCTTTGACCTCACTCTTGCCCTTAGGAGCTCCTACTACAAATACCAAACCACTGGTACCACTTTGTTGGTAGAATGATCAAGGATTTCATTTAGGGCGCTCTTCCCTTTGAGAAATTTCTATAGAGATGCTCTAAGTATATGATTGTCATTAGTAAGAGACATAACATTAGCATAAAAACTAGTAAGATCATCTCTAGCATGTAAAAGGTCGGCCTCTAGACAGAGGGCTTTAGTCAAATATGAATATTTTTCAAGAGTAATAGAAGCAACATCATTACTATGCAATATAGGTCTAGAGGATAAGTCATTTACTTGAGCAAGTAACCTAGCATTTTTAGATTGAAGTAATTGAATTTGCTTGAGATAAACATATCTCTCATTTCTACGAGCATCACTAATGAGCTTAAGTTCAACATTTTCAAATTTATAGCAACTCAAGTCAATTAAGGCACTTTTGGATATCTTCCTTAAGAGAGGCAATATTCTTAAGATAGACACCATTATCTTCTTCAACTCCATTGTATCAGATCTCAAGATCAAGAAATTTTCCTTGTAAAGAATCAATGCCCTCTAAACGAATCTTCTCATTTTGCTCAATAATATCAAGCTTAGCATACAAATCATTAATAATTTTACCCAATATCTTCTTTTTAGATTTACATTCATAGTAAGAAGAATGGGCATCATTAAGCATATCAATAAGAGTTTCTTTATCTAACTCATGCAAACTTACCTCACTTACCTCACCATGTCTTCACTTGTGGAGACCAAGAGTGTAAGGTGGCATTCTCCATCTTCATTGGATCTTGAGCCACTAGAGGATGATCCTTCCCATGCAACATGAGCTGCATCTTTGTTCCTCCTCTTCTTGTCCTTCCTCTTGTATTTTCTATCTTTCTTGTAGTCTTCCTCCTTAGATCTTCTCTTTAGGTGTGACTTTCTAGCCTTAGGACATTCACTCTTGTAGTGTCCTTTTTTACTACACTTGTAGCACCTTGGAGTAGATGAGGAAGATGGCTTCCCTTAGTAGTGCTTTCTCTTGGAGAAGTTGGCTTCATGCTCACTAGGTCCATCATATTCACTAGAGAAGGAGGGAGAGGATCGACAAGAAAGTTGTTGTTGAAGAATGAGAGCCTCCACTTGAGTTTTGAAGGCACTATCTTTGATATTCCTTGATTCTTTTTCTTATTACTTTGCCTCCTCTTCTTGGTTGTCAAGTCTTAGATCATGAGATTGGAGCTTGCCAATAAGCTCCTTGGTTGGAAGAACACAAAGACTTATTACTTCTTCTATGGAGGTCACCTTTGACTCCCATCTCTTTGGAAGAGACCTTAGTATTCCAACCATAATTTCCTCATCCACATCCACAACTTCACCTGCATACTCTGCCTCACTCTTCTCTCCTTCTGGTAATCCTTTCTCCACCTCAACACCTGACCTCACCTTCACTTCAATTTCTTTCCCCTCGTCACTTCCATTTTGTCCCTTATCACCCGGGATGTCACCATCATTTCCATCCACCACCCCATCTACCACCACCACCCCGATATCGCTACCAACTCCATCAACAGTCACCACACAATTCACGGGCCCATCAATAGTGTCTCTCTCACAAGGTAATACCACCCTTCCACCCTGACCCCAGCCACCTCACCCTTCCATCTCTAGGGCCCCCTTTTCTAACGTCGGTGAGGAATTCAGACGGCAATTTGATGCCATTCAAAACCTCCTCACCGATCCTTCTAACATATTATAATGTATTTTTTCTTGTGTGCAGGAAATTGCTTCCCAGGTCTCCAAGACAGATGAGCGGAACAATGCCTTGCCAGGCATCATCGCAAGCATCCAACAACGGCAGGAAGAAGCGGCTCAACAAGTCAACTGCATCGAGAGCCGCTTACAAACCCTACCGGAATTGGTGCTCGAGATGAAAGGCCAGCAAGAAGCGTTGGCCCAACAAGTCGACAGGGTCTCTATGCAAATTCAACCTTTGCCTGAGACCCTCTGCAAGCTTCAGCAACAGCAAACTACTCAAAGCACGTGCTTGGACGGCATCAACAACAACCTTCTACAGCTCATCCGCCGCCAGGTGGAGAACTCCAACAAAGAACTTAATGACCTTCGCACACAAACAATTGATCTGTATGCATGACTCCGCTCCACCGAAGCATGATATGCAGATCTTAAAGACATCAACGACGAACTGCTCAAAACCCACGAGCATGTGCAAGTGGCACTTGAAGAGCTACAAGCAATCCATCGGCAGTGCAAGAAGAAGTCGATCACGAAGACAAAGGAAAAGGTGGCGGATGACGATGATGATGCCAGTGAAGACGATGATGAGGACTCTGACTCCTCGGCTGACTCCAACAATGACATATCCTCCTCAGACGATCAACCCGACGACCCAGGCAATGCTGGGGAGGGCACAAGCCGAGGGGCAGACCCCGTAAAAATAGGACAGGATAGCGGCCACCAAGAAGAAAGAGCCAAAGATCCCAAGTCCCCCAATAACAATGACAACAACACAATGTCATATGGGGACCAGTTCTTTAATTTCTCAGCCATGGGATCACTAGAGGAAGTTACTAAAGAAGTCACTTTTACTGAATTTCAACAATGTATCATGGAAACCAGCATAAGCCCAACTGCAACAACAATTCAACATTCTACAAACCTCCCCCTAGAACAGGAAGAACACGGTAGAGTGGGTCTAGACACAGAAGATGGACTCGACTCCAGTTATGATTCAGACAAATATGAAGCTCTACCTCCATTCTTAGAAGATAGTGTACAAACCCCACTCCCTCCACAGGACCTGCCCCCGCCGCCACCTCTACCTCATCTGATGAAAGATCTAGACATGGCGGCTATCTCTACACTAGATGTTCAGGACATCTTTATCCTAAACACTATTTTAGATGATGCCAAGAATGGGGGGGGCTAGAAACCAAAACATGGAAGCCAATAGACCATGGGTAATGAGAAAATTCGGGTGTTTTTTTTGCTTTTAATTAAGGCATCTATCTACATTTATTTAGATACAATTAAAAGGAGAGAAAAATTATAGTTATATCTTAATTATAGAGCTAGCTACAATTATTTCAGTTACACAAATTGATTTTATAACTACAAATATCCGTCGCTATACATAAAGTAAATGTAACCGAAGCAATTGTAGCTAAATCATCCTTTTCCTATAGTGTCACCTGCCCAAACAATCGATTAAGTTATGAACCAATCGGCTCACCTGCCTAAACGATCAGTTCAGTTATGAAACGATCGGTTCACCTGCCACAGTGTAATCAATTCATGGAAAATTCGGACTCTTCTACTCCCACACAGTTTGGGAACCCTTACCCTGTTGTGGAGAATGGTGGAAGAGTGATGGATGGTGGAATGGTGGAGGGTGGTGGTGTGGTGGCGGAGTGGTGGAGGGTGGTAGTGGTGATGGTGGTTGTAGAGGTGAGCCCAACATCTAGATCGAAGATGATGGTTTCTGGTGTTTCGGTGTTGTGCGGTGGCTCCACCTCTGGGTTTATCTTTGATGTGGGCATTTCTGATTACTGTTGTTTTTGTATACGTAGCTTTGAAGGTCGTGTTATTGGAATTTTCTTTGGCCTTGCTGCGGGGGCAGTGATGCTGTGTTCAGTTTGACATGTTTTTTCCTGCTTCTCTTTTGCTTTAACTGAGGCTATGAGGTTGGCAAGCTCTTCTTTAGTGAAGAGCATCTTATCTTTGTCATAGTATGCCAGTTATGGTAGAGGTAGCAGAGTTCTGGATGCTTTGACAATAGGGAAGAAAATGTAGTGGAGTTTAGCATTCTTTTCCTTTATAATGTATGAGTTTTTTAAACTCTGTTCATTTGTAAGGATGTCGCCCTTTATCACCATGCACTTGGGTAGCAGTCTGTCCATCTGGAGAAATTTAAAGATTGATGTTATATGACCACCCATGCAGATTTCTTTCCCTAGGACATAGGCTGCGTGCTTGTGAATCAGTTGCCGGCCTATATTGACCGACTGCCCTGTGAGAATGGACCATAAGATAAAGAGATCAAAGATAAGAACGTTCCCACTCGCTGTCCTGGGGAAAAGGGTGCCAGTAATGATCTTGTGCAGTGTGCGCACCAGGCCAGAATGAATGTTAGAGGCCTGGCAAGTTTGTTCCTCGTAAGTTGAAATCCCCATTAAGGATTTCCAGAAGTTGTGCCTGTTGAACTGGGAGTTGTCCAGGCCTACAACTTTGGCTTTCTTCAATTGATCCTGGTTGTCGATGAAGATCTCATTCAACATGTTTTCAGTTAAGACCACTTTGCTTCCAAAAAGTGAGGTGACCAACCTGCGGTCACCTCCGTCTTTCCAATGATCCTTTACGTCCACAGTTTCTTTTTTAAGGTATGTGAAGAACTCTATCGTGGGCTCAATATAAGAGGTTTCTACCACAAAATAGAGTTTTGAAAGATTCGCGTTGTCTAGCAAGGCGAGAACTCTGTCATAAATCCCCATTTTCTTCAGTATGTTTGAGCAGACATACTTTTTTGGGCACAACACCTTATCACCAGCTGGGAGGTTTTGGATGTATAGGCCAGCTGGTGTAGGTTATGTGGTGGTGCTGGGATTTGCAACCGTAGGGAAAGTTTGTCCTGCCAAGATCTGTTCCCTTGCGGTAGAGGTCCGAACTTGCTTCCTTGCCCTTTTCTTTGATGGTTGTCCCTTGGCAGCTTCTTCAGTATGCCTTTTGCCTTTGGACTTTAGGACTGGGGATTCATCCTCAGAGTTTGGTGCGTACTCTGAGCCTTCATCACTGGAGGAAATCTCCTCCACTTCTTCAACAGGGTCTTTGGTTAAGCACATGTTAATTTGGTTAATTTCATTCATGACTTTAATTAGGTCAACTTTTGGTGGGACCTTTCCGATCTTTTCGTAAGTGTCCATGATGTGCTGGAGCTTTGTGCGATCCTCCAGTAGCTGCTCCCTTGTCCAGAAGGGAGCTCAGTAGTTTCTGTAGCTTGTTTTGCATGTGAGGCCATTTTGTAATCAAAAAATTATATATGTTAATAAAAGGAAAATGTTGAAAGAATTGCAATATTGAAAAATGAAACCATTTTAAGGGTGAAAACATGTTTTCCAAGACTGTTTTGGCTCCAAACGGTTTCAAGACCATTTGGCTCCAAACAGTTTTAAGACCGTATGGCTCCATATGGTGTCAAGACCGTATGGCTCCAAACGGTTTCAAGACCGTATGACTCCAAACGGTTTCAAGACTGCATGGCTCCATACGGTTTCAAGACCGTATGGCTCCAATCGGTTTCAAGACCGTGTGGCTCCAAACAGTTTCAAGACTGTATGGCTCCATACGGTTGCATGACCATTTAGGCCAAAATTGCAAGGAAGATGAAACGGCATGGACGACTAGCGGCGAAAAGATGGCAAAAAAGGTGAAAATGACGTCGTCGATGAAGGTGTTAATGGTGGTAATAGTGGTGGTAGTAATCGGGAAGTTCGTTCATGGTAGAAATGGCAGAAATGACACCGGTGTCAGTGGGAACGGCGGTTGCGGTAGCAACGTTCTACCTTGCTGCTTAGGTGATGATGGAGGAGGTGAAGGATGCGTCACAGTGGTGGTATCATCGGGGGAGTGGACGGAGTAGGTTGAAATGAACTGGAGATGAGAGGAAGAGGACAACGGTCACGAGAGCAGAGAGTCAGAGCAAATAGAATAGGGTTTTGCGCGTGAGAAAAATCTCAGGAAGCAAAGGAAAGAAAAAGGGAGGGGGTCGAGCGATATTTATAGAAAAAGGAGGAGTGACACTACAAATGCTTAAGGGCAAACAATTTCGAGACCGTATGGAGTCCAAATGGTTTCGAGACCGTATGGCTCTAAGAGGTTTCGAGACCATATGGATCCAAATGGTTTCGAGACCGTAAGGATCCAAACGGTTTCAAGACCGTATGGATCCAAACGGTTTCGAGACCATATGGATCCAAATGGTTTCGAGACCGTAAGGATCCAAACGGTTTCAAAACCGTTAGGATAGAAAAGGTTTTTGGTTTTTATATTTTTATGTTTGTTTTGGATGTTAATTAGATTTTTATATTTTTTGGATAAAGGTGAAGGGTCTAAGAAAAATAGAAAATTGCCAAAACTAAATAAAATAAAGGTGATACTTAGTTCTTGGGTTCCCTCCCAAGTAGCGCCTGGGTTTTACGTCACTGGCTCAACGAAGTTCTGACTTGGTTAGATTGATGTGGCGGGATCATGAATCTCAATGGTTTGTCTTGGAATTTTGTCAGCTGGGGTATAATATTTCTTTAATCTATGGCCATTAACAGTTCTCCCCCCTCCATTGTCATCGATAATGATGATTGCTTCGGTCGGGTAAATGTGCTTGATGGTGAATGGTCCAGACCACTTCGTGTGAAGTTTTCTGGGGAACATCTTAAGTCTAGAGTTGAAAAGAAGGACTTTATCTCTGACGATGATATCTTTCCTTTTTAGATGTCCATCGTGCCACATATTAGTTTGTTCATTGTAGATCCTAGCGCTTTAGTAGGTGGTCATTCGTAGTTCCTCAAGTTCTTGTAATTGTAGTTGTCTATATTTGCCAGCACTTTTGAAATCAAAATTCAATTGTTTGATGGCCCACCAAGCTTTGTGTTCCAGTTCAACTGGAAGATGACATGACTTCCCATATACCAAACGAAATGGGTCCATTCCTATTGGTATTTTATAAGCAGTGCGGTATGCCCAAAGGGCATCGGGGAGCTTAGTGGACCAATCTGTGCGATGTCTGTTGACCATTTTTTCTAGAATGGCCTTTAGTTGTCTATTTTAGACTTTGACTTGGCCTCTTGTATGTGGATGGTAAGGTGTCATGACCTTGTGTTTAACTCCATATTTTCTTAGGAGGGCTTCGAAACTTTCCTCTAAGAAATGAGATCCTCCATCTGATATGATTGTTCGAGGGGTTTCGAATCTAGGGAAAATGATGTCCTTGAATATTTTGATAATTGGTTTGGAATCGCAAGAAACGGTGGGTATAGCTTCTACCCACTTTGAAACATAATCCATAACAACCAATATGTATGAGAATCTGTAAGATGAGGGGAAAGTGCCCATGTAGTCTATTCCCCATACATCAAAAAGCTCGATTTCTTGCCACAAGGTAAGAGGCATTTCATTTATTTTAGGTATACTCTCGGAAAGCTGACATTTATTGTAGGATCAGATGAAATTATGGGCGTCCTTTGCTATAGTTGGCCAAAAGAAACCAGATTGAAGAACTTTGAGAGCGATTTTCTTTGAACTCATGTGCCCCCCAGTAGAGCCAGAATGGCAATGTTCTAGAATAGGGATAATTTCTTCTTCTGGTAGACAACGACGGAAAAGTCTGTCCACACATAGATGGAAAAGATATGGTTCATCCCAGAAGTATTGCTTAACATCATGATGGAATTTATTTTTATCGTGATGAGAGGCAGAAGGGTGGATAATTCCTGTAGCTAGATAGTTCACTATATCGACATACTAAGGAAATCTGGTGGTAACTTTCATAAGCTGGTCGTCGGGTAGGGAGTCTCGGATAGGTATATCATCATCCTCCTGAGACTCGATGCGACTTAGATGATCAGTGAAGACATTTTCTACCCCACTCTTGTCCTTTATTTCTAAGTCAAATTCTTGAAGCATTAATACCCAACAGATGGGTTTGGGTTTTGCATCTTGTTTCTAAATTAGGTATCTGATGGCTGAGTGGTCCGTGTATACTATGACTTTTGATCCGATAAGATAGGAATGAAATTTCTCAAAGGCACAGATGATAGCCAAGAAATCCTTTTCGGTAATAGTATAGTTCTTTTGAGCCTCATCTAGTGTTTTTGATGCATAGTATATCACATAAGGCTTTTTGTCTATTCTCTGCCCTAGCACCGCTCCTATAGCATAATCGCTAGCGTCACACATTATCTCGAATGGTTGTGACTAGTCATGTGCTCTCAGAATCGGTGCAGAGATTAGAGAATTCTTTAAGGTTGTGAAGCTATGTAGGCATTCATGGTCAAAATTGAAATCGACATCCTTGGTCAATAGGTAGGTCATGGGTTTTGCTATTTTCGAGAAGTCTTTAATAAATCTTTGATAGATTCCAGCGTGACCCAGAAATTCTCGCACTCCCCTTATGTCTTTTGGCGGTGACAACTTTGAGATGACATCAATCTTCACTTTGTCTACTTCAATTCCTCTTTCACTTACTTGATGTCTAAGGACAGCACCTTCGGTTACCATGAAGTGGCACTTTTCCCAATTCAGGATAAGGTTTGTTTCCTCGCATCTTTGTAAAACTTTTCTGAGGTTGAGTAGACAATTGTCAAAAGAATCTATGTAAACTAAAAAGTCGTCCATAAATACTTCTATTACGGACTCAGTTAATCCCGCGAAAATTGCTGACATACACCTTTGGAAAGTTGCGGGTGCGTTACACAACCCAAAAGGCATCCTTCTGAAAGCATAGGTTCCAAAGGGGAAAGTAAAGGTTGTTTTTTCTTGGTCTTCTGGGTGTATTGGAATTTGATAGAAACCGTAATAACCATCGAGGTAGTAGAAGAACTTTCGGTGGGACAAGCGTTCAAGGACTTCATCAAGGAAAGGTAGAGGGAAGTGATCTTTTCTTATTGCTTTGTTTAGTTTTCTATAATCAATGCACACCCTCCATCCTGTGACAGTCCTTGTGGGTACTAGCTCATTTTTATCATTCAGAATGACAGTGGTCCCCCCCTTTTTGGGGACCACTTGGACCGGACTAACCCACTAAGAATCGGAAATTGGATAAATGATACCAACTTTTAAGAGTTTAAGAACCTCAAGGCGAACCACCTTTTTGAGATTGGGGTTTAGTTTTCTCTGGTGCTCCTGGGAAGGTTTAAACTCCTCTACCATGGGTAATCTGTGCATGCATAGAGATGGATTTATTCCTGTTAGGTCAGTCATCTTGTATCCAATGACTTTCTTGTGCTTTCTTAATTTGATAAGTAGTCTTTCTTCTTGGTCGTCGATTAAAGTGGAACTGACAATGACTAGGCATCATTTTTCTTCGTCAAGGAAGACATGCTTGAGCCCAACTGGTAGGGCCTTCATTTTAGGTGTCTTGGGTACTTCTGCGGTGACAGATTTCAACTCCTCAAAGGTAGCCTCGGGGGTTTCTTCAGCTTGTTTAAGGTATTGCAGACATTGCTGAACTAGTTCGTCGGTTGAGAATTCAGCTTCTGGATTTGTTAAGACATTTTCCAAATCATCATATGGTTCAGAGGGTTCTTGCTTTAACTGAGACATTTTATTGATTGCTTCGAGAAAAAAAACTTCTTCGTGGATGCTATGACCTTTTAAGCTGCCAAACACTCTAAATTGAAAAGCTTCCTTTCCTAGTCTTAAGGTAATAGTGCCAACTTCAACATCAATTAGCACTCTGGTTGTAGCAAGGAAGGGTCTGCCAAATATTATTGGATACCTCAGATCTTCTTTTATATCCATAATAACAAAGTCACAAGGAACGTACGAGTCTTTCCCTACTCTTACTGGGATATCTTCAATAATTCCCAAAGGTGTGGTGATGGTAGAATCAGCCAATTGAATTGTCATTGCTGTGGGTAGCAAATCAGTAAAACCCAGTCTTTTACACATGGAAAATGGCATAATGGATATGTTGGCCCCCAAATCCGCTAATCCTTTCTTGCAAGAAGTATTTTTGATGGAACATTGGATGCCAAAAGAGCCAGGGTCCTTCTGCTTCTTTAGCATCTTATTAAGAATGATGTTAGAAGTAGTTTGGGCTAATTTGACAGTCTCATGTTCTCCAGTCATATATTTATTTGATAGTAAAGTCTTCAAGTATTTTGACCAAGCTGGTATTTCAGAAAGAGAATCGAGGAATGGAATATCGAAATATAGCTTCTTCATAACTTCCTTGAATTTTTGGAATCTAGTATCCAGTTTAGTTTCCCTCAATCTAGCTGGGTATGGTATCCTAGACTTATACAGTGGGACTTCTGGTTCCTCGGTAACTTGCTCTTTTTCCTATTCCTTCCCAGCCTCTACAAGTTTTTTAGTTTCTTGATTTGTGCTAGTAATTGGGTTAACTTCAGTTATATCTTCATATTCTTAAATGATTTTTGTGGCTCCAGTAAGGACACGACTCGACCTTGTGGTGATGGATTTCAGTTGCTCTTGTCTGGATTGATCGTGTCTTGGGTTTATCTCTGGTTGACCAGCAAAGGTGCCTACCAGAGGTTTTAGTTGAGCTGCGATTTGTGCTAACTGAGTTTCAATAGCTTTTTGTTGGGCTTGCTGGTTGGCAAGCATGGTTTGTTGCAATTGCAGCATTTGTCTTATCAATGATAGTTCATCTGTCGGTGGAGGCGGATTATTCTTTTGTGGATTTTGTTGATACTGTTGTGGTTGCTGCTGTTGAGGCACAGTGGATAGTTGGGGTTGTTGAACTTGAGTTTGTTGTAATTGTGGATGCAACAGAGGGTAGTCTGTAGAAAAATTCCTTAGGTAGACAAGCCTTTGAGGCCCACCCCTATATTTTGCTTGATTTCGATTATAATTGCTTTGAAATCTAGGTGGTAATCTATTGTCAGACCCACCTTGCATCTGATGCTGCGGGTTGGCAGTTCCCGCAGGATTCCCATATTGGAAACCAAGATGGTTTCTCGGTTGATCTGGATTATAATATACTTGACCTGGTATGGAGTGGATAAAATTCACTTGATCTGGTAGCTGATCCTCGAGATGTTCAATAATTGGCTCATATTGCAGTTGTGGTGGTTGTAGATCCATCATTACATTGTATAAGATACCACATGATAATGTAGGATGATCAGATGAATGACATGCCTCACAAGTCACGATATATGCCTTGACCTGTTGGGGGCTCTTCTTTTCTCTGAGTGTTGTCTCACAGACTTGGTGCTTGTGAGCGATAGTTTTTAGGGCTTCAACGATGGCTTTCATTTCCATTGATTCTTCATCCTTACAACTTTTAGAATTCCCCCAGTATATGTCCTTCCCCAATTAGATTGGTTCTCAACCCCAAGTGTAACAATCCTCCAGGCATCTTTGTAATTCTTTCGCATGAAATTCCCCCTAGATGAGGAATCCAAAAATTTCTTAATATCATCGCTTACTCCTCTATAGAATGTCTCTACTAGTTGGTTTTGAGAGATTCCGTGATGCAAACATTTCCTCAAAAGTTCCTTAAATCTCTCTCATGATTCTGCCAGTGATTCCCCAGGAAGTTGAGAGAAGTGATTAATTTGTCCCCTAATCTCATAAGTCAAAGAGGGTGGAAAGAACTTTTCTAGAAAATTTTCTTCCAAAGGAGCCCAGGTGGTGATTGGCTCCCCATCTAGTGCGTTATACCAGCTCAATGCCCTTCCAGACAAAGTGAAGTGAAATAGGTGTAGCATGATTACGTCGAAAGGAACTCCAGCATGTGGTACTAGCCGACAAAGAGACTTGAATTGCTTTAGGTGATCCATGCAGTCATCCCCAGCACCTCCAGAAAACAAAATTCCTTGCATAATCTGGATCCATTGCATGCGGATCTCAAAGTTAGGAACATTGATGAGTGGAGGTTTAATTAGATGATTATTTTTGAAGTTATTAGGAACGACATAATCCCAAAGTTGCTTGTTTCGCAACACCATCTGAGCAACGACTGTGGCTGCTTCATTCTCAGCTTGAATGCGGGCCTGTTCTTTAGGTCGGACCTCAGCTTGAATCTAAGCACATGTGTCAGCAATAAGTTGTGCTCTTTGAGCTACTATGGCCACATTGACTCTTTCCATAACCAAAGTGGCTTGGCGCTGTTCGTCGGCCATTTGTCTGGCTCATTGGCGGGTGAGGCGGATGCGTCGATGGAAGCTTCGTTCTACCTCAGATTCGTACTCTGGTTCAGGGGAGAATCCGATGTTGTGTAAAGGTTGCATACACACTTTCTACCTGAGTAGAAGAAGAAACACACTTTAGGTAATGCGGAGAAATGATGAAATCAAGATGATATGAATTATGGTTAAAGAAAAGTGTAAAATCCTAATCAACTAGAAAGGTAACAAGTAAAATTAAAATGTTCTGTTGTCCCCGACAACGAAACCAATTTTTGATGGAGCCTCCACTTATGTGAAGTTGCGTGAACCACTAAAAATCCTCGAGATAGTTAATCTCTAAGTTTAGCCTTGCGTATTCTATAATAAGATCTCCACCCATGTATGCTAAGATATGTGGAAGTCTTATCGTAGTATAGTTAAGGGTCGAATCCATGAGACAACGGTCTTGTTAAGAGTTTTAACAAGAAGGAAAACATAATAATCCTACTTATCGGGACCAAAAAAAAATCCTACTTATCCACTTAAAAGTTAATATTAAGATCAAAGAGTTGATTTGATGGTTAAGCTAATGTGCGGAGAAAGAAAATAACAAGAAAGTAAACTTAAGGTTGTAAACAATATTTGGAAACCACTAGGATGTGATCGGGTTTCACCACCACTACACATGGATAAAAACATACATCAAAATAATATGGATTGCAAAGAAAAGAGTCTAAACAGTTAGTATCTTTGTAGACTTAGCTTCCTTTCAGATAACTAACTACGAGAAACGTGGAAGTGTTGCAATGCCAGCCATCCCCAGACGAATGGTCACTTACTTTGCATCACTCCCCTCACAAAGTGTGTTCCTCAACCTATCAAAGTTGTACTTTCATACGTCAACTGATTCCATTTCATAGTATGAAAGTACACCGATGGAGGTGAGTTTACTCGACTCCTTGAGAAACGCTCCTAGATACCGAACCAAATGTATGGTGACTACATACAATTTGGAACCAACAAGCAGTCAATATTCGAATCTAGAAGTACAAACATAGACAATTTGCACTAACAAATAATAGATAACACAAGTTGGTGATCAATCAACTAACATTCATTAAACGATTGATGTTGAACTGGAAAGATAGTGTTTTTCTATTGCAAACTCAAGAATTACAATGTATGAAGTGAAAACATGGGTAGCGCAGCTACTCCCCGCACCCTAGTGTATGAGACTACTCGCTCATGGCAAGAACAAAGAAGGAGCCAGGAAGAGAGAGAGAAAGCATCATCTCTACATAGGAGGGAGGAGGGTCAACCCCTTAGAGGAGAGAGCAACTATCTTCATGCTGTGTCGTTGTCTTGATGAATAAACCTCCACTTCCCACCTTCTTATGTTGATGAGAGAGGAAATAGCTTGAAGATGGAGTATGGATCTTGAACCGGCAGCCTTTGGGTGAAGGATGAAGGTGGAATAGATCTGGAGTGATTGGGGCAGCCTCTGGACGTCCAAGAAGTTCATGCCAAATGAGGACCCCTTAGGTCCTATTTATAGGCTTTCAAGGAATCCCAAACGGTCTTGGGATCATTTTGAGTCTTTAACAGTTTGGAGACCATTTGCCTTTACTCGGTCTCGGGACCATTTGAGTTCATTCGGTCTTGGGACTATTTGGATCCATTCAGTCTTGGGACAGTTTGGGTCCATTCGGTCTTGGGACCGTTTGGACTTCATTCAATTTCGGGACCGTTTGAGTTCATTCGGTCTTGGAACCATATGGAATTCATTCGGTCTCTAGACCATTTGCCTTTATTTGGTCTCGGGACTGTTTGAGTGCATTCAGTCTTGGGACCATTTGGACTTCATTCGGTCTCCAGACTGTTTGCCTTTATTTGGTCTCAGGACCATTTGGACTTCATTCGGTCTTGGGACCATTTGAGTTCATTCAGTCTTGGGACCGTGCGGACTTCATTCGGTCTTCGGACCGTGTGGACTTCATTCGGTCTCCAGACCGTTTGCCTTTATTTGGTCTTGGGACCATTTGAGTTCATTCGGTCTCAGGATCGTTTGAGTTCATTCGGTCTTGGGACCATTTGGACTTCATTCGGTCTCCAGACCGTTTGCCCCGTTTGCAATTTTTTTGACTTTTTTTATAAGAAGGAGATAAATATTAGTTTAATGGTGAATTCATAATAACGTAGAGAGAGTTAAGGATTATATCTAATTTATCTAAGAAAGAGTATGGAAAATTAATAAAAACTAGTAAGATAACATCACAAAAATGGGAGGTTATCAGTGACTAGTACACCAACAGGAGGGACAACGCCTTCATGTCTATTATACTATAATGACATGAGTTCTAGTTAGTCCATGTTGACTTCTCTAGAGGCGAGGAGGCTATTTTCTGCCTCTAGGAGCATAACATCAGCCTTCCGTCTGTGGCAAGACTAAGATCTACTACATATGTTGTTAAAAAATGCAATTGGTGGTGAAGACCAGGAGCTTGATAGACACCGTCCAAGAGAAACTAGAAGATAGTTGCACTACAATGAGTTGTAGTCATTGGACTTGATCTGGGACCAATTATAAACTAATTAGACCATCTTTCCTATTTCATAGTAGTTGACGTGGTCTTGCTTTTATGAGGAACACATATACATAAACATTTGTTTCCACTACCTTTCTCTGTTCTCATATTCTGGATAGCAGCCACAGAGCAACTTGCTCATATATCGACCAATAAGTTAAGGTTAGGGTTTAGTAGAGACCAATTCACCCTAATGACCTTAGGTAAAAAACCATTGTGACCAAATAAGATCAGTACACGTAGTGATCACCAAGGTATGTAGTGATCCTGAACAAGTATTAATCACCAAGGAAATCAAAGGGTAACCATATGAAACCTATTGGAAAGAAGGTCACGAAAAACCCTAAAGCAAGTGCCACAAGGAAACATGGAAAACCATGATGAGAGAGGGAAAACCATACACACTACTCATGCAACCAATGATCAAAACCTCCAAAATCATGTAAAATTGAACCAAAACATGGTGTCAAAACCAGCAATCGTGATGCACACAAGAGACAACAACTCCACCATCACTTAGAATTTTGGGTTCATGAATGAGAGTTTGGAGAAAGAGCAATCTATGCAAGAATACTTTATAATATTAAACCCTTAAACAAGGTAACATCATCTGGCATCTTAGGATCACGTTTTAGAGATAAAATAGTTGCATGCAATCATGATATAAGTGCAACAATAGTAGAAAGGAAAGTTATATAACCCGCCTTAAGAAGAAGGTCAAGATCCAAAGCCACTAGATCCAAGAGAGAAGAGAAACTCAAAGCTTGGATCAACTCCATGCCCAACCAAGATCACTTCAACAGAAGAAGAGCACACCAAGGTCAAAGGGCTCAAAAGAGAGAGGGTAAAAACCCTAGGACAAAAAAGAAAGGAGAAAGAAGAAAGCTTCTTCTCACTTAGGTACCCCCATGGAAGACTATGGATGTTGACCTAAAAGGAAAGAGGTTCCACAAGAGAAGAGAGAAAGAGATAAAGTTCAAAAGGGAAAATGAGATCAAAGTAAGATAACAACTTACCAAGGAAGAAGATCACCAAGAACCACCACAAAGAAGATGATCAAGCTCAAGATCACCACATGCAAGAGAAGAAACGACCACCTTCTCCAAGATCAACACCTTCTCTAGCATCACCAAGCTCCAAGGTCGATACAAGCAAGAGAGAGGAAGAAGAGAGAGCTAAAAGGGTTGCTTGATTGAGAAAGAGAGCACATATATACTCAAGGGTAGGAGGGAGGTAAAGATCATGAGATGTCAAGACATAAGAGAACCCAAGGTTACTTATCCCATAAAGGATCGGTCATGCAAGCACTCTAGATATGCATGCATCAAAGGGTGATAAAAATAAGGTAGGGTATCAAGACATAAGAGCACCCAAGGTAACTTGTCCCACAAAGGATTGGTCATGCAAGCACTCTAGATATGCATGCATTAAAGGGTGATAAAAATAAGGTAGGGTAGAGACCACTTAGGTCCACTGCACCCTTCGACCAAAGCAAAGAACAAGGGTATCAATCACAACACAAATTTGTCAAGGTAGGTCGCAACACATCACAACACAAGCAAACCCTAGCGACCAAAGCCAAGGACAAAAGGCATCGGTCGAAGCAAACCAACCAAGGAAAGATGATTCAATCGAAGCTCAACACTAAGGGCATTAGTCAAAGAACTCAAGAAGACATAACACTAAGGTCACTACACTCAAGAAACTCCACACGGTCAACATTACCACCCTTGCGACTCATGCATAGCCATGCAAACCCTAAAACGATACACATAACGTTACCTCATCATCCAAGGTCAAATAAGGAGCCCCTAAGCACCATTCTCTCTCATGATGCCAAACCAAAAGAGGCACAACCTACATGAAAAAAATTGCAAGATAAACCCTCAACATGGGTAAATTGCAACTTGGTCCAAAGTAGGAATACATATAGAAGGGATAGCTCAAACATCAACCAAACTGAACCAAATTGAAAACATAAGCATGTCACATGTTATTAAGGTGAATCACATGATTAGATAAGGGTTTAAGCATCTTATTAAGAAAAGCAAGAAAGATCAAGCACTAGGCTAGGCTAGGGGTCTTATAGGTAGAGGATAGGTTAGTGAAGAGAAAGGAGGTCTCAAATGAAAGGGTGTTGGTTTGGAAATCTCACCATATTTGTTGGCCAACCTACCTATATATAATATAGTAACAAAGAGGCAAGGACAAAGGGGTGATGATTAGGGTTTTTGGATATTGGTGCGATCTGTGTCCTTAACATTCAAGGGTACCCATGGTTGATTGGATGGTAGACATATAAAATTGGTTCAAAATTCAAGGCTACCCATGGTTTAACCCATTTAAGTCATCTTTAGATGATGAGATTTATCACCCATTTAGAGTCACCCAACCCCGTACCCACCTATTTTGTTAGTGAGTTTCATGGGTAACATGTAGGCATCCATGGGAAAATTAATATGCATATAATACACATATATCTAGTAGGATAAGTTGTCAATTAGCGCAACTTCATGTTTTGCATTTAGGTCTTGTTAGGTAGGGTGTATTATTTTTGTTTCACTTTCAAATCCATCACTTTTAGGACACTTTTTCATTTGGTTGAGTACATAATGTAGTTTTATTAATTGTAGCTTCACCTAACTACACACTTGAACCAAAAATCTAGAAAATTGTACCACTCCCAAAAATAGTGTGGTTGGGTGTAGTTTTCTAGTCGCACCTTAGAATCTATGTTATATATATACAACCACCAGAATCAAAAGTCATGCATATCCAACTACTGCGGTCCCCACATTCACACTACTATGTTGGCCTCTCTCTCACATCTATCTCTCTGTTGCACATGGAACTGTAGCACTGCATGAATGCTACTACTCCATTAACCCCACTCACGAATTCTCTCTCATGCATCTCTCTTCTGCACAAAACAATAATAATATTTCATGCACCATATTTTCTGATCAGTGCATTACAATCATTAAGGAAAATTTATATTCATACCAAAATAAGAAAATAAATTCTAAGAGATCTAATTACATCATATCAGATAATGTATTAGTAACTTTTATTTCATGATTTTAACCTCTCTACTTTCTAAATCACACTTTGTGTCCTAATTTTTTCACTACCATACATGCACTTAACTGTAGCAGTTATGCATCTTTACTCATGTGTCATGTGGTAGATAAATACAACTACTTGTCTTACTAGGAATGTCTAATGTTAAAGAAAAAATGAACTATTGCTTTTTGTGATATTTTACTTATATAAAAGTTATATATTTTTATTCAAGAGCCACTAATTAAAAATTCACCTTGTCCATTACATTCAATACAAATTGATAAACTTAGCTATTAAAGAAATTATAGTTAAGTTTTAGCAATTATTATTGTCCTGGTTTTATGTTGTGAATGGATATAAATTTCTAGAACTATGTTTAGTTAATGTTTGTGTACTCATCTCTGTTGATTACATGCTAAAAGTTGAAATTTCTTATCATAGAATTTTTTGTTACCCTCGCTTTACCCCCACTGACTACAAAGTCAGTAGAAGTAGGGTTTGGATGCCTGTACATAGAATGGCACATAGTTTCACACAAGCAATATATATGAAAAGTTGATAGAAACCTAAAGAGATAACAAGATACTAAATAGGATAAAATAGATATGTACCCATTTATATATCAAGAATACCCATTGGTGTTTCATCTGAGATCTTAGAGTTTTGAGGGCAACGAAGCATCATTTGGAAAATTAAATTCAATAAACGTAATATATTATTGCTAAAGCATTAAGTGCACCATAAAAATATATTCAAACACAATTTAAGAGTATAAAAAGATTATTGTCTAGAAGCATTATATAATAACAAGAAGTATAAATAATGCAAAAACACTTAAGAAAAATTATTTTATTCAAAGCATATTTTAGATTCATTTATCCATTATAATCAATACATGCCTTTCGATCACTTCTCAAGGAAGGGTCCATGAAGAACATTTGAGACAAAGCTAAGTATACACCCTTTTCAACGTGAGGGTTTTTGAGACTAAACCCTATTGGTTTGGATCTTAAGGTGATCACCAAGAGCCAACCTCTTTTCAAAACAACCTTGTGCCATTACCCCAAGAATTTATATAGGTACACAAGGATATATCATGTAATTCTAGATTTCAAGTTTTGTTAAAATATTGTAATCAACACAGAAGTACTGTTCATATGAACATTAGTTCAATCAAGTAACCAAGTAGCCAAACATTCTTACAAACATACATAAAAATAATCCTATATCATAGTAGGTTCAACATATTAAGCGTACTTTGTGAGTGATAAACAAGTTATGATTCTTGAGTAAGATCGCTAGAGATATCCCGATTCAACATTGACCATAGTGCAAAAAGATATTATGGGGTCTCAGATCAGTGTGTAATGACAAGATATACATAAAAATATTCATGTGGATGTTCCCCTAGACCTAGGTCTCAAGTAGTTCATTCTTCATATTCAAGGTTCCAAACATGCATGTAAATTTTTAACAAATTCTAAGCATCAACATTTCCCTAGGTCTATGTAAGCCATCCATATTATGAGTGATGCAAGATAAAGATAATGATGATTTGGAAATAGGAGAAGCATAAGATTTGGATTATCGTCAAGGTTTGAACAAGAAAGATCATAACCAGTCACATTAGATCCATTTCATTCAATAAGATCCTACTTCCAAGTTATAAGCTCATAAATTGCATATGATAGATTGAGTTGGTATTTAGTGCTATATGCATGATGAAAATACTGATTTGAAGTCATGAATATAGAATTGATACCATTTAAAGCATATTTCATGCAATACTAGGGTCTAACATCAAATTATGCATTAAAACACACTAGGTGTTACATGTCGTCAACATGGCACATGAGTGTGTTACACAACATTTCAAGTCATGATTCACTATAGGGTCTGAATTCAAGGTGGACATATGTATTTGGTTATTAAGGATCCACTTTGGCACATATATTAAAGATCCAAACCTAAAAGTACACTACATATTGTTGGATCTAGGGCTCTAGAGGGGGTTGAATAGAGCTTCAAAAATTCTCACAAGAAAGATTAGACCTTCAAATTATATCAATTAAAACCATTATTTTAAGTGCAATTTGAAGTCCTAACTAACAAGCATAACAAGGATGAGAGAGAATGAAACAATCACTTATACAAACTAGGAGAGAATCAATCCACTACCTAGAGAGGTCAACCTATAGGACTTTGTAAGTTCTTTCCTCTTTATATTCACCTATATGAGTTACAACACAAGACCCACCAAAGGACTTACCTATATGATACAAAGAGTCTTCAACCTTACCAAGGACTTACCCACTTTGCAAAGTGTCTTCTGCCTTCTTCCAAGGACTTACATACTCTTGTACAAGTCTTCAGCCTTCAAAGAATTACCCACCATTCTTAGATCTTCATACCTAGTCTTCTCCTTCACCTGGAGAAGATCTTCACCTCTTCTTCAACCTTGAAGAATAACAACAACAACTTCACCTTCACTCAGAGTAGCTTGCTTCACCTTTGCTTCTTTGAGAAAGGGGTAGGGAAGATGAAATGGAATGAGAGTGTTACAAGCACAAGGAAGTAGCTCTCTTACAACTGGACTAACTCACTCATAATCATAAAATGCTTTGTAAATGAGAGAGAGAAAGGGGCTCATGGAGTTGCAACACACTCAACTATAGAAAGGACTTAGAATAACATGCATGAGCAAACTTAGAATGAACTCCAAGGGGTTCTATTTATATTTGGGGGTGTTACCTTGAGTGTGGGATCACTTATGGGTGAAATATAGCCATTTTCCAAGTTCTAACAAATCTATTATCTCTCAAAACAACTCACCAATGGTTAAAATCACTTTTTCTACATTTTTTGTACAGTACATTTGGTCGAGTTTCAATAATGGTTTCTCGATCGATCCACTAAGAGACAAAGCCAAGTTTCAAGTTATCGGTCGAGTTTGTTCTAGGAAACTCAACCGATGAGTGAAAATCAGTTTTTCTCAGTGAGTCAGTCATTCGAGTTCTGTGATGTGCAACTCGACCAATTGGTCTCTCCAAAAAATTCTTCACTGGATCAGTCGAGTTTCAACTCGATCGATAAATAGTCTGTGACAAATTTTCTAAATTGAATTTTGAGTGATCAAATGTTGGAATTAAGTATCCCTGATTTTTTCTCATCTTAGTTTCAAGTCATATCATGAATATAAGTGATTAAAAAATTCATATAAGGTCATTTGGAGTGATTTCCAAAAATGTGCACTTGTATTGCTTTTGACTTGAACTTGAACAAGCTAGGGCTTGTGTAATTTGATCCTTTTCATGTACCTAAATCTTGAAATTAATCTTGAACAAACATATTAGATACATAGGAATGGAATGGTTAAGTCATTATCAAAATATGGACAATGTAGAACTCTCAAGTCAACATTCTCCCCCTTTTTGACAATGACAAACCATTTCTCAATTATATTGAAAGGATTTGTGAAGTTATACCTTTGCCTTGTGGATTGCAAGGGGATTCAAGATTTGAACAATGTAAATTGCACCCCATCAATCTATGCTTACTCTTACATGCATAGTTAGTCTATCTACACAAAGCAACATGACATATATGCTATATTGTCCTTTAGCAAGTTACAAATAAAGCATACAATGAACAAGAAAAGGATCACATAGGCAATAAAAGAAATATCATTGAGCTTCAAAACATTGAACTTCTCTCCCCCTTTTGACATTATAAAAAAGGTAGGGGGGTTGAAGAGCACAAAAATGAGTCTTCTCCAAGCACAACCAAAACATACATCCACAAACATGAAATATCAAAGCATACACCCAACAGAGACGAGAGAAACATACAATCTAAGTCATAATCAAAATATGGTCAACATGGCACAAACTCATGAGACATAGTAAATTAAAGAGTAAGTGTACAAAGGATTAAGATTACAACCTAGAAAGCATGTTCTAAAAAAACAACTACAATGCAAAATGATGAAAACTAGATGATTAAATAGTACAACTCAAAAAATGTGCGTAGATGTTTTTAATACAAAATAGCCTAGAAAGATCTATATGATCAACATCTAGACTAAAAACTAGAAAAACTAAACATCTAGGGCATCTATGTCAACATCATTCACAACATCATCAACATCTGAATCTTCAGGCTCATAGTTGTCATCTCCATCAGAAGGTGCAACAACATCACCTTCATCACCAGTGTCACCAGAAAAGCCATCAGAGCCATCATTAGAAGCATCACCATCATCCTCATCATCCTCCTCATCAGCAAAAACCACCTCATAAGCCTGGTCTAGCATTTCCTCACCAGCAGAGGAACCAAAACCACGACCAGGCCAACGAACATTCTGCTCAGCCCAAGACATGCCAAGAACATGGAGGTCATTGGCATGTGCGAAGGAAGGAGAAGAAGTACCAAGATTGGAAAACAAGGTGTCTAGGGGGGCAGCAGGTAGAGGTAGCACTCCAGGGGTAGATCCACCAACAATAAAGGGTGTAGAAGTGGAAGAAATAGGTGGAGGGGCATGGTAAAAGTGATCATATGCATAAGATGCATAGTCACCTCCTGGGTAGGGCTGGTAGGCAGGGTAGGGATGTGCACATGACATGTTCATGTTGCCCATGATGGCACATAGGTCCTGATGTAGGTGCTCCTAAACTTGAAGGTTGTACGCCTATTGATGCATCATGTAGCCCACAAGGGTTTCATTGGATACGTGGGGTGAGGCGCGGGCAGGTTGGGTAGGCTAAGGTGGTGGAGGAGCTTGGGTAGAGGTAGAGGCACCATGTGTGGCAGAGGATAGGATAGGAATGACCTTTTGAAGTGTGGTCTCACTGATGAAAACTCCTTTCTGGGTAGGTTCGTAGTGTAGTCCATGAAAAAGAGATTTGCCAGTGGTAAGATGAAAAAGACCGTAGATCAGGGCTGGGTAGGGTGGGTGGGTTCCACGGGTGTTCATCCCTGAGTCAAAGTAGGTCCTATGGTGGAGAACATATCTCATCCACTTGACTCCTATGTTCTTTAAGAGACAGTACATAATGACCGTAGTGTTTTCTACAATTTCAGTATGATTTTTCTTTTGATGAATATTACAGTTAACAACTAAGTCAAGTATGCATCTCTTGAGGTCTAAGGTAGAGGAGGGAAGGGTGCACTTATTCCTATAAGGTAATTGAGGCTTATTCAAGAACTTATGAATATCAGGGAGAGTAAGATCATACTTCTTGTAGAAGGCCTCACTTATGTTTGCTCTAGCCTGGCCATCGATTGAGCTCTGTGACTTGAAACTCAATCTATAGACTCTTTTAAAAAGCTCTCGACCTCCGATCAATTGAGTTGGCAACTCGACCGATGGTCAACCTGAACCAACTTTAAAAATTTTAATTTCTAGCCATTAGAGTTCTCATTAAATTTATTTTTCAAGTCCGTTATGCATTTTAAACATACTTAGGCACATCATTCATCATTGGGTACTATTTTGTGATAAAACAAGAGTTTGCAAAAATACCCAAAAATAAGAGAAAAAAAAAGGAAAAAAGAGACGTGAAAAAATAATTTTTAGCATATTAGCAAGGAATTGTGATCAAAACATAGGGAAAGCATATAGGATAGATGAAAACTAACTATAAGGCATATTAGATTCATTCAAAGTAGTTATGAGTAGTTTAGATCTAATAAAATTAAATTGCTCTCTAGCTAGAGGTTTAGTGAAAATGTCTGCCAACTGATTTTTCATGTCCACATGCATGATATAGATATCCTTTTTGGTACTGTGATCATGAAGAAAATGATGATGAACCTCTATCTGCTTAAATCTACTATGCAAGATGGTATTATATGACATGTTAATTGCACTAGTATTATCACAATAGATAGGAGAAGCATCAAAATGAATGTTAAAGTCTTAGAGCATTTGCTTCATCCATAGTGTTGGGAAATATGGGCACAGAGTATATCAATGGAATTTTGTTTATCTATCTATATTCCCAATACAACAAGATCGCATCAACTACTATGAAATAGGAAGGATGATTTTAGCAACTTATACTTAGTCCTAGAGCAAGTCCAACGACAAAATTTGCTTCTTTGCAACTGTTGACAAGTTGCTCTTGGACGGTGGCTGTGCAGCTCTTGGTCTTCACCACGAACAATGTCTGTGAAACCTCTGTAGCGACTCCTATGGTCTCACCACGGACTGTAGGCTGACTTTGCTCTCTGAACAGCCATCAAAGTACTCCTACCTCTAGAGTAATCCACACAGACCAACTAGAATGCTTGTCGTTCACCAAGAACAGATAGGAAGAACTTGTCCTACACATTGGTATACTAGTCACCAACCTACTCTCCCACTACGACAACCCTCAGTTGTTCTCTCTCGTGGCTATCCCTCCCTAGTCGAGTAGGACTTGCCTGGGCTCTCCTGCTTTCCACAACCAGAGAGGACAACACTTGTCAGATCAATTGATTCTTTATTTTCTATGTAGTTGTTGTATCTTGGGAAGCCCCCATTATCCCTCTATATATAGGAGGAGTTAGGGTCAGGGTTCCCAATCCCCAGTCAAAGTGAGACCAAAAATGGGAGTGGAAATGAGTAAGATATCTTAACTTTTGCAACAATTTGCAATCTGTGACAGCCGAAGCAGCCATTTCACACACCCAAACAGTCATCTGGCGCATGAGACGGTCGTCTCTCACTGCCAAATGACCATTTGTCACCGCCAAATGGTCATTCAACACTTTCCAATCTGAATCGAATTTGTCTATTTCAAATCCAATTAATATCTCATATTAATTTTCTTATTCCTCAAGTAAAGAACAACCGAAAATATTCGGGAAACATATCGAACCTTCATTCCACCCAACTGGGCCATCTCACCCAAGCGAGATGCCCGTCTCACTCACCCAGATGGTCGTCTAGTGAATTGAGTTGAGCCGATCAGTTCAATCACATTGAACCAGTCGGTTCAAGGACAAAACTTAGCCAAATCTGATTTCTATCATCCTAACCCCCAAACGGCCATCTCAACTACATGAGACACCCGTCTGGCTTCCCAAACGGCCATCTCACTCATTGAGAGGGTCGTTTGGCAGTCCTAGTCAGCCAATCAAGCAATCTGTTGCATGAATTGAATACCTAAACCCTTTAGTAATCAATTCAATTGTTGTTTAAGATCACACTCCTCTTCTAGATGAGTTCCAATGTGTGTGACCTTATAGGTTCCATATCACCTTGGTAGTGAATGTCCACAACTAGCTTATGACATCACAAGTAAAGATTGGTGCCTAGTCACACATCCGAGCTACCCAAGTGAAATGGAAAGTTGGAGAACAAATTCAACCTACAATCTGGGTAAGGTGTTGCAATGATTTTATAATTCCTTTATCTCTAATATCCAGGATGAACTCAAGACATGGTTGGTCATTCTCTCAATGTTCAATCCATGTTTCTTGAACCAAGAGAAGACTGTCTGAGATAATGTGACCTCAATATCATATATTGATTCACATGTGCATGCACATGCATTTCTCAGTCTTGCTAATGAAGTGGCCTAGATATCATACTCCAATAGGAGTGACAAATCCCATATCTATCACTCACAATCTATCCCCATGTGTCAAAGTTACCCAATCTTCACTATTATAACAATCCATGTTTCAGGACTGCGTTTGATGATGTAAAAGCGTACCCAACAACATGTGACGAGTGTAGCGATTTCAGGTCTAAGAATCACAATCACCACCTTCACTATGAGATATGACTATGACCACAAAACCATATGTCACTCTCAAGGTGGGTCTGTCTGATACATTATTCTCTAACATGTATGTGCTTGGTTTGATATTACCATATCATGACTAATGAGATTTAGTCATCAACCAACTCACACTCTGATCTTATGTGTTATTGTTGTCTATCAACCTTCCACAATAACAACCAATCATGGACATAATGAGAATATGTATATGTACTCTTAATATCTGTATGATCTCATCACAAGGATAGGAACTTGACAACATACGTCATTGAGTAATATAATTCTCTAGACATTCACTCTGTATCCTCATTATCTCATAACTAATGAAACATATGAATTGGAAGCTTGCCTTTATATATGTTATTATTATTAATCAAATCCTTTTAGGTAATTATGCCATGTCAATCATCATATGATTGGCTCTACGAGCACACCTTACCAACAGACTCCCACTTGCACTTAGAGCCAATCACCAACAGATCTCATCCTTAGTGATCTAAACATGTATAACATGCTTCTTCTATACTAGTGTTGATGTAGCAAGTTAGAAACACTTTGCTTACAGTTAGGATATTGCATGTTTCTTATCTCTTCCCTCTGAGATGAAACCACCGTAATATGGTATCTTCTATTCCTTGCCTAACAATTAGCTCCATTGTTGTCACAATATTTATACTAAGTCATCAATGGTTGGAACATATATAAGTTCATCCAATGAACCTCTAGATCCACATAGTATCACTCTGTGTTCATAACACAAGTATACTCAGCTTCTAATGTAAAATAGCATTGATGGCTATTAGTTTGAAACCTTTCCAACTATTCATCACTTATTATTTTAAGTCAAAACATATTTTAATTTTTCAATCACTGTGTCATTTATGGAAGCTTGCATCAATGTAACTCTTTACATCTAACTCTTCCTTTTCATTGCTATCATTATTGACTAGCAATCTATCCTTAGTCACTTCTCAAGTACTAATGTATATCTTTAATGACTTTCCAATAACCCTTATTGGAATTTACATCATCTTGTCATGTCAAATACACACAAGATCATATGAGATAAGCTTGTTAATAGCTTACATGATAGATCCATTGTTGGGCTGGCCCATGCAATCTTATTCATGATATTTCCATTTTTTACAAGAATTGGAATATAGGGTTCATGAAAGACTAATCTGAATTCTCTCTCATGGAATCCTTCCATGTTGAACTATTTCAACACATTGCTATTGTATGTGCCTAAACTTCCATTGTGAAACCTTTAAGAACTATCTCATAGGTCTTGATCCTAATCTCATAAGATATTTCACTTAATCCTTCATTACTGAAGGTGTTTTTCATGCCAGTTCTCAATATTCATAATATTGAGATGTTATTCCTAATCATATGTGGAATATTCATCTATGCTCCCAATAAATCTTTAGTAAAAGCAGATTTCATCTATTGCCTTGATTCAAGTCAAACTCCTTGGCTCTCTTATCAAGTCATAAGATCCTACCTCTTAGGTGCTTGTTTCAATCCTAGATTGAAATTTGTAGTTTATAGACTTCATTTGCATTCTTGAGGTTATGAAACCTTTTAGGTTGTGTCACGTACACATCCTATGATGTATTCCCTTAAGGAATCCAGTTTCCATCTTCATATGAAAAATATCATAGTCCATTATAACTACAACAACAAGCATGACAATTGGTAAATGAATTTATATCATGTATAACAAATTGCACTTGATTTATTCAACCAATTTATCCTTTTATGTTATCCATGTAGGTCTTTGCAACAAGACCCTATTTCACCCTTTAGGTGTTACCCTTTAAGGTGGTGCTATCATGGTCATTCCATGTTATCTTACATGGATCCCATATTATTCAGAAATAACTTCTAGTTGAGTAGTTGGATCATCCTGTATGACCAACCCATCCGAATCGTTGGATTCACAATCCTCCAATCTCATATGTGTTCTACTAGAATATTTTGTTTTGTGTTATATGATGAACTTGATATTCCACAACAACTTTTGATTCTCACTATTCTTATTTCACCCATATTGTTGATCTTAAACAGTTTGAGTATTACTTTTACTCCCACCGAATCTCTTAAGAACTCAATTTTCCTATTAACAAAACCATTTTGTTATTGGATTGGGATTAATAGCAATGTTGAACGATCATGGTTTATGGATAAACCTTCTCAAGAAACCACTTTCTTAAGGTGGGTTTCAATACTTTAGACCGATTGGGACATTCCCAAATCATATCATATATGGTGTCCTTTTAAACCATTCAGATGGTACATTATTTAGTGATAGGTATATATTATTATGAGGATGTAAGAAAGATTAGACTAATTGATAATTATATCATGACTCATCATGATATAATTCCTTCATTCTGACACATCCTTATGTTCAGATGGACTTGTGATACATTATCACAATTCATTCCTGAAGGTACTCAAGGTATTGATATAAAGTATTTAAACTTTTGATCATATCAATGTATCTTAATACTTTCATCAATGTCATACTTCATTTGTAATATCCTTAAATAGTTTCAAGAGATTTCATTTTAGTACATATCATCATATTACCAGAAAATGAAATTGAAGTATTAATTTTCTATAGCATTCATTCCATAAGATCTTCATGCATCATATACATAAGGTCTAATGAAAGTTTTATCCTCCCACTATGTTTAGTGAAGGATCTCATGTCATATTGTATATGAATAAGACTTACATATTTCCTTAGGTTCAATAAACAAGGGAATCTAGATCAACATCAAGATGTAATCTAGGTGTGTACATACAAGATGACTTTTGCTCATGATAATCTTGAGTTATCAATTATATTCCTTAGGTATACAACTTCATCTTTAGATCATTTCGCATAAATATCAGAAGATTTTTTTGGGTCAATGCCATGTAAGATCATATCTTTGAAATAGAAACACCAACGACTCTTTATTGATAATCATCCTTGTCCAAACAAGATGCATAAAGCAAATGTTTCTATTCTAATGGCATAATGAAATAACAATTCTAGTAACTCTATTACATGCCCATTGGGCTAAGATAAATTTAAATGTAGACTCTAGATTCCACAACATTTTCTCCTCCTTGTCGATCTTTGTCCTTCCATGAAGGGCTATACTTCTTGTCAGATCCTTCACATCAGTATGTCAGATCTGTATTTGGTATCATATACCAAATTCTAAGAAGTAATCAAATTTATCTTAAATGGTTTATACATGAAGTGGAGGACTCAATGCCATCCTTCTTCTTCTTTAGTTCCTCTAACTAGAGTGGGCACTTTCTCTTCCAATTCTAGGCTGATGACAATGGTGACAATCGCCTCTTTGTTTCTTTACTCCACCTTTTGCCTTGAGATCTGAAGACATGGGCTTATGGCTAGCTTTTGAACCTTTCTTAGCTTTGCCTTTTCCTTTAAAATTCCCCGTTGTCTTACTGATCATCATCACATTCTGGGGCTTGTCCTTCTTCATTTGTGTCGCAACAGTTCTCAACATGCCCAACAACTCTGTCAACGATTTATCAAAGTTGTTCATGTTGTAGTTCATGACAAACTGCCTATATGACTCTAGAAGAGACCACAAAATCATGTTAGTGTCTAACTCTTAGCCAAAGGAAAATCCTAGTCTGTTTAGTTTCTCCTCATGCCCAATCATCTTGAGCACATGAGGACCTACTAGATCTCCTTCAGCCATGTGACATTTGAACAGTGCCTTGGAGACATCAAACCTCTCTTCTCGTGCCTGATCTTCATACATATTCTTGAGATGTGTGACCATCTCAATCACCCCCATGTTCTCATGTTGGCTTTGCAACTCACGGTTCATTGAACAAAGCATTAGACATTTGACATCCACAACGTCCTTAGTATGCTTCTTATAAGCATCTTTGTCAACCCTTGGAGGATTTTGAGGTGGTTCCTTTAGTTCTAGCATTTCCAGGACATAGAGCTTGTGCTCTTGTGTGAGAACAATTCTCAGTGTCCTAAACTAGTCATGGAAGTTGTTCCCAACAAGTTTGTCCTTATCAAGGACTGATCATAGAGAAAAGTGATTGTTTGGTGTGGCCATTTGATTCTACAAAAGAATTTGTAATTTCGTCAAAAAATCATTTTGATTTGATTTTATTTGATTCATATTTGGGCGATGACAATTAGGTCTTTAATTAATTATCGTTCTCATTTTTTTGTTCAAATTGATAACCCTCAAGTATAAATTTGGAAAATTGTAGCAAACAATTTTCTAATGAGTCAAGATCCATATTTTATCAAGTCATGCGTCGGCTTTTGCCGATCACCCACAACCTGACTATTTAGATAGCCCAACTTGCCAATTGCATCATATGCAATTCTTGGATAAATGATATCTGCAACACCTTGCCATGATCATCTATATGCCTCTGGGCCTGGGCTCTCCAGGTCACCAGTGAATCCTGACCCAATAGCCAATACGATAGATATGCACCATGTTTTGTGCAAATATACATATCTACCATCACACTTACATGAGGTAGATGGCACACCATACTTTGTTCAAATTTGTGCTTGGTCGAACAAGTTTTTCATGTCTACTTCAATGGGAAAGCATATAAGACTTAATATATTTTATTGAGATTTTTTTTATATATATCATATATACGTATACATATATTGTATCCAATCACCACATATGTGGTACGTATCATATACATGCTATATCCCACAATGTAAACATGCAATATAAAATAAAAAGCGATGGTTATGGCCATGTCTACTTGTAATTCCTTGGAGCCATAAGGAATCACTACCACCTAGGTTAATCATCACATCACATGTATGAACCTACGGTTGGTGTAGATCTGTGCTTTCCAATCTGGGTATATCTGTTCAACCTTTAAACCGTTCGTCTCAACTCTTGGCCGGTCAGTTGGTCCTTTTGTCCATCTAATGTTTGGACTCCTTCCAAGCAGTCGGTTGGGCCTCCAGTGACGGTCGTCTGGCCTCCTTTCCAACCGATGTCTAGACTCCTTCCAGATGGTTGGTTGGGTCTACCAGACGATTGTTTGGTTCCATCATCCTCTATCCTCCTCGGTCCTTCAGATGGTTGGCTCATCTCACGAACTAGTTGTCTCAATCGGCGATGAACATCTTCAATGTCGCTGCAAGAAAAGAAACTATCCTATTGCTACTTTATTACATTGAATAAGAGAAACCTCGAGTTACATTCAAGGGGATAAAATATAGGAAAGTATTTAACTTTACATTGGAAAGAGGGGGTAGAGTCTTGGTTTGTAGAATGAGATAAACAAGAACCAAACCATCCAACCTGTAACATACCCAATCTTGACTACTAAATATATGTTGAGTTATTTTACCCAAACTTAAACTTATTTGCAATGTTGTCTTTCATTTCAAACCCCAATCAGTTATTTTGATTCAATATCATGGTCTTTGATAATTCTTAGTATCCAATTCAAGTCCTTTTGTCAAAATGTATCTATTGTCATTTGATAAAATATCTCCATGAAGTCCCTAAGTTAAATATCAATTACCATACGTCCAATTTGTTATTATTGTTCCTAAGTTCCTTGATTAGATCTTGACCCGATCAGTTGCTTTCAATTTGACCAATATTGGCTTGGAATCAAGGGGGTGCATTAATCACCTTCAAAGAAAGAAATACTAGAATTAATTATGGGGACAAATAAGTTAAATCTGTAAAGGGTTGGTACCAATATTTTTCTAAATTTAGTTGAACGGAAATGAAACCATGGTCAAAATCTCATAACTATTGGCCTTTTCGTATACTAGTTATAATGGAATTTGTAACTATGGTCTTAACTATAGCCATCAACTTAATATCATTGTAAATAGGGTAGCACCCACTTTAACCCTCTCTCACGTGAACAATGCCTGTTACAAAGAACTTGAGATTGACCCCGACGCGATGGATTTGCAGACCCTTCTCTCACACAGAGAAGTAATGTTGTGGAACGCCAAAGTACACAACCGTTTTCTCATTGCCCTTCTTCTTAACCACCTGTTTAATCAGCCTTTCCCGGTCCTCTCTCTTGTCTCCCCCTTCGTAATAATACTACAAAACCCTAGAAGATCGGGCGCCGCTAGGAGGCTACTCGACATATCGAAAGAAACGGCCGCAATTACTTGCATTCAAACCTGACCTCCGCCCTCCATGTAACGCCAGGTAGGGTTGGCCTCTACAGAGCTCTCGACAGTGACTCCTCCCCCACCTTGAACGGAAACGATTCCAAAGAACTCCTAAAAGCCCTAGCATCATCCCCGTCCTATATATATGCAACCATATACGGATCTGCACTCTCAGCTTTTGCAATATCTGCTCCTTCGTGGATCAGCAAACCGTCACCTGCAAGTGTTACCATGATCAACAACGCCTCATTAGAACCTATCACCGCCATCCTCCTCCAAGTATGTGGTGCCATCGAACTGCACTAGATCTCGCCATACACCACAACGCCCTACAGACACCAAGCCCAGCAACACCCTGCAGCTACTGCCTCCTAGTCCTGCTCTTCCCGACCTGCAACGCAGCACGCCGGCACCACTACTCATGACGTCGCTGCCCAGAAGACCCCATGACAGCCTACATCAACGTCGCTGGTCTGGGCAGGACCGCAGATCGACAGCCACTGTTTGCTTACTGACCTATTTGACTGACAAGCCAGTTTCAGACTTCAACCACCACCGCCGCACCGCTGCCACCACTTCAGCCTGACAGTGGTGGACATCAGAGAGGTCACGGTGCCTGTCCATCGAGCCAGACCCTAGAGGCACGACTAAAGCCCTGTGCGCAAGGCCGTAGCCGACCTTCTTGGCTTTCGGCAAGTTATAGACAGAGAGCCGCCGCCTACCTTTCTCAGATGATCACTCTGCCTCTTCCACCCATCTTCAACCTCGGCACCGTCTGCAGATCTATAGATCGCTGGTAACCGCAATGGTTGCAAGATCGTCAACCTCGATGCCCCTTGTATCTTGCAACATGTACCGCCGCCCTACTGCCCTACCTCGTTGTGTGCCGAGCTGACAGGAAGAGGAAACTGTCGCGACCGGCAGATGTCAGTACCAACCACGTTGGAACACCATGAAAACGAACACCGGCGGCGTACTACATCACAGATCCATCACCGAGCACCACCTACAACCTGGTCGCTCCCCTCGTCAGCAAGAAACAGACCCGCGACCACCATCGCTGCAACGCCCATGGATGACACCCAGACTGGCACACCACCCTGCGCCATCCACCAAAACTGCAACAGAACCAGCACCTACGACATCACATGCACCTCGCAACCTGCAAACAGCCTTGCATGCATCTTTCAAACATGTGCGTCAAATAGCAATGTGGCACACTAGTGAATCAATATGACCTCCGCATGCATCTGAATCACATGGAGTCGTCTGCAGATGTGTCAAGCAAGCAATGAAGCCAGAACTAAACTGATTCCATGCTCCATCTATAAGTCTCCGATCTGTATGGAAAGATCTGTAAGTTGTGCCTGGAAAGATCAGCAAAGTTCAATAGATCGCAAGGTACTTTCTCTATTCTTACTTGTGTTTCCAGAACTTTAGAATTGGCGAAAAAATGATGATTCTAAATCAGATAGACATCGTAGGGATAATCACATTACGTATATAGGAAAATCAATCGTTTAACACCATGGAATATATATAATATATATACACGGATAGAACATGTTAATACCATTCCATCGCAAGTCAGTTTGAACCGGTTAGTAATAATTAAATATACAATAGAGTAGATGATAATATAAACATTTTAGATTTGAAAGAATTTGGTACTCATATACGAGAGTAGTCTATTCATTTCAGCTAATGGTACCGCGTTGAAAAATATATATGTGCCTATAGAAATAGAGGTAGTGTAGTAACAAATAGAAATCTAAAATTTTTGTAGACTGGATTCGTATACTAACGTATTAAACGATAACATATATCAAGATTGGGATAATTAGGATGTATCTAATACATCAAAATGGTATAGTTGTACATAATTATTTGGTCAGCACATACACATATATATGGGTATTAGTAGATAGGAAATTCTGGAAATTTAATTAGTTCGAAAATAAATTAGAAAGTTCACTACGCTAGTATCTTGTAATCATGTAGTTATATATAATCTAGATGATTAGGATGTCAATCTTATTAATGTTGATACATGATGTAAGTCAAGCTATTATAAATAGTCATATCTTAATAATTCTAATTTTGAGACACATAAACACTTTTAGACCTGAAATAGAGGAAATAACTATATACTTGAGTATGAAACCTAGATGAAAATATAGAAATCATAATGAAGAATAGAAGGACTGTGAAATAGTAACAATCCAATGTGGAAAATAAATTAATCCTAGATAAGACAAATTGAATAACATTGATTCCAAGTCAAATGGTGACAAGATTGTTATTCTTTGTAGCTACCTCTTCATAAATTCTTGGAGACACATTATGATTTTGCACTCGTTGAAGCCCTGAATAATTGAGGTACTATTCCTCTATTTCATTGTTGAACTATTTTCCCTCTTGATGGACATACATATATCTTGATTCGTGGTGAATTCCATATAGTTTTGAAACCTTTATTTATTCTTGAAAGTTCACCACTCTCATTTTACAATTGATGAAATGTTGTTGATAAAATATTTTGGCACTGGACTTGATCTATTTGGAGTTTTGACTCCATGTGGACTTTGGTCCCTTGGGCTTTGGCCCTATAGAGCTTTGGCTCACTTGAGTGGGCCAAGTACCCCACAACCCTGCGCAGTGGATAGGGATTCGTTGTCCCCCAGTTAACTGGAATAGCTAATAAGGCACTAGTCTCGTTCTCTCCTAGAGTGTGAGAACACAAGGCACTTAGCCCTAGAAAAGATATGATAGGAAGGTGCCAAAACTTGCCAAATAGAATATTTTGAAATTGATATACCTTGTGAATAGCTTGGATAAATTTTGCATACTTGAATTATTGAATTTTGCTTAATGATATCCTTGTGAAAGATTTGCTATTTTGAAGTTGATATTGGAATTTCTTTTTGTAAGCCTTTAGTCCACCAAATAGTCCTTTCCTAACTTTTATTATACATCTAAACCTATTTCGTGCATAGTTCAATTACTTGGATTTAGTACCAGCTTTGCTGACCCTTTGTTTCCCTTCAATGGGGTCCATGTGTGGTTTCGTTCCCTCTGGGAACTCATGGACAGGTGATAGATGGAAGAACTTGAAGAGACATGCACTGGGTAGTCCTTCGTTGAAGACTAGATAGAATGAATTATATTCCTTAAACTTGTAATCATATTTGTAAGCTTCCGCAACTCTGATGTACAAGCATGATTGTAATAAAGATTGTTTATACTTTTGATACATTTTGTAAATATTTGATCGTAAAGATCGGGTCTTTACACAACCACAAACAGATAGAGGGTTTAGGCCATAACCATGCTATACATCCACCATCAAAACTACTTTTAGGGTGACACATGTAAATTTTATATATATATATATATATATATATATATTAGTTTGGGATTATGTGGTTTTTGATCAAATACGCATATGAGAGCAGTTTAAATATTCACATCGTATGTAATAAATAAATGATAAACTAAAATTTTGATCATATCAATTATCCTAAAACACAGTAAATTGATGTGGCTCTAATACCACTTTTGGGAAATACAAGCACAGAGTATAGCAGTGGAAACAAAAAAAAATTATCCATCCGTATTCCCAATACAACAAGATCACGTCAACTACTATGAAATATGATGGATGGTTTTAGCAAGTTATACTTGGTGAGCAAGTCCAACGACAAAACTTGCTTCTTTGCAACTACTGACTAGTTTCTCTTGGACGGTGGTTGTGTAGCTCCTCGTCTTTACCATGGATAACGTCTGCACAACCTCTACAGTGACTCATGTGGTCTCACCACATACTGCAAGTTGACTTTGTTCTCTGAGAAGTAGTCAAAGGACTCCTACCTCTAGAGTAGTCCACACAGACCAACTGGAACTCTTATCGTTCACCAAGAATGGACATGAAGGAGTTGTCCTCCCCGTTGGTGTACTAGTCACACTACAACAACCCCCAGTTGTTCTCTCTCGTGGCTATCCCTCCCTAATTGAGTAGGACTTGCCTGGGCTTTCCTGGTTTCTACAACCTGAGAGGACAACACCTGTCAGATCAACTGATTCTTTGTTGTTTGTATAGTTGTTATATCTTGGAAGCTCCCAGTACCCCTCTATATATAGGAGCAGTTAGGGTCAGGGTTCCCAGTTCCTAGTCAATGATAGGATAAAAGTGGGAGTGAAAAGGACTAAGAGATCTTGACTTTTTGCACAAATTTGCAATGTGTGACATCAGAAAAGGCCGTTTTGCACACCCATATGATCGTCTCATAGTGCAAAATGGTAGTTTGGCAGTTCCCAATCTGAATCGAATTTGGTTATTTCAAATCCAATTAATATCTCATATTGATTTCCTTGTTCCTCAAGTAAAGAACAACTGCAACTATTTGAGAAACAACCCGGACCTTCGTTCCACCCAACTAGGCCATCTCACCCAAGTGAGACACCCATCTCACTCACCCAGATGGTCCTCTGGTGAGTTGAGATGAGCTGGTCGGTTCAATCACATTGAACCGATTAGTTCAAGGGCAGAACTTAGCCAAATTAGACTTTAATCATCTTGACCCCCAAATGGCAGTCTCAACTACATGAGACACCTGTCTGGCTGCCCAAACGACCGTCTTACTCAGTGAGATGGTCGTTTGGTAGTCTTGGTCAGCCAATCAAGCAATTAGTTGTGTGAATTTAATACCTAAACACTTTAGTAATCAATTCAATTGTCATTCAAGATCAAACTCCTCTTCTACATGAGTTCCTATAAGTGTGACCCTATAGGTCCCATATCATGTTGGCAGTGAATGTCCATAACTAGCTTATGACATCACAAGCAAAGAGTGGTGCCTAGTCACACTTCAGTGATACCCAAGTGAAATGGAAAGTTGGAGAACAACTTCAACCTACAATATGTGTAAGGTGTTGCAGTGATTGTATAATTCCTTTGTCTCTGATATCTAGGATGCACTCAATGCATGGTTGGTAATCCTCGCAATGTTCAATCCATGTTTCTTAAACCAAGAGCATACTGTCTGAGTTAATGTGACCTCAATATCATATATTGATTCATATGTGCATGCACATGCTTTTCTTAGTCTTGCTAATCAAGTGGCCAGGATATCATACTCCAATAGGAGGGACAAATCTCATATCTATCACTCACAGTCTATCCCCATGTGTCAAAGTCACCTGATCATCACCATTATAGCAACCCATGTTTCATGACTGTGTTTGATGATGTAAAAGCATACCCATCGACATGTGACGAGTGTAGTGATTTTAGGTCTAAGAATCACAATCACCACCTTCACTATGAGAGATGGCTGTGACCACAAAACCATGTGTCACTCTCAAAGTGGGTTTGTCTGATACACTGTTCTCTAACATGTATTTGTGTGCTTGGTTTGATATTGCCAAATCATGACTAATGAGATTTAGTCATCAACCAACTCACACTCTGATCTTATGTGTTATTGTTTTCTATCAACCTTCCACAATAACAACCGATCATGGACATATTGAGAATATTTATATGTACTATTAATATCTGTATGATCTCATCACAAGGATAAGAACTTGACAACATACGTCATTGAGTAATATAATTCTCTAGACATTCACTCTTTATTCTGATTGTCTCATAACTAAGTGAAATAGACGAATTGGAATCTTGCCTTTATTAATCAAATACTTTTAGGTAATTATGCCATGTCAATCATCATATGATTGGCTCTATGGGCATACCTTACCAACACATATGACCAGGGAAAAACAACTCCCAGCTATAATGTATTCAGCCTCGGTGGTTGATAATACCATTGTGCTTTGTTTCTTGGAGAACCAAGACACCAAACATGGTCCTAGGAGAAAGCAAGTGCCACTTGTGCACTTTCTATCAATCAAGCACCCTGCATAATCCACATCACTAAAAGTAGTAAGAGTAAAGTCCCTTGACTTGGGATACCATAGTCCAAAATTTTGGGTTTGGGCTAAGTACTTTAAAATCCTCTTAACAGCTATAAGATGTGATTTCTTAGGATTTGATTGTTAGCGAGCACACAAGCCAATATTAAAACATTATATCAGGTCTAGAGGCAGCTAAGTAAAGTAAAATTCTGATCATACCCCTATAGAGTTTCTCATCTACCTTCTCACCTTCTTCGTCTTTGTCAAGTTTGGTGATATTTGACATGGGTGTGTCCATCAGCTTCGTGTTCTCCATCCCAAAGCGCTTAAGTAACTCACTTGTGTACTTGCTTGGTTAATGAAGTTCCCATCTTTGGTTTGCTTGATTTGAAAGCCGAGGAAGAATGTGAGCTCACCCATCATACTCATTTCAAATTCACTATGGATAAGATTACTAAATTCTTTGCAGATATCAAGGTTAGTTCCGCCAAAAATAATATCATCAACATATATTTGAATGATAAGAAAATTGTTAGAAGTGTCATTTAGAAATAAGGTAGAATCTACTTTTCCCATGATATACCCATGATCTAACAAAAAGTTCTCTAATTTCTCATACCAAGCTCAAGGTGCTTGTTTGAGTCCATAGAGAGATTTTGCAACAAATAAACATGGTTAGACAAACTATCATGTTCAAAGCCAGGGGGTTGTGCAACATACACTTCCTCCTCAATTGTACCATTCAAAAACACACTTTTAACATCCATTTGATACAGAAGAAAGTTTTTATAACTAGAAAAAGCAAGTAACATATGAATGGACTCAAGTCTAGATACATGTGCATATGTTTCATCAACATCTATACCTTCCTGTTGATTGTAGCCTTGAGCAACTAACCCTGCTTTGTTCCTTATCACTTTGGCACTTTCATCAAGCTTGTTGCAGTAGACCCACTTGGTGCCAATGATCTTTTTATCACTTGGTCTAGGCACTAGGGTCCATACTTTGTTCTTTTAAAATTTCTCCAACTCTTCTTGCATAGCTAGGATCCACTCATCATCCCCAAGAGCTTCCTTGATGTTGTTTGGCTTGAGTTGTGAGATGAAGGCGTTGTTGGCTTGGTCTTTGTTGAATGCATCCCACGTCTTCACTCTTTCAAATGGATCACCTAGAATCGGCTCTTTTGGATGATTCTTTGCAAATCGGGGAGTTGGATCCTTCTCCTCTTCATCTTTCTATTCTTCTTGAGTGACCACCTCTTTTCCCTTTTGGGTGATGTTGATCTCTTTTAGAATAGGAATTACTTCACTTGTAACATCATCATTTGGAACAATATCTTTGGGAATAGAGGGGTTAGTTTCAATAAACTTAACATTTATCGATTCTTCTACTTTAGCAAGATCAATATTCAACACTCTATAATCCTTTATAGTAGTGCTATAGCCAAGAAAAAAAGCCTTGTAAGATTTTGGATCAAACTTGTTAATAGAATCTTTCATATTCAAGACAAAACAAGGACATCCGAAAACATGGAAATACTCGATGGAGGGCTTCCTACCACACCATAGCTCATAGGGGGTTTTCTTCAAAGAAGGATGTGTAAAAACCCGATTTTGCACAAAACATGAGGTACTGACGGCTTAGGCACAAAACTTCTTTGGAGTGTCATACTCTAAAAGCATGGTCCTAGCCTTCTCCTGTAGTGACCTAGTCTTCCTCTCTATGACCCCATTTTGTTGAAATGTTTGGGTGAAGAAATGTTATGTGCATACCCAAATTCTTGACAAAAATGTTCAAAAAGATCATTTTTAAATTCTCCCCCATGATCACTATGGATGGAAATTATGTGGCAAGAGGCTTCATTCTGAACTTGTTTGCCGAAGCTTGAGAAAAGATCAAGCGTATCACTCTTGGAAATGAGAAAGAAGGTCCACATATATCTAGAGAAAGCATCAACAATAACTAGGCAATACTTGGAACCACACAGTGATTAAGTTCTCATAGGTCCAAATAGATCAACGTGAATAAGTTTAAGAGCTCTCTTGGTACTAAGGACTCCTTTGGATTTGAAGGAGGACTTGGTTTGCTTTCCTTGGGTACAAGGTTGTCATTCCTCATCCTTTTCAAAATCCAATTTGGGAAGTCCCTTGACCAAGTCCTTTTTGCTCAACTTCTTCAACTGATGCATATTTACATGACCAAGCCGACGTGCCAAAGAGAAATATCATTATAATTGACTACTAGGCATCTACCAACAACATTCTTAATAGAGTCAAGCACAATGACATAAAGATTATCACTTCTAGTTCCCTTCTATATGACTTGATAGGTGAGGGAATCTAGAATCAAACATTCAAAGGAAGTAAATAACACAAGGTAACCATTATCACATAATTGACTAACACTAATTAAATTGGTATGTATGCCATGCACAAAAAGAACATTCTTGATACACAAGGATTCATCTACATCACCCTCACCTTTGACCTTACTTTTCTTGTTGTCCCCAAAGGTAATCGAACCTCCTTTCTTTTTGGTGAAGTTGTTGAAATGGCTTATATCACCTGTCATATGCTTAGTGCAGACACTGTCAACAATCCATCTTACTTTTTCCTGCAAGAAAGGAGAGTGTCGGTTCCCAACTCAAACTTTAGCATCTGGAGTTAGCTTCGGGACCCAGTTCATCTTTGGGTTGGCCCCCTTAGGCTTGTAAGAACAATAAGTAGAGTAATGATCATCACACTTGCAATAAGAACAAAGCATAGGATTCTTAGTGCCCAAAGACTCTCCAAAAAAATAAGAGGTCTCCTTGCTCTTTTTCTTACCTTTGGCTTTGTTCTTGCCCTTTGGTGTTTCCCCTTCAAATCCTAAACCACTAGTACCACTTTGTTTGGTAGAATGGTCAAGGATTTCATTTAGGGAGTTTTTCCCTTTAAGGAATTTATGTAGAGAGGCCCTAAGTCTATGATTGTAATCATTTAGAGATATGAAAGTAGAAGACAAATTAGAAAAATCTTCGCTAGCATGAACAAGATCGACCTCTAGACAGAGGGCTTTAGTCAAATACGAATCTTTCTTGAGAGAAATAGAAGCAATATCATCACTAGGCAAGATATCTCTAGAGAATAAATCATTAACTTAACCAAGAAACTTAGCATTTTCAGATTTAATCCCTTGAATTTCCTTAATATAAACATCTCTCTCTCATCTCTACGAGCATCAACAATTAGCTCAAATTCAACATTTTCAGTTTTAAGAGTTTCAATCTCATTTTGGCACTTTTGGCTATCTTCCTTAAGAGTTTCAATGTTCTTGAGGTAAAAACCATTCTTTACTTTAACTCCATTGTATTGGAGCTCAAGATCAAGATATTGGCCTTGCAAGTGATCAATTCTCTCAGATGAGTTTTCTCATTAAGATCAAAAATTTCAAGTTTAGTATACAAATCATCAATAATTTTTCCTAATCTTTTTTTTAGATTTACACTTAGCAAAAGAAGAATGGGTAGAAACAAGCATATCAATAGTAGCTTCCTTAGATAAATCATGCAAGCTTACCTCACTTACCTCAGTTACCTCACCAATTTCTTCAACAGTAGAGGCCATTTGTGCAAGGTGACACCATTTGTGCAAGGTGACACTCTCCATCTTCTTCGGAGCTTGAGCTACTTGAGGATGAAGCTTCCCAAGATGAAGAGCTGCATTCTTGTGTCTTCTCTCCTTCTTGTCTTTCCTCTTATACTTGCTCTCCTTCTTGTACTCTTCCTCCTTCTTGGACCTACCCTTGTGGTATGACTTTCTTCACTTGGGACATTCACTCTTGTAGTGTCCCTTTTGTCCACACTTGTAGTATCTAGGAGTAGAGGAGGAGGCTTGCTTTCCCTTGAAGTGTTTGCCCTTTATGTAGTTGGATTCATGCTCACTTGGGCCATCATCTTCACTAGATGAGTAAGGAGAAGTCTGGCAAGAAAGTTATTGTTAAAGGATGACCGCCTCCACTTGTGCTTTGAAAGCACTATCTTTGATCTTCTTGGCTTCCTTCTCTTCTTGCTTGTCAAGCCTTGTCTCATGAGCTTGGAGGTTGCCAATGAGCTCTTCATTTGGGATGTCACCAAGGCTCCTCACTTCTTCAATGGATGTCACCTTTAACTCCCATCTCTTTGGTAGAGTCCTTAAGATCTTGGAGTTGATTACACCTCTATCTAAAGTGTTGCCCAAAGCAGCTAGACCATTGATGATGACATTGAGCCTAGAGTACATCTTCGCAATCCCTTCTTTCTTTCCCATCTTGAAGTTCTCTAGAAGCTATTAAATATGTAGATCTTGGCCTCCTTGACTTGCTTTGTGCCCTCATAGGTAATGCACAATTTGTCCCAAATCTCATAGGTGGTGTCCCAAGATGAGATGCGGTTGAACTCCGTGGGGGGTAAGGGCTGCATAGAGGATGCTTATGGATTTGGCATTGAGCTGGGCTTATTTAAGTGGAACTTCACTCTATGTTGCAACAGCTCTGGTTGGCTCCTTGTATGGTGTGACCATCACCTTCCACATATCAAAGTTCATGCCTTGAATATAGAACTGTATACACCTCTTCCAATAGAAGAAGTTGGTGTCGTCGAAGACTGGAGAACACATGGAGAAGCCTCCCTCTAGGTTGCGTGAAACAAGTAGGTTGTCGCCCATCTTCTCATCTCATGGGAGATTGTTGGAGAAGATCATTGGCTCTGCTATCACTTGTTGGATCTAGGGCTCTAGAGGGGGGGGGGTGAATAGATCTTCAAAAATTCTCACAAGATAGATTAGACCTTCAAATCATATCAATTAAAACCAACAATTTAAGTGCAATTTGAAGTCCTAAATAAAAAGCATAAAAAAGAAGAGAGAGAATGAAATAAGCACTTAGACAAGATTGTTTGGATTGGTTCCACACACCAAACTAGGAGAGAGTCAATCCACTACCTAGAGAGGTCAACTCTAGGACTTTATAAGTGCTTTCCTCTATATATTCACCTATAAGAGTTACAACACAAGACCCACCAAAGGACTTACCTATCCAATACAAAGGTTCTTCAACCATACCAAGCACTTACCCAATTTGCAAAGAGTCTTCCGCCTTCTTCCAAGGACTTACCTATTCTTATACAAGTCTTCAGCCTTCAAGGAATTACCCACTCTTCTTTGATCTTCAGCCTTTGCCTTCTCCTTCACCTGGAGAAGATCTTCACCTCTTCTTATACCTTGAAAAGGAACAGAAACAACTTCACCTTCACTCGGGGTAGCTTGCTTCACCTTTGCTTCTTTGAGAAAGTGAGTAGGGAAGACGAAATGGAATGAGAGCTCTACAATCACAAGGAATTAGCTCTCTTGCAACTAGCCTAACTCACTCATAATCACGAAATGCTATGTAAATGAGAGAGAGAAAGGGGATCAAGGAGTTGCAACACACTCAACTATAGCAAGGCTTTAGAATAGCATGAATGAGCAAACTTGGAATGAACTCCAAGGGGTCCTATTTATATCTGGGGATGCTCCCTTGAGTGTGAGATCACTTAAGGGAAAAATATAGCCATTTTCCAAGTTTCAACAGATCTATTCTGGCTTCAAACAACTCACCAATGGTTATAATCACTTTTTTTGCATTTTTCATATAGTAAATTTGATCAAATTTCAATAAAGGTAACTCAACCGATCCACTAAGAGACAAAGCCAATTTTCAAATTATTGATTGAGTTTATTCTAGGAAACTTGACCAATGAGCTAAAATCAATTTTGCTCAGTGAGTCAGTCGGTCGAGTTCCATGAGTGTGCAACTCGACCAACTGGTCTCTCGAGAAAATCCATCACTAGATCGGTCGAGTTTCCAACTGGACCGATAAATAGCCTGTGACAAATTTTCTCAATTGACTTTTGAGTAATAAAACGTCAAAATTAAGTGTCCCTAATTTTTTCTCATCTTAGTTACAAGTCATATCATCAATACAAGTGATTACAAAAATCATCTAAGGTTATTTGGAGTGATTTCCAAAAATGTGCACTTGCATTGCTTTTGACTTGAACTTGAACAAGATATGTCTTGTGTGATTTGATCCTTTTCACGTACCTAAAGCCTAAAAGAAATCTTAAAAAACATATTAGATACATAGTAATGGAATGGTTAGGTCATTATCAAAATAAGGACAATGCAGAACTCTCAAGTCAACACATATCACTATTTAGGGCATAAAAGTTACAAAAGTAGATTTTTTATTACTATGAGTTACATAATGGTAAAAGGTAAATCATGCCAAAAAAACCACAAGGATTTTAGATTTTGAAGGTATATAATCATATGATAGTAAGAAGGGCCAAAAAATCCATATTAATTAAGTTACTTCAAGCATGTACATAAAAGAGTAACCTTTAGGTTCAAAGTAGTCATTAGGATTACATCACAATGACCTAAGGCATGATTCAAGTGTAAATCAAAGTAAAGTTTACTAATATAGGTATATCATTAAGTCTTGAAACATACAAGATCAAGGTTGGATATTTAGTAGCATCGACCATCAAGCATTTTAGGGTAAACAATGGGTAAAAGAGAAAAACTAGGTATTTAAAGTATTTTAAATAGTCAGGGCTTGTTTTTTATCCAAAACCATATATTACATGACAAAATTTGACAAGCGATGTATTTTTGGTAAAATATTTGCAAAAATTCACCTTTTGGATTGAGTTGGGCTCTCAGATCTTGATCTAAAGGCCATAAGATGGTGCCCTAGAAACCACCTCCATTGTTGGACTACACGAGCTTGTTCGTAGAGGGATACATGTACGGGGCTTATTAGGGTTTGACATTCTCTTACATGTGGGTTGCCCTGGTGACTCGAGTGTCCATCTATAGATACACTGCTCTGAGGTTGTCCTCTTCATGGTGATGTCATCCTCGCAGTGCACTTTTTGCCCATGGTGGCACCACACTGGCAGGGAAGATAAGTCGTGTAATGCTCAGTCCCACTTTCCAAGGTTCTAGTAGAGTTTCAAGAATGATAAATGGCCCCACAAACACTACTTGTCTTGACTGCACATTTTTTCCTCACTCATGCACAATCTAGGATGAATTCCCTGACTTGTCACCCATCCTAGTAGTACTCCAAGCCAAGCACACTTAGCTTTGGAGTTCTTAGGGATGGGCTCCCTAAAAAGGAGGTGCACCTTGGTGATATGTGTTGGTAAGGTAAGCCTAGATAGCCAATCATATGATGATTGATATGGCATATAACATAATGATTTGATTAATAATAAAAAAGAAAAGCTTCTAATTCATTATGGTTTCACTTAGTTATGAGATAATGTGGAAACATTATGAATGTCTAAAGAATGACAAACTCAATGACGTATGTCTTCAAGTACATGACTTGAACAATGAGATCATACATATTCTAAGAGTATGTACATTCTTATTATGTCCCTGGTCGGTTGTTACTGTGGAACGCAAATAGACACCCAGTAACACATGAGACTAGATTATGGGTTGGTTGATGACAAAATCTCATTAGTCATGATATGGTATATCAAACCAAGCAATAGGTACATGTGAGGGAGAAGTGTATCAGACAGGCCCACCTTGAGAGTCACACATGGAAACCATCACTGGTGGTCATAGTCATATCTTGTAATGAAAATGGTGATTGTTGTTCTTCAACCTAAAGTCACTACACTCATCACATGTCCTTCAATATGCTTTGACATCATAAAACATATCCTTGAAATAAGGACAAATGGGGACAAACTATGAATGACGTAGATGGGATTTTCCCCTCCTATGGGAGCTTGATATTCTGGCCATTTGATAAGTGAGATTGAGAAATGCATGCGCATGCACATGTGAATCAATATATGATATCGAGGTCACATATATCTCAGATAGTCTTCTCTTGGTTAAAGGAACATAGATTGAATGTTGAGAGGATGACAATTCCATTCCTTGACTTCATTTCGGATATTGATATAAAGGAATTATACAATCACTACAACACCTTACACATATTGTAGTTTGAAGTTGTTATCCAACTTTCCATTCATGTGGGTAGCACTGATCTGCAACTAGGCACCACTCTTTGCTTGTATTGTCATAAGCTAGTTATGAACATTTTCTACCAATGTGATATGGGACCTATAGGGTCACACACATAGGAACTCATCCAGAAGAGGATTTTGATAATGAATGATGGTTGGATTGATTACTAAAGTGTTTAGGTATTCAATTCAAGAAACAAATCTATTGATTGGACTTCCCACTTGTTGGCTCAAGTGTTGCGACAACCATTTGGAGTGTTAGGTTGATTAGAACTGAATTGTTTGAGTTCTGCATGAATCAGGGCACCAACCGATCGGCTCATTGGATGAATTGATCGAATCAGGTTGGGTGAGATGATCAGTTCATATAAAGAACCGATCATCTCACTGGATGAACCGAAGGTTCTAGTATCTTTTCCTATTTTTTTGAGAAAAGTTGATCGTTTCAGTTGTTAAATTTGATTGGTATAAGAATTAATGGTGCACATGAATTGGAGATTATTTTTCCAAATTCATTTTCAATTAGGAAACATGTGTAGTGACCAGTTCCCATGGAGAAATGATCAACTCGCTTGTGAAATGATCGGTTCGGTTGCCAACAGACCATTTCTAGATTCACAGGTAGTGAACATCTATGATCTTTTGATACCTTCCACTCCCACATAGATTGGGAACCCAGACCCTAACCCCTCCTATAAATAGAGGGGTAGTGGGGGCTTCCCAGAATACAACTTAATTTCCTCTGACAATTGCTGCCCTATCTAGTTGTGGTAATCATTAAAGAGCCCAAGTAAGTCCTACCTGCTAATGGGAGCAATAGCAAGGGAGAAACAATTGGGAGAGCAAGTTGGTGACTAGTACACCAATGGAGGGACAACTCCTTCTTTTTTGTTCTACTATAACAATAGGAGTTTTAGTTGGTCCTTGTGGACTTCTCTAGAGGTGAGGAGGCCTTTTCCCATCGCTAGGAGGGCAACATCATCTTGCAGTCCATGGTGAGACTGCCGGAGCTATTGTAGACATTGTTCGAGTATGTCATCTGTGGTGAAGATTAGGAGCTGCACATACACCGTCCAAGAGAAACTAGAAAATAGAATCACTGCTACAAGTTGTAGTTGCTGGACTTGCTCTAGGACTAGGTACAAACTCAATAAACCATCTTTCCTATTTCATAGTAGTTGGTGTGATCTTACTATTTTGTTTCTGATGTCTATATTTGTGCCTGTATTTGCCAAAAATATGTTAGTCCAACCATTCCTTTTAAGATCATTTTATCCAAGGCCTCAAATATTGGGATGTTACAATCTCCCCCACATAAAATATTGGGATGCCTCAATATTTTTAGCCTCAAATATTGGGTGTAGACCCAGAATGGACAATGAACACCCAACTCTTGATCATGACTCCTAGAATAAGGGTGGCAACATCACTATGCATAACCTTATGCAATATGCCTGGACCATGTGTCTCAAGACTGGTATGCCATGTGCTCATGTGGGTCCCACCTACTAAATGTTTTATGGCTGTGATACCATTTGTAACACCTTGGCCTACTGGACAAGGTTCTGGTAGAGTTTTAGGAATGATACTGGCCCCACAGACCACCATTGGCCTTGATTGCATACTTTGTCCTCAATCACACTATGATGGGATGAACTTTCTGACAATTGACCCTCCTAATACTACTCCAAGACAAGAACACTTAACTTTATGGTTTGTTATAGACTCCGTAAAAAGGAGTTGCACCTTGGTGAAATGGGTAGTACAATCATTCCTTTTAAGTGCATTTTATCTGAGGCCTCAACTGGGACATTACAGGCTGCTTCGTTAGGGCTGCAGAGAGCTGTGGAAGTAAAGCCATGGTGCCTCCCATATGTCCAACACTATTAGGAGTGAGCTCCCTTTCTTAAAAGGAACCGAGTGAAATCGGAAATGTGAGGCCCGAGCACCAGCCAAGGGGGCACCACAAGCGTGAAGGTCAGAAAAGGGGAATGTTTGGGGAAAAAGTTGTTAGAAATAGGGGAAAAGGTAGAGGAGAGGTTGGAAAAGAGAAAGGAGGTCTCAAATGAAAGGGTGTTGGCTTGGAAAGCTCGCCATATTCGGCAGCCAACCCGTCCGACTATAGTACAACAACATAAAGGCAAGGTAAAGGGGTGAGGATCAGGGTTGTTGGTCTTGGTGCGATCCATGTCCATAACATACAAGGTCCAAAATTGATTGTGCATAGACACAACCTCATGATTGGTCGAAAATGGAGACGAATTGCCAAAAAAGGAATTGGTATAAGTGGGTAACATGCTTTTGGGTCCAATAAGGATTAAACCCAATTTCAAAGGCTAAATCTAAGGTTAAAGAAAGCCAAGCTTCAAATCATAACATCTCTCTCATACTAGTTAAAACTTGAGAAAAATTAAGTGCCTTGGAAATGTGATATAACCTTGTATACATCTACAATATGTTGATAATAAGAAGAGACTAATAGAGGATATCAAAATAGGGGATGAGTGAGGATAGTGTAAAACTTGGGTGAAACCTAGATTTCCTATTGAACTGAGATTCTTCAGTTGTCTTGTGAACTTAGATAAGCTCTAAAAGAATCAAACATATCCTAAAAATTGAGGGATCGAGTGGAAGGATTTTTGAAAAGAAGAAATACATAGAACATACATGAGGAGGGAGAGAAGTATATATCATCACATTTCCCTATAGTGATGGAAGCTGATGCAATTGTATGGGAAATGCATTATAAATGTAATTTCTAAACAAATATAGGAATAGAAAACATATATAGAACACAATAACATTAATAGATGATACGAAATAATGTGTTTTTCAATATAATTGTTGTTTTCTATTTATATATTATATTATGTTTCTATTCATGTACCTTGATATAATACTTAAAACTTTTAAAGTCTACACAAATGGTAATCTTATAAATTTTTCAAAAATGTTATGTATATGTTTTAAATGATTTTAGGATAGTAAGACAAAGTGTTTTTCACTCTTTTATAAGTAAGTCTATAACTTTTCCAAAGTCACAAATACTCAAGTTTCTGACTTACTTAAAACTAATAATGAAAACTACATAAGGAACTTGAGTTCATAAGATTCCGAACCAGCTACAACAAACCAATGGAGCTGAGATACTTTTTCTAAATTCATACCTGAGAATATTTAAATATAACACACATATTTTACCATTTTCATTAATTTATTTATAAACCTCTACTAAAATATCATATTTTTAACTAAGATGTCACAACTACGAAAAAAAGATCAATAACATTATTTTTACAACTCGTTAACTGTAGTAGCATTGATGAATTTGTTGAAGATATTACAAGCATGTCAATTTTGTTTTAAAAAAGAATACACACCCAATTAGATTGTAGCATTATTAAAATTATACACTCTCTTCACTCTCTACTCAGATTTTGCACTACTCTTTAGTATTTTTAAATAGAATAAAATTAAAAAATGGCCACTAGCTCATCCTAATTTCTTCCAACACTCTCTCAAACTATAAATATTAATAACTATTCAGTAATATGGTCTCTCTCCCCATATGCAACCATTTTCCCCTCCTAAATGGTTCTTCTTGTGAGACCATGAACCTAGATTAATCTTAATTTTCTCTCTAATATTACTTTATTAGATTAATTAGATGATTGGAAAAGAATTAGTGTTCAATTAAATAAGTTTAAACCCTATTTGAAGTCATTTTGCACTTTGTATGCCTTTGTTTCAAGTTTTCATATAAATTGTGGACTTAATTGTAAATTAATCATAACATGAGGAATGAATTGTATATTTTGTAAAAAATGTTCAATCTTGTACTTCTCTTTCTACTATTACTTGTTTGAGGCTTAAAATCAATTACTTAAGAGAAGACTCTAATTGAGACTTCATTATACTTTATTTGCCTTGAAATGCAATTTCCTTTACAATTGTGGACTAATGTGCAATTTCCCCTTAACTAAGAATGTAATTGCAACCCGGCCATTGTGGCACGGATGGTGCAGCTCGGCTTGGCCCCCCCGGGGGTCCCGAGTTCGAATCCTACCGTTGTGCAACGTATTTACCACCTCTTGGGTCATCCGGGCTCTGGCACCTGTTTGGAGGGGGGGGCTTCGGCCCCTGCAGATCCAAAAAAAAGAACGTAATTGCAAGGTTGAATTCATGATTTCTAAATGAATGATAGTATTTGATATCTTGATATATTTCTTTGGTTTGATACTTTTATCCTTACTTGGATTAGGGCTTCAATCCTAACTAGTACGCTGGGGGTGGTTGATAGTTGTTAATGGAACTTCTAATGCCCAACTAATGGACTTTTTAGTTTATGGAAGTGATCAACTAATGAAACCCTTATACATGTTGATAAAAATAATTCCCAAGCACAAAAGAGTACTAAATAGGGTTGGAGAGTGTTTCTTTGACCATTGGGCATCATGCTTTGACTGAGGGTAATTATAAACACTAACTATGGGCAATTTAGAATTTGTACATATCCCCACTTTATAAAACCTACCCCTTGGACTAGAAGCTATTTTAGAACCCCATATGCTTCTAGAACCGTGGAGGGAGCCATGGAGCCTGAAGCAAAATCCAAGGAAGGGATGAAAATGGATGGATACTTTCATGTTGTAGATCTAGCTTCTTTGAGATGCTTCCAAGCTTGAAACGTTTGTTTCCTACCCTAATCTCATATTCTAAGAACTTATTTCTTTTGGTCCTCAATTTATCTTCCTCATTTGGTCATGCCCCATGACTTCCATGGTGGAAACTACTCCATCTATCTAAAGAACCCTCCTTTTTCCTCTTCTTAATCTACAGGGAGCTAGACCTTACTTGAAGCATGGATTTGGGGGATTTTAGAGGGCTGATCTAGGATTCAAAATCATGTTTGCGGCCTTTTTGAATGGATCTCATGATTATCACCATAAGAGGCAAGTGATTCAACATTGTTAGCATTCTTTTTCCTACTATTTCATACAAATCCCTAATACTTGTTGTAAACTTGTAAGGATTGAATGTTTGTGGATTCTTTTGCTTCCATGAGATATTATTTCAATCTTATATATCTTCCCCTATATCTTACTCATGAAACCCATATGAAATGGACCTGATTTCTTTGGTTTAAGGGTTGAACTCTGAAATTTGTTCGTTGATAATTTAACTTGTTCTAAATCTTATTCTATGACCTCTGAATGTGCTAAAAGATGATGGCTTGATAACTATTTTGGACAAGTCGACTATATTAACAAATTTTCATGTTATTTTTATGAAGTTACTCCTTGATGCAATTTCAATGACCAAATAATCATGTACGCGTTGAATTTAGAAATACAAGTGAAATTGTTACTAAAGGAAAATGTACATGGATGCGATTTTTAGTGATTAGGAGTTGATGTAAAACTCTTATAAGGTCTTGATATAAATTTTATGCTTATGGGCATTCCTTTGGTTAAGATTTAAAATCACAAGGTAGGTCATCTATGCATGAAGTGGCACTTTTATGTCAAATAATTTTTCAATAAAATTCCTTCATACTTTTGATTTTAAATCTAAAATTTGGCATGGTAATGTGTAACTTTAATGTGAAATGTAATCCAAAATTTCAAATGGTTATGGTGTTATTACATGGTATTCAACCTAGTTTGGACTTATATTGTGAAATTACCCTTTTTATGTCTGGTATTAGAATTGTGTGCCCTAGTGATTACTTGGAATTATATCATTAACTACATTATACTCCTTGAATATATTTTCCCTCACTTATATCCTTTACGAATGTGAAATTAATTTTTTAATGAAAATGTAATTATATTAATGTGGAGGATATGTATCACAAAAGAAATTAACAAAATAATGAAGGAGTAACTTGGTGGTTTTTGTAATGTGAGTTTTATCAATAAATGGAAGTCTTTGTAATAAATAACTTTGTTAAGGTGATTCGATACCTCACATGATTACTACGTGTTACATGTGTGTCATCATCGAGATGATGATTGGACTCAATCGTTGAATACCATCCATGTTTTAATATGAATAAAGCATAAGATTGGGAATAAAATGGGGTTTTGTTAAAAGTGGATGACTTATGTGACATTATGAGTTTGAAAAAAGTACCTCTAAATAATTATGAATACTTTATTATAAATGAGTATTGGTTGAAGTATGACACAATGATTTGGATTTAACTAGAAGTTCTTATAATGTGATAGCTATCCATGATAACCCCTGTACTAGAGTGGTTATTACGAATCTAATTATATGATAATTCTTGTTATAAATAGTGAATACATGCCTTTATAGGTAAGGGATGATGACCTAGGTTTATTGATTCTAATTAAATATTAGATATCAATTTGATGACTTGTTTAAGACTGATGTGTTATGACATGATGTTATGGGCTTTCTTGTGTCTGAGAATGATGTCTTGGGCCTCTATATGGCCAAGGAAGATACATGAACCCTTATTTGGTGGTATAAGATATTTTTGGATACATTGTATACCATTTTACATTTTCTATGCTTGATTAAATTTCTATCAACTTATATGTCATGTGTGCAACTTGATTGATGTAGTAAACATGATTTAAGTGGACTAATTAATCAAATGTAACCATGATCAATGTAGTGCCCTGAGTTTGTAGACCTATTTCCCTAACTTGGTAGGGGAAGTGGTGAAACAAGTAACCTTGTAGAATCTTGAGGGTTGTGAGAAGGTTCACAAACTCGTATACTATTTAGTATATGTGGTGCATGGAATGTTCAACTAATTCCAAGTTGTATGAGTACCTTCGATGTCATAGCTCTAGTAATATGTAATATGTGACAAGTTATACATGAAGAGTAATATATGATATGTGATTGACAATGATTTCATACCATGATGATAGGTGTCGTGGCATGTATACCCAGGATGTCATGGCCTGCATACCCAGGATGGAACTGGTTTGATGCAGACTTGCCTTTGAGATCTCCACTAGTAGTTTGGCCTTTGTGCCACTATATTTTTAGCCTCACTCCAACCAAGGTGTTGAATATCTTTAGGAGTCTGGGATTCCAAATATCTTATACATGGATGATTGTGGTTTTTATATGGTTAGATAGTGGTTTAAGTGGTACACCTCAAACTACTCATGACACTATTAAAATATGTAACTCAACTGTGTAGTATACGTGTTTAGACTCAATTGACATATCACATGGATTCATAATTGTATTCCTGTACTTATTGAAATTATTGTAGATGTTTCCTACTACATAAAGGTAAGCATATAGATCAATTATGGTTACAAGTTTAGACCAATTTTCTACTTGTTAAGTATACACCCATATGATGAGAGTAAGTACTCGATGTGTATATCATGTTTAGAGATATTTAACTATTGATTAATATACCTTTAAATAAAATGATTATAATATGCTTGTCGGAAATAAGATGTTAGGTTTCTGATATTGTATCACTGGGACCGGGGGTCGCAACCATGGTTTTCCACAACTTTAAGTTGTGCTGGAGCAATGGAAAGAAAGTGTTGATCAAGTTGTAAACGTAAATAATGTAGTTAAAATCTAGAGTGTTCTTGTACTATCAATTTCTTGAGTGATGGGTGGGTAGATGGCATGATACATGATAGGTCATTTTACATGATATTTATTACTATCCGAGTTGTAAGTTGATCTTGCATTTATATGATGTTGTAGTTGCCTCTTACTTTGACAAATTTCATAAAGGGATTTCAGTTTTTACTCTTACCATGTCCTCTCTTGGAATGACTCTAACATGATGAAATAAATTTACATATGATGTCATATGAAACTTTGTGAAAACTTTTGTAGTCGATCGTTATGTTGATTGCCATTTTCAAATTTGTTCCAACTTGGTTTTTGAAGGATATTAAACTAAGTTGGGTTTTGTCTAAGGATATATCCTTGTGGCCATTAAGGTTTGATGATCGGGATGGATGCTTGCTAGTTTTAGTATCAAATCCTAAGTTACTTGAGTGTACATGGATAGTAGAAATTATGACTAAAATGATAACTAAGTGATGAGCATGATGCACACATAATGCATACTACATGAACTCAATATTCGGGTGTCCTGGTCAAGTATTCAAGTGTTGAGGGAATGTTAAGTGTGGAACTCTTTGTTTGTTACCCTTCTCGAGTAGTCAATTGGAAACAAATCTAAGGATAATAATAACTATAGAATCATGATGAAAAGAATGAGAAAAGTTTGATGAAATATGAAACACTTGGATTGAGTCTGTATGTTTGAATATTTACCATGTATAAAAGTATTCAATGAATGATTGAAGGTACTAATATAACACTTGAGAAAGATAAAAATCATATCTTAACTATCCAAAACATGAGAATTTGGTTATTAACGAAAAGACATGACACTGTGATGTGTAATCTATATATGAATAATGTAAAAAAGTCTTCCTAGAGCTTGAAAGGACACTATGTATGTGTGAGAATCCAATGTTTGAAGATGATATTCTATAAGATGATGAGGTAAAGGAGAGATGTCTTTGTGTATGGAGCATTAATTGTGTATAGCAACCAAGGGAGTAACAAATTAGTTTGTAGAATATACAAATGAGTACGAGGAATTTCATGGAGAATATGTGTTTGTCGCCTCAGGGTTCCTCTACAAGTCACTCATGATGCCGAATGATTCCTTATGTGGTAGAATACTACCTAGATCAGACCCCTTGGCAAGAGAATTGTATTTCCATACACGACACCACATCTAATGTCTCCTCAATGAAAATACCCCATTGTATGATAGTCTGACTCAAACATAGTAGTTCAATACTTAGTAAGCAAGAAGGATCCCCCCCAAAGCATAAAATCCTTGTGGAATCTATCTAACTAACTTGTAGAAGAGCTTAACTTGAAAATATAGTTTACAAGAAAAAATCATAGACTAAACTTAAAAAAAGTGTTATAAGAAGGATTTAAGGTATAAAGTTCATACCAGAAGAGGAACATAGTTGAAGCTAAGTTAATGTTAGACCAACCCAAGCGTGATATGCATGATTGAGGTAGACTAATCATGATATAATGAGAAGATTAAATGCATTACTAAGGAAATGGTCCTTAATGGAATAAATAATGCAAATAATCACAAGGAATTGAAGTGAATCTGAATTAATATGCGGAGATATAAACCTCAATCTAGTATAGTATCTAATTCTTACCAAGGATGTTTGGTGATAATCAAGATAAGTATTGGGGTTGATGACATTAAAAGGGTGCAATTATAAGATTTATTGTAATAATCGCGAAATGAGTACATTGATACCATGAAGAAATATGTCTGACTGATGACATGGTGACTAAATATGATGTTTTCTTGATCCTTTTGTATGATTCAAGGATGAAAATTGTATAAGACATATGTTTTGAGTGGAAGACCTATTCGGAAAGAACATTTTTCAGCCATAGAACAAAGACAAGATGGTGATTATTAAGATAAAAGCAATAGGATGCGATATATATCCATATAATTATGATATGGTCGTGAATCTAAATCAAGACAAGAGTTTTTACCTAGATGATGAGAATGGATATGTGAATGTATGTGCCCAGTAATTGGACGAGTTTTAGGAACAGACAAACTAATGTCCTTATTATAAAGAAAATCTAAATATGAAAACTTTATAATCCTAGTAATTAACTAAGGATGAATGTAAAATGTGATGAAGTTATCACAGTAATGAATGGAAAACATGATAATATGAGAAGAGACACAAGTACCATAAATAGTCAACAAGAAAGAGCAACAAAGTATGATAATAATACAAATTTCTAAGTAGATGCCAAGGAATTTAGATAAGATAATAAACGATGCATAAATAGTTGAAAATTAGAATGAACTATAAAGGATGCACTTGATGATATATAAGAACATCATGATATGAATTTATAATGATGATGATATGTCATAAGTTGTGCATAAGTGTGTTTGACATGGGGTTATGGGTTGCTTCATTGTTTTTTTATCCTAACCTTGAGATTTCACGGGTGAAATCTTTTTGAGGGGGTTATGGCTATGAGACCATGAACCTAGATTGATTTTAATTTTCTCTCTAATCTTACTTTATTACCTTAATTATATGATTGAAAAAGAATTTTTGTTTATTTGAATAATTTGAAATGCCATTTGAAGTCATTTTGCACTTTGGATGCCTTGGTTTCAAGTTTTTGTATAGGTTGTGGACTTATCATAAATTCAACATAGTATGAGGACGAAATTGGAAATTATGTGAAGAAGATCTAATCTTGTAATTTTCTTATTTTGTTTCTTGTCTGAGAATTAGAGTCAATTAATTAAGAGATGGCTCTAATCTAGACTTCATTGTACTTTATTGCCTTGAAATGCAATTTCATGTTAATTGTGGACCAATGTGCAATTTCAACTTAATTGAGAACCTAATTGCAAGGTTTAGTACATGATATACAAATGCATGATAGTCTTTGGTATTTTTATATATTTCTTTGATTTTAATTCTTTTGAACTTAGTTGGATTAGGGCTTCAACCCTAACTAGATGTTGGTGGTGGTAATTGATGGTGGTCGATGGAGCTTCTTATGCTCAACCAATGGACTTTTTAGCTTATGGAAGTGATAAACCAATGAAACCCTTATATAGGATGATAAAAAAATTTAGAAATACATAAGAATACTTAAGAAGGTTGCGAGAGTGATTATTTGACCAATTGATGTCAAGATTTGACCAAGGCTAATTACAAACACTAATATGGGCAATTTGGACTTTGTACCTATCACCACATTATAAAACCTAACCCTTCCTCCTAGCAGCTAGTTTAGGACTCCAAAAGTTTCTATAGTTATGGAGGGAGCTATGCAGGATGAAGCAAGCTCCATGGAAGTGATGAACATGGATGGAACCTTGCATGTTGATGTAAGTGGATGCATGCTGTAGATCTAGCATCTTCAGGATGCTTCCAATTTTGGCAAGTTTGGTTCCAATCCTAATCATCTAAATTCATCTTCTGAGGAATCTTTCCATTCTATTCCTCACTTCATAGTCTTCCTTTGGTTGTGTCCCAATGACTTAAATGGTGGAAACTACTACATCTATCTAAAGAACCCTCCTTTTTCCTCTTTTTAATCTAAGGGGAGCTAGATCTTACTTGGAGCATAGATTTGGGGGATTTTGGAGGGCCAGTCTAGGACCTCAAAGCATGTTTGTGTCCTTGTTCAATGGACCTCATAATTATCACCATAATGGTCGAGTGGTATAACATTATTATCATTTTCTTGCCTACTAGTTCATGCAATTCCCTGACATTTGTTCTAAACTTGATTAATATACCTAAAGATTGAATCTTTGTGGATTCTTTTGATACTGTATGATATTATTTCAATCTTTTATATCTTACCAAATATATTATTCACGAATCCTTGATAAAATGGACATGGCCTCTTCTATTTAAGGTTTGAAGTCTAAAATTTATGCATTGGTAGTTTAATTTGTTCTAAATCTTGTTATATGGCCTCCTAATGTGCTAAAAGATGATGCCTTGAGAACTATTTTGGATAATTAGACTAATTTCTCGAAATTCATGTTATTTTTCTAGAGTTACTCCTTGATGTCATTTCTATGACCAAATAATCATGTACTTGTTGAATTTATAAATACAATTGAAATTGTTACTAAATATGTCATCCTTGTGGTGGATTAGTATCATATGAAAGGAAAATGTATATGGATGATATTGTTAGTGATTTGTAGTTTATATCAAACATTTCGAATGCCTTAAAATAAGTGTTATTCTTTTAGAAGTTCCTTTTAATTTGATTTGAAATCCCAAAGTAGGTCATCAGTGTTTGGATGTGACACTTTATATGTATAGTAATGTTTTCAATGAAACTCCCTCATACTTTTGAATTTGAATTTGACATATGGAATGGTGGTATGTCACTTCAATGTAAAATGTAATCTAAAATTTCCAATGGTTATGATATTCTTACATGATACTCAACCATTTGTGGACTTATATGGTGATATCACCCTTTTTATGTCTAGTATTGATATTGTATGCTCTAGTGAGTACATGGAATTATATGATGAACCATATTCTACTCCCAGATTATAATTTCATCACTTATATATTGATGAATTCAGAAGTAATTTTGCAATAACAAAATGTAATTAGACTAATGTGGAGGATATATATCATAAAATCAATAAACAAAATATCCAAGGCGTAACTTCAATGTTTAAAAATTGAATGTGAGTTTTAACAGTTAATGGAAGTCTTTTATGATAAACAACTTTAATAAGGGGATTCTCTACCTCACACAATTACTATGAGTTATATGCTTCCTCTTTTTTCAATGTTAAGTGTTGACTAAATGAGTCATAAAATACGACATTAAAAGTTTATCTTGGATATGGTTTAAATACAAACATTAGACTTGGTGCCTTGAGGTTGATCCATTGAGTGTAATGACATGTGTGTCATCATTGAGATGATGACCGGACCCGATGGTTAAATACCATCCATGTTTCAATATGATTAAAGAATAGGATGGGGAATAAAATGGGGGTATTGTTAAAGTGTATGTGACCATATCGTTTGATAATCTTACCTCCAAATAATGATGAATACTTTGTTACAACTAAGTATTGGTTGAAGTATGAAATGATGATATGGATTTAGTTAGAAGTTCTTATAATGTGAGAATTACCCATGGTAACCCTTGCTCTAGAATGGAGATGAATAATTTCATTATATTATTGTGCTTTCTATAAATAATGAATATATCTCCTTTATAGGTGTGGGATAATTTCCTATGTTTATTGATTCTAATTATATACTGGAAATGGATTTGATGCCTTGTTTAAGGATGGTCTGTTATGACATGATGTTATATGCTTTCTTATGTCTGAGAATGATTCCTTGGGCTTCGGTATGGCCAAAGATGATACATGAACCCTTATTTGGTGGTATAAGATAATTTTAGATACATTATATATCATCAAAAGTTGATATCCTTGATTTAAGTAGTAATCCAAGTTCATAGACCTATTTCCCATGCTTGATGGGAAAATGGTGTAAATAGTATCCTTATAGAAACTGGAGGGCTGTGAGAAGGTGCTCAGAGTTGTATACTATGAATTATACATGGGTGTAGGGAGTGTACATCTCTTTCATCCTGATTACAAGATTGTATGAGTATGATCAAGGCAGTAGCTTTGGTAATATGTAATATGTGACAAGTGATATATGAATATATGATGTGTGATAGAAAAGGGTTTCATGCCACAATGATGAGTGTCGTGCCTTTTGTACCCAAGATGGATTTGATTTATTGTAGACTTGCCTTTGAGATCTCCTCATTTAGTTTGGTCTTTATGCCACTACTTTGTTTAGTCTCACTCCAACCGAGGCATGTGATATGTTTAGGAGTATGGAAATTCTAAAATCTTATATAGAACTAATTACAAGTTAACAATGACCAACTAGTAGTTTGAGTGGTATGCCTCAAACTACTTAGGACAATAATAAAATCTGTAACTCAGCCTCATGGTATATCTGTTTAGGTTTAATTGGCAAATCACATGTATGCAAAATTGTTTTCTTATACATATTCCAAGAAATGTATATGCTTTCTACTCTGTGCAGGTAAGCATATGGATCATGTATGGTTATAAGGTTAGCCCTTTTTGCTACTTGTTAAGTATACATCCATGTAAAGAGAATAAGTACCTCATTTTTATACTTTATTGAGAAATTTTGTTATTTATAATCTACCTATAAATAATAGGATTATAATATGCTTGTAAGAAATAAGATTTTAGCTTTTTTACATCATATCATTATGAACAAATGTCTCACCCATGATTTTTTACATCCTTTTAGGTGTGCTAATGTTTTTTTTGAATGGAAGTGTTGATCAAGATGTAACAAGAAAGAATACAATTCAGTGTAAAGTGTCCTTGTACTCTCACTTTCCTGAATGATGGGTGGGTAGTTGGTTAGCTACATAATAAGTTTCTTTATGTGATGCTTTCTTACGAATATGAGTTGTAAGTTGATCAATCACTTTTATGATGTTCTAGTTGACTTTGAATCTGATAAATTTAACAAAGAGATTTTGGTTTGTGCTCTTATCATAATATCCCTTGAAATGTCTCTAATGTGATGAAATAAATTTACACAAGATGTCATGTTAACTTCTGTGATGGCTGTTGTAGTCATATCTTTATGTGGATCACCTTTTTAGCCTTTTTCCCAACTCAATTTTTGATGGATACTAGACTCAAGTTTCGTTTTGGTGAAGGATATACCTTAATGGTTATTTAGGTTTGATCATTGGAATGGGTATTTACACTCATTACCTATGAATTTTTTCTATCTGTGCTTACAACTACTCATCACTATGCTTTCTCTATCCCTCTCTCTCCATATCCAATTATTTTCCCATGTTAAATATAACCACTCTCTCCATTTTCACATTTGTTTATTAAGTCTTAAAAAAGATAAATTCAAGACCACTAATCCCTACTAATTAATTCTCTCAGTCTCTAACACCTCTTACCATGATTTTTTCATCTCTCTATCAATATCCAACCATTTAAATTTTACAAATTTCTTCGTCCACTCTCTCAAATAATATCACCATGTATAAGGTATTCATAAATATGATATATGTCCTCACGTCTATCTCTCTCTCACGCTCTCTCACCCTCCCTCTCTCTCCCTCCCTCCCTCTGTCTCTCTCTCCATATCCAACCATTTCCAATTCTCTCCCAACATTTGTTCTTTGTAAGTCTCTATGTGATTACATCTCACCATTTCTTAGGTATTCTTAAACAAACAAAATAAAAATCAATGATCACTAATTATCACTAGTTTCTCATTTACAATCTCAAACTCTACCACCATGTTCACAACTATATATCAAAATGTTGCATATCATCACTTCATCCATTTCCAACAATTTTATCCTCCCTAATATATCCTCTCTCTATTCTGCTCTCTCAAATTCTCTCACCATGTTTACAAATATTCAACAATATGAGCTCTCTTTCTCTTTGGCTCCCTATCTATCACCAAATTTTTTCTAATTCTCTCTATCCAGTTACACCACATCTAAATTTTTTCCCAAACACTAAAAGTATATACTAAACCTATAATATTTTTCTATTATAAATTAAATGCATGTATGAGAAACTGTTTTCTTATTTTTTGTTTTTTCTGAATTATTTAGGGCTTATAACACTAGCATACTATCACTAGTCCTAACCCCACAAGCTGCTTCATCCGACTCCTGATGTTCTCTTATGTTTGGAGTAACTACAAATAATTAACTCATGTTCTCAACAAATAATCAATGTTTCATATGAATGATTATTAAAAATTCATAGTAAAACTAAACACTATTCTGAGTCCAATTATATTTTGTATGTTAAATTCTTTCCATCACTACATTGAACTCTTCTATTATCCCATATGTAAAAACTAATTCTTTTCTTCCTCACAAGTTCATATTTCACTTTCTCCATTCTCCATCCCAAGATAAAATATCATCATACTTAAAACCTTTGCCACTATCGCCTCACTAGACTCTTCAAAATTATTGATGATAAAAAATTCATCCATTTTAACCATGATTAAAATAATAATTAATAGGTTAATTGATAATGTGCATGACGATTGCCATCATTTTTTGGTAAAATTTGTAATGGGCATAGGTAGCACGGAGGTCCCAGATGTTGGAGTTACATGATGTGGAGGAAATGATTTCCAAGTGAGGATAAGGTGGGAAATACAATGATCCCAATGTATTTCCCACCTTATCTTCACTTGGAAATCATTTGTGTTCTCTCTCCCTCCAAATTCTATGGTAGTTAATTTAAATTGCATTTGTGTTCTCTCTCCCTCTCTCCACCTCTTCCTCTACCTCTCCATCTCCAACCATTTTCACTTATCCCTCTCTTCATGTCTCCCACATATAAATTTCTATCCAAATAACTAAAATAACTCCTATAATATATGACTCATATTTTTGATATAAAAATTGGCATGGAATTATTTTCTTATTTTTCCATTTTTTAATTTTTAATTTTTTTTCTCCGAATAAGCTTCGCTGATTATATTGTCAAAAATATAAAATTTACAAGATTGCCTTCATATAAGCACATGCAACAAATTGAGTTTCTAGTCTTTCCTTGATGGTGAATCCTATAGATCTACAAAAAAAATTACAAGAAGAAGAAGATGGTAGCATGAGGTTACTTTTTGTGATGTGTTAAAGGAGTCACAGAAGAGATGTCACATCATCATCAAGAGCTTCAAATCTATCAAAATAAAAGGGTGAAAAATGATGATAATAAGCTATACAAGCTGTATTGTGTTTTTATACATTTTGTGCAGCGGCATTGCCAACTCCCTGGTCTACTTTAAAGTTAATTGAAAGAACACCTGATAGAAGAAAGACTCCAATAATTTCAACACATGTGAGCTTTCCGTCTGTTTAAATAAATAACAGTATATCAACAAAACATTGAGAGTGAATACCATCAGACATGTGCCAAGAAGGCCACATAAGCTTCTTTAAGGACTTCTAACCCAGCTTAAAAGGAATGGTCAACAAGAGTATCACAAACTAAGTCATGTCAAAACTTATACAAAGAGCAACATGATTACTGAAGACATCAAGGTCAGTGGTACTGTAAAATGGGAAACATTCATCACCTAGGTACTAGGGAATCATAAGTCGACAATGAAATATAGCTCGATACCAAATAGGTACATGAAAAAATCAAACTCATCAATGGGAATGATAGATAAGAAGTCTTGTGTATGGCCTACTTGGGGAAAAGTGAGGATAGCTAGTTGTCATTGAGAGAGGCCACTTGCAGTAAATTGCTGGACAAATTATTTCCAAGATCATCTTTTTCCCACTATTAGCAACCCACAAAATAACTTCTTCTTTCTCCCATTTTTTACTCTTTTTGAGTAACCAAATTCTCTCAACTCATGTTCTCGATCAATGATCCACATTTTGTATATAATAATTAATGAAATTACATGATAAACTAAAACCACTACTTTGTGTCTATATACATTTTTCATAATATGTTTTACAAAATTACACTCTCATCTATGTTACCCAGCCCCTTCTATAACTCACCCCCAAAACTAGTTATTTCCCTTCTTGACTAGTTTAGATTTCACTTAATTCATTTTCCATTGGAAGAGCCAAAGTATCATCACACATAACATCCTTTTCCCCGTCTTCCACACTATACTAGTCTTCGAATATATTGTTGATATTTTTTAATCTCTTTTACATTCCTTTTAAAAATAAAAATATGTTATCAGTTGATAATGTGAATGGTCAATAAACCATTATTTAGTGTTACCCTATGTAATGATTATATGTGCTCAAGAACTCTTAGATGTTGTAGGTACATGACTTAGAAGAAAGGAGAGGACAATGTGGGCAAGCCCATGATCCAAATTGTGTAAAGTATTACATGTTTGATCTTTAGAAACTAATAATTTTTATGACAACTATTTTTGGTTGAATTTATACTTGAGAAAGAAAAAGAAATTGTTACAAAATTGAGAATATCATGTTATAGTGTTATATTGTTGGAGGGGTCACTTTGATAATGTAATATGAAAAATGTATGCTCATGTACGTGTATTTTACATCTGCACACTTCCTAAGTTTTCTCTCTTCTCTTACATCTCCCATGTTTGATTTGTTTCAAATTTTTTGAACTTTTCTTCTCTTAACGCTAAATCTCTAGCCGCTAAATGCATCCGTCATTTTCTTTCCATCTCTAGCTCGACCCTCTCTCTTCTTCACAACTGAAAATACAAGCACACATATTTATAGAATCAAAGGCAGAAATATGAGAGAGGAAGTCCACTATAGTATGACAATGAGACTACAACACCTATGTCCATGATGCCTCGTCACGGCAAGTGCTCCTCTTTTTAACACAAGGGTGTATCATGAATCCTATTTTTGTTAATTTCTGGATTTTTTTTTATCTTATTCTGATTTTTTGTCGAGTAATCTTTCTACAGAAGGCACATGTCTAACTAACTATTCCATATTATGTCCAGGTAGTACGACTAGGGATGGCAGTGGTGCGTTCATGTTGTGGTTTATAGTAAAACCATAACCACAACACATAGAAAAATCAAATACCATATCCATCACAATTTTTAATATAAGAAACACATCCGCACAATAAAAAAAAGCAGTTAACCGCACTGCATCACACCACACCACATCATAAACAAATTTCTAGTAATAGATATGTACATAAAATTTATAAAATTTTACACAATAAATGAGAATAACAACATAGACAATAAATAAAAGGATCATGTATGTTTATTAATTATATAAAGAAGACAACCATGTATATAGTAATTGTAGAATTTTTTTATGTCTTTGTACATTAAATTTCATTTTAAAAATAGAGATCTAGAAATGTATGTAAGAACGACGACAAATAAGGTGTTTAGGATATCATTCTACATATATTTATATATAATTAATATGAATTATCTGCAGTGTGATTTTTGTTCATGATTTTATCTCTAGAGCCATAACCGCACCACATCATAGCAGTTTTAAAAATTGAAACCATATCCACACCATAACCATTTGGTGCTATTACACGGAGTAAAATGTGGTGTGGTTATCTATGAATATGATTTTTTCGCAACACCATTATCATCCCTAAGTATCACTCACATAGTTTTTTGTAATACCTTTTAATGTACTCAACATAAATGACTTTTTATTTTTACAATAGTCTCATTTATTATTTATCCTATTTTTTTTAGCTTAATGGAATGTAAAGTAACTATATACATAGATATAAACATATTACTCATATGAATGTCCTATTTATATATTACATTTGATTCACTACATGAAAGTCATACCTAAAAAATAAGTGGTGTGCTCACTTGCATGACACATGTTTTTACTATTATGAAAAAATATGAACCATAAATAATATATATTTTCCATTAATTATTTTTTGAAAGTTTGCCATTGATCTAAATGTGTAGATTCTTTTTCAACTAATATCCTTAGCAACACTGCTCTTTTTTTCGAATAATTATAAATCTCTAACTCCCACTTTCGCAAATATGTCGCATTTCTTTACACGATTTTCCCTTTTTTCTCTAACCTATTTCAATATCGTTCCCGACTTTCTTTTCTTCCAAAATTGACAAATATCAAATTTGTCAAGATAGAAAAAAATAAGGTATATTGTATTCGGAATGTATGATAAAGCATTTAGGTATCTACTTTTAATCTTATCTGGGAGACGCAGTTCTTATTCTTTATATTGAAGATTCCAATAATTCAATATCGTTATAGATCAAATCTTGTTACTTGTGTATGTGCACATGTTTGTAGAAATGAATGCCATTATATATAAATAAGTTGATCCGAAAATTTCTTTTATATGAATGTGTGTATTCGACTATAACTGAGAGAAAGAAATTTAGACGCATGGATATCAAACATCATTTTAATTTTAATATGTGGCATCGGACGCTTGTGAACGAGATTGTTTCGAAGTTAAAGATAAAGCACTAGATCCGGTACACAGTAGAACCGGTATGACGAGTAACGTATATGATGACATATTGACCATATTTAATAGCTAATGGCAATAAATTTTGAATCAAAACAAGAAAAAAATGGGGAAGATCAAATTCGTATGGCATAGGAAAGTTACGGACGAAATTGTTGGGAGCATCAAAATAAGAACAGACATTTAAGGCGAGATCCAAATTGCAGTAGGTTTGAAACGAATAACATCCCATATATGAAACGTCGACAATGTTTATGGACGTAAGGAAATAAATGCGGATCTACTAAACTTACATCTAAAACGATCTGAATTCGGAAATCATGTTTTAACCGGTGACATTATTGATTGGGATCTCTCCTTTTTCTTTATATAGTTATACTTCCTTTGTGTATATCACAGTCATATTAGGTCAAACAAACTTGTAGTCGAGGGGCTAAATCGAGTAGAAGATAGAAGCAATATAGATATAGATTTTTGGCTATGGGCTATACCTTCTTTGGTCTTGTTTTATTTCTGGCAGTGTTCGAAGTCTCCATTGCCAAAGGGGACGACCGACTAATTAGAGATTCATGCAAGAAGACTTCATACCCAGCTGTCTGTACTTCTGTTCTCCTCGCCAATTCCTCTAGCCTTTCAGCCGATGTCAAGGGCTTAGCAGTTATATTGGCTCATGCCACCCAGTCGCATGCCATAGCAACAACAGACTACATCAGAGTTCTTGCAAAGAATGCCACGGAGTTGATTCCTGGCAGAGTATATTCTAATTGTATTTCGCTGTATCAACAGATCAACAGCACGATGGTCCGAGCAATGTCAGAGATAGATACAGACATAAAGCTCACTTTAATGAATATAGAGGATACCTTATTGGATGCTTCCGATTGCCATGATGGGTTCGATGAGTTTAAACTCCCTTATCCTGAAGGCATTGCTAGAAGGGAAAAGCGTCAAAAAGAACTGGGGTTGACTACCTTTAGAATTGTTAATCTTCTCAAGAAATGATTGTATGTATTCAATCGATCGTAAATCTATTCACCATGTAGTGACTGCTTTGTTATCACCATTACGGCTGTGTTTGGTACGTGGTGATAAAATTGATGGTGATGGTGATGGTGACGGTGACGGTGACGGTGATAGGGACGGTGATGATGATAGGGAAATTATTAAAATATGTTGTTTGGTAACATGTGTATGGTGATTGGGATGGTGATGGTGAAAAACTTAAAAATTGTTGTTTGTTACATGGTTATAATGATGGGGAGGGGAATTTTTTTTATAAAAAACACCCTACACAAGTAAGAATCATATTTATTAGAATGTTTTTTTGCACATTTGTCTAAATAAGTAGTGGAGTCTTGACAGGAAACTTCTTTCACCATGATTCACCACGATTCACCATGCTTTTTCATGGGGACAAAAATAGATCAAAATTCACCACAGATTCACCATGGATTCACCATCATTCCCTATCACCATGGAAAACAAACAACATTTTTATTTCACCATCATTCCTATCACCATGATTCACCATGTAACAAACGCAGCCTACCTGTTGGTCAAACTTATTTTTGTTAACGATTTTCAGTATATTCATTTTAAGAAATGTCTAATGACAAGTTTGTTGTTTCCGATGAATATTTAATGTTAGATATTTGCCTAGTTTTTGAATCATAAAGTGTTGGTAGAGACATGCCGTAAGTCTTCTTTAGTGGTGAGCATCGTAATTTGTTGCACATCTCATCAGCCCTTTGTCACCAAGGGCTTTGTTGCCGGAGATGTTGAAGTTGTTGCTACTATGATTTTGTTTATTTCTTTTGATCAAGCTTTTTGCCCGATGATTTATTTTGTCGAGATGCTAAAGCCTCTTCTATGTAGATTATTGTAATTCAATCAACATAAAGGCCATCTTGAATAGGACATTCATGTGATGTAAGACAACTACCGACTTGGCAAACACTACATGATATCTGTTCATGTGTAAGGTCGTCGGTGAATGACTCAATTATAATCGTGTCGATTAGTATAGATTGTGGCATATCCACAATATAAATATTGAGGGGCAAGTTTTACTTATTCAAATAAAAAAACCTAATGGCTTATCATTCCCTCCAATATATTATATAATCTATTTATAAAATATTCCAATCCAGAATTAATGACTTGAATCAATACTCTACACGTTGTGCATTTGTTTAAGTATTTGAAGTCATTAATAATGGATGTTTGACCATGTTTCTTCCAAATTGAACAATTAGAATATCAACAATGTGGTCATTTTTTATAAGCTACGTGATTAGTGCATATATATATATATATATATATATATATATATATATATATAGTCAGGAACAGTTGATCTTCACCGTCATACTATAACTAGGCTACATACAAATTTTGAGCCCATTTGGATGAGTATAAGTCACTCATCTAAGGGCAACAAAATCGACGCGCGAAACTAATTTGAAATGCATAATTTTTGCGGTCTTCATAACATGAGCTATACATATCCAAATGTGCTCAAATTTTGTGTATGAGTTGTTCACGAGATGTTTACGAAGATCAATGGATTAGATTTTCAAAAAAAAATATTGCATCATGAAAAACTACTTGAGTGTATTCCGCTCCGGATACATTCGAGTGTATTCTAGCCTGACTCTCTCTCTCTCTCTCTCTCTCTATATATATATATATATATATATATATATATATATATATATATATATATATATATATATATATATATATATATATATATATATATATATATATATATATATATATATATAAAAGAGATTTCTCCCCCCTCTTCCATGCTCATGGAAGAGGCCGAACGCCCGAGAGGGTGATAAATCAAGGCGGCAACTGAGATTCGAACTTGGGTCCCTTCATGAGGAGACATCGTGTTTGACCACTTGAGCCACTCCTTGTCGGCATACACACACACACAAACACACACACACACACACACACACACACACACACACACACACATATATATATATATATATATATATATATATATATATATATATAGGTTAGGAAGTGTGTACCGGCCGATACATGTAACTTATGTGTACCGGCCATTAAAATAGCACACGTGGAGTATGTTTATAAAATCCAACCATATAGATTGATTCAACACTATATAGATTACATGTGTTTAAAAAATCATAATTGTATCTCATATAGATCATGAGATATAACAATACATCATTCAATGGTTTCTACAATTTCTGCAACTTACCGTTGATTAGAAAATACACATTTTCTTTTGTTAAATGATCTATAAATGTCAGATTGTGGTGATTTTTTTTACACATCTTATCTGAGGGGTATAGATTACATCCATAAGGTTGGATTATTTAGTTGAATTTTACAATTACCATAAATGAAGGTGGGTACATGTAAGCTACATGTACTCCGGTACACAATTCTTTTAGCCATATATATATATATATATATATATATATATATATATATATATTTATTTATATATGACATTTATTCGTTGCCCGCGCGGTAGCCTGGATTTTCACTACCCGGCAGGCAAAAAAGTAACTCTCCTGGCCAAAAAAGTAACTCTATTTTAAAAAAGTAACTATGGTGATCAGAAAGTAACTACACGAATAAAAGAGTAACTCTGTACAAAATATATAATAGATATATATAAGGATGGGTTTTTTTTATTTTGGAAGGGCAAATGATATTATTTTTGGCTAAATATTTTTGGAGAGCTAGACAAAATAGTCCTCTATAATTGCGAATTTTTTTGTGTGAAAAAAAGTGTTCGGAAGGGTGGGCGGGTAGCTACCCGCGCGAACAATAAAGATGGGCCCATATATATATATATATATATATATATATATATATATATATATATATATATATATATATATATATATATATGTGTGTGTGTGTGTGTGTGTGTGTGTGTGTGTATAAGATAGACATTCATAACAAATTATCACTTATATGAATTATGGGAACAAACTCATCTTATTAGCCGTAGCCCAAGCAACAAAAATAATATAATATCGTTTAGTAGACGTGTGTTAAACCAAAGGATTTAAATTTCTTTTTGTCAGCCCGATCTTATAGTATTAATTTTTCCAAAATTTTCTTTTGAATGGAATCTTTTTTTTAATCTTTTAATTAGATAAAATTGTATTTATGAGATTGTTTGTACTTCCTTTTATTCCCCTTCCTATCACATGATTTATAGTATCTTTTTCTAGTGAAGACTACCAAAACTTTAAAAGAAAAAGTTCAAAATAATTAATAATTAGTTGTGCATGTGTAGCCATCATGCTTTTTATTGGTGTATACTTTATTGAGCACATTAACTCAGTTTTTAGTCAGTTATATTTTACAATTAAATAATTAATAACATACATTGGATACTAATTTATATGTCAACATTTTATCTTTATTCAGAAATTCTTGTTACATCATTATTTTTCTAAATATTTAGAATACAACTCCCTAGTATCCAAATATCTTTATTTATAAGTATTGTGTGAGTTACATAACCATGACACATTGATATAAAATTAGTAAGTTGCACGAATGATGATGATTATCTAAAATAAATTACTATGAGAGCTGCTTGAAATAAAATATATGAACCTCATTGTCTATAATTTGATGATATCTATAATAAGACTACATATTTTATTATTTGTGAGGAACTTAAAAGATATGATCATTGATTGAATGTACCTCCATTCATAAGTTGTATGACAACAAAAGATACTTTAAAAAAGAAGGTGAACCATTGCCATCTATTTAGTGCAATAAAATATGTTTACAAAAATTCGTTCATGGTATCATACAAATAATACGAGTATATATATTTTTTGGGTGGGGGGATTCTACTTGGGTAGTACTCCATGTGGGTTCACCCCTGCTTGTGTGGGTGATATCTTATAATAGGCAACCACGTACCTTCATCTTAAAAAGCTATCTGATGTGCATAAACTCACCCATGCGATATGAAAATCACCTACCAGGGACTTCCAGTGCAAGATAAATGTTACATCATACAACATGTGAATTTATTGGTCCAACTTGATTTGATGTGAACTATTTGTGATGGGTCATCACCTTTTCACTTTTTAAAAATTATTATTATCAAGATTATGTGGGAGAGATCCATTCCCATCATTGTAAACGTGAAGACGAGCCTTTTAGGTGTTGTTATAAGCCTCCTCACTTTCTTCTAGATGCTTCGAAATTGAACCTACAACTAACAATTTGATCAGGCTTACTAGGTGAGCCAACTAACAAGTGTTGACACATTTTTTGGACACTATACATTTGATTTTTTTGCATTTTTTCCCTCATAGGTCAAAATCTCCGTTGGCAAAAAAATAGAAAATAAACATTGATTTTATACGCTGGTCTATTGCTAATTAGATTTGAGCTACTCGACTACCACTGTCCTACTTTTATTTAGTAGTTACTATGTTCTTTGAGTATTTTGTCAACATAATCTACTTTTCGTTTCTTATAAAAAAACTTATCATTTTTCTTTAATTCTCTGCAACAATGACTAATAACGACATATTGACCATCTCATAAATGCTTTGTTGTTTTGTAACAATGGTTTATGGTTTATATTTACATATAAACAAAATAACTCTCAAAATCTTGATTTCATCAAACACTTGTACATATACCATGTATAACGTAGGTTAAGTTAAACCTATGACATCAGTTTTGTCATCACACCTAAGCGGTCGCTACTACAACTAAAGACCTTATGCATTAGTTTCTAAGGTAAGCTAAAACTAACGACAAATAGCCTGTGTCGATTGCTATGAAAATAGGAATAGATGACACAAAAACAATATCAACAACAATTATAAGATTGTTTTGCAATTATAGTTGTCATTTTTGAATAAAGGAATCGATGCCACAAATCTGTGTCATCGGTTCAATGCAAAGAAACTGACAATACATAATGAATCATAATCGTCAGTTCGTCTACAATAACCAACATTGTACTTCTTTAAGTGATAAGTAGAGTCGTGTCATCAGTTTTGATGGAAAATCGACAAAGAAGATGTACAACATCAATTTCTTTATAGCAACCGACGTCGTAGGTACTTTTTTTTATAGATAGAAGGTCTGTAGACATGTTGTCTGGTTGTTCAATAGGATGGAGATGCTGCAATTCATTAGAACAACATGTTCCATCATATGTTCAACTTAATAATAACCTAGCATACCTGCAAAACTTACAATAGAAAAACACATGGAAGAGTCTACATCCACATAATTCATTCACACACATACATTTTTATTCTCCTCAACACTTAATTCCATTCACATGCACATACAAAATTCAAAAAATACACATGGAATTTCATTCTCATCATATGTATAAATATAAGACTCATTGTATTCATTCCTTTTCACATTCATACACATATACAAATATGCACACATCATTCACTTATGCACCAAAAATTCACTTGCATCAAATTTAAAGTTGTAAAAGGTCATAATCGTCACATGTATATAGAAATAATGACGTCAAATCTTAAAAATATCATTTTAATCCCAATAAAATGCAAAGTTGACTTCCTTAACGAAAGATTATGCCCAATCTTCTAGTGTCACGTCCAAATATAAGGTTTGTCATGTTAAACATTTGCAAAGAGAATGTCATATTTCCAGAGCTTGATTTGATTTTTATATATATTATCAAATGGGACTATTTACTTGTAATGATTAATGAATGCATATTAATCTCTTTTTATCACCTCTATTAGGTGAGTTATTTAGAACATTATGTTGTTTTTTCTTAGTTTTAGGAACTAAGTGTGATTTCCTTACTTTTGTCTCCTACACTAGAGTTCTTATAATTTTTTTCGCATTTTGTAGGTTTGATGCTCATTCTCACTCCTTCAACACTAAAATCAAAGAATGAACATCATTACTCAAAGAATAAGAAGATTAAAAGGACATTTTCAGCCTCCTAGGAGTCTAGCAGGTTGACTTGCCCCCTCTAATAGATCGACTCAGTAGCAGAATTGGATGGAGCCAAAAATGCCAACCAATTGACTTGCCATCCAGTTAATAAAATCAACCCCATCAATGAAGGTGTGACTTTATGATAAACTAGTTGATTCACATTAAACCAATCAAATGATCTGAGATTAAGCAACAATTAATCCAGTCAACCTACTGGCCATTCAATTGATTAACATGTGCACTAAATCTGGAGAATTTTAGGTACCTCGAGACCCTTCTTTAGGGTTTCTAGGGTTCTTTACCTACTATGAAAGGAGGGGAAAGTTCCAAAACAAATCATTAACCCACGTATCAACTTCAAACCCTATCCACAAGAACAAAGCAAGGCAGGGAGGGACATGTCTGTAAAGTGTTGCTAGCAACATGATTTCTCTTCCTCTTATCCTTGTTCTTGCTTCTATGAGAGATATGAAGTAGTCCCTCTGTTTCTAGGACATGGGAGTAGCCCCATGAGTCTGTAAGTTGTCTTAACTAACTTTGATTTCACTAAATAAATAAAAGATATGTCTTCATTCATTTGAAACTGTAAATTATGAACTGATTATTTTCTCTTCATGACTGTTACGATCCATAACAATGAGTCCCCAGACTTATGGACCAAAACATTAAATGGGATTCACAAGTTCCCTGATGAGACCCAAAACAAAAACTTGTTGGTTGATTGAACCATGACTCATAGAATGCCAAAAACTCGAGCTTGTGGGTAGCTTGATCCATGAAATCTATTTCTAAAAGGAACATGTCTACATGATCCTAATATAGTTGTTTGTTTAAAAAGGAATTAAAATTGCTAATATGACTACAAAATCTTGTGGTGGTGAAACCCGTACTTCCAACAATCTCATGAATTGAAATTAGTACATTAGTATTTGGCTTAACCTTTGCAATTTAATTTCTTAATTAGTTTTTCTCTTGATAATTTATTTTACTTTAGCATATTTACTTTTTTATTTTAATTTAAATAATCTCTACAATAGTGGGTTTTAAACATTATTCATCACAAGTAGTTTGAATTATTATCTTTAAAATGTCATTCTATCAGACCGGTACAATTCTATACAAATATAAAATCATTTGTTTACAAATGAATTTATAGTAGTTAATAGGTCAAACTCTAGCTATAACTTTCCTAGTAAAGTTGTTGTGCAAGTTAGAGTTTACTTCAAACGTAGTTGCTTAAACAATTAGGACTTTTCTTGATTTTTGAAATTCACTCTTATATTCTTGAATCTTCAATTGTCATACCTTTTCTCAGGTATTAATGGTAAATGTGATGCTCAAAAAGTGTTGATAGTACACCATTCATTTTTAAACATGAGATTGATAGGACCTTCCATCATCTTAATCAAACCCATCAGAATTCTATGAATCAAGAGGAGGTTAAATAACAGATAGAGTGGGATTTAGCCATACAAAGAGAGAGAGAGAGAAAGAGAGAGAGAGAGTCAATCACATCTGAATCAAAGGCTACTGGAATTGCCAAATTAGAAGCCCAAACCACCACCCTACATGAAGAAGAATGACAAAAGTAACTTAAGGACTTCTCAGTCCCTACGATTGTTGATGCACTACATACTATTGTGCCTCCTGCTATCATTGCTCCTCAATTCGAGATCCACACATAGTCGATGACTATCATCCAAGGAAATCCCTTTGCTGTGAGATTTTGAGAAAATTTTCCAGACCACCTCCAACGCTTCATCTACCTAATTGCCTTGTACAAAATGTTGAGTGTCTCAGATGACACCCTCAAACTATGGCTATTCAAATATTCCCTGACTAATCTAGTCAGTGATTAGTATAATGCTATGGAGGAAAATCATTGTTGTCATGGTTCAAAGACTAATCTAGTCAGTGGTGGCACCCTTAGTGGTGATTAGAGTTTTCTAGGGTTTGGTGTGCCTTGACCTATGTGTACCTTGTGGGTTGCTTAACCTAGGTCGCGACCTAGGGCATGTTTTGTGGGTTTTGCGGTTGAGACACCTTCCCTAGGTGTGGTGGCCATGACCAAGATGGTCTTGGGCCCAAATAGCTGCTTTTGTGTAGGGTGTATCGACCTTGGTTGTGTGTTGTGATCCTTTATCTCGACCAAGTGATGTTTTGTTGTTGTTGTCGCAACCATAGATGGTGTTCCTTGGTGGGTCATGAATGCAACCATGTTGAGTGACCTAGATGGTCTAGACCCAACATAGAGTCTATCACATCTTGTGCATGTATGACTAAGGTGGTTGCATGTGGTTGTATGCGTGTTTCTTGGGTGGACAATTGTTCCTTTGGTGCTTTAAGGTGTTGACACCTCATGTCTCACCCTGCCTCCCTCCTCGTTTGCTATATGAACCATCTTATCTCCATGAAAGTGGCTCCTTTTAGCCTTCCTTCTTCCTCCCTCTCTTTTGCTCATCCTTGGAGCTTGGTGGAGCAAGAAGGGTTGATCCTTGGAGCCTTGGTGTTCAAGATCCCTTGCATGTGGTAGTTCTTGCCCATCTTCAACCTTGGTAAGTGTTTGCCTTTCTTTGATAGGATTTCTTTTGATCTTCTACCTTCTTCTCCTTCTCTCTTCTGGGTCTTAGACCATGGATCTTCCATGGTGGTAGTTTTTCGAGTGGAACTCCTCATCACAAGTGTCATAGGACATGTTTTGACAAGGTAGACCCAAGTGTGAGGTATTTCCTTCTCTCTTTCACCCTCTTTCTTTTTGGATCGACCTAGGGTTCTTTCTTGCCCTTTCCTTGTGTCATCTCTGACCATGGTGTCTTCTCCTTCTTGAGGTTCTTTTTGGCCGAGAGTGGATCTTTGGTGGAAGCTTTTTTCCCCTTGGTGATTGAGTGCTTGGAGCTTGCAATCCTTGGAGTGATCTTCCTTAAGGCGAGTTATATAACTCTTAACCTTCTCTATTAATGTACTATGCCTATATGCATGTTGATGTTTTCTCTTTATAAAATGTTCCCATAACATGCTAGTGTATGATGCTAAGGCCTAGGACTTCTTAGATTTTAAAACCATGCTTGGTTTGGAAGTAGTCTAAAACCCTAATTTTGATACCCAATTTTGGTGATCATCATGTAATGGTGGTTTTACCCTATCTCTTGATCTTGGTTTTGATCACATGCATAATGGATGAGTGTCTTGTGGTTCTATGACGTTTGGGTTCAATTTTGATGGTGCAAACATGGTTTTCTCTCTCTTGCACAAGGGTCTTTCATGTTGTTTTCATGATTCAAGTTTTAGGGTTTTGGTGACCGATTTGCATGAGGTTTTCTCTTCCATGTTGATGATGGATTTCTCGGGTATGATTTTTTATTTTGGCCATGGAGACCTTCTATTTTGATCATGGTTAATCCCTGATTTGTTGTTGTTCTCTTGCCTTGGTGGTATCTTGACCTAAGTGGTTGTTTTACCTTATTATGTCTTGGGTCACAACTATTTGGTTTTGGTTCGAGACACCTGACCTTGTGGAGGTTGCGAAATAGTCCTTTTAGATGGTCACGAAACCTACTCCCTAGTAGATCGAGACGCATCCTTAGTTTTGTTCGAGATTTTTCCTTATTTCTTGAGTTGTGATATGATAGTCTTGGTGGTCCAAATCCTAGTTTCATGTGAAGTCGGGACACCATGTTGTATGATGGTCAATCCTCCTTTCTATTGTGGGTGTGACACCTACTTGGATGGTGGGTCACAACACTACATGTGTTCATGGTCGAGACAGTCTTATATAGTGAATGGTTGATACATATACATAATCATATGATTGATACATAAGCATGAACAATAAGTAATGAACCATGTATAGTGTTGTTTGGTTGGATGCCTAATCAACCCTAATCACGATCCTTATCCTTAATATGTTACAAGGATATGGGAGATGGCATACCCATGGTTTAGTGTTTGAATATAACTATAAAAACCCTAACCAGCTAAGTATAGAGCCTTAAACCTAATCTAGGGATAATTGATGAGTTTGCTTCTTCCCCTTAGATTTTCTATGATGTTATGATGTTATCTCTCTTTTGGTTATGAATCCTTAACCTTGTAGGTGATATGAGTTTGAATGGCATAGCTAGTGTATTCTATGGTAAATATGATATGAAATAGGTTGAATGAGCCTGGATGAGGTATGATGAGATACTTGTGATGCATGATTGATGTGAATGGGTCAGTGACCTGGCATGTGCCTTGTGCATGATTTGAGGTGATAGCCTCTGGAGGTGTAATTAAGGAATTGATATCCCACAATGATGTGACTTTGGTGATAGCCTTGTGTGTCTGTGTGGAAGTGATGATGTCCTTGTGAATGGTAGTGCTAGAGTGCTATGCGATGATGTGACAAGTTCACACCTTATACATTTTATATCTTCTAAAGTTGTACTATACCCTGATTCTTGTAGAGTTTGTTATGGCTTCATAAATTGTAAATTGATTGGTGCTAAAAGATGTTTAATTATATTAATTAATCAAGTGAAACCTAATCATGTACTTGTCATGTCCCATAGATCCATTTCAATGTCAGTCTTAGTGTTGGATGGTGAAGCGATTTCTCCCTAAGTGGAAGCTCAGAGTCATATACTACTGAGTATATGCTTTCACAGAATTGGCTACGGGCCATACCATGGTAGAAGTGCGTCTATGTGCCATAGCTCAATGATGTGAATCAGTTTATACTTTCATAGGATTGGCTATGGGCCATACCCTGGTAGGAGTGCAACTTTGGGTCGTAGCTCAATTTCCTTTGTAATGTGCCTACATACAAAGGCAGACTAGGTTGTTTTGTAGATGACTCATATGTTACGTCGCAACGTTGTTTTTCTCATGCTGTCCGGGAGGTATGGAGAGGTCATGAACTCTAGATCTTCCACAAATCTTGTATGGCACTGATTTCGACTTAGTAGTGGTCAGTTGGAGTATGAGTGGTATTCCTCATCTCCTTAGGGCATAATAAAAGATCTACATGCTCGTGTAGTATATCTGCTTAAGTACAAAATGTGAAGAACATTGGTTGAAGCCTTGCCTTGCTCTTGTATAGATTGATTGATAGGGAATATACATGTTCTTCATATTCCTTTTCAAAATATTAATTGTTCTACTACTTAGTGATAACTCTCTACTATTGCTTAACCTGCTTTATCTGTTGGAAACATATCATTTAGTTGAATCTACTCATTTAGTCATCATGATACCTATCTGCTTCAGTTTATCTATGCTTTAATAGAAGATGGCAGAGACTTATATCTCTCATTGGGATGTTTGGTTTTACCCCGTGGGTTTCCACATTTTTAGGTGGCCTTGCACGACGAGGTAGTGATGCGCAACAAGGAAGAGTAGCAACAAGAGTAGTAGTTGATCAGGTTGGAAGTGTTGCTAGGCTATTGGGTGATAGAGTCCTAGAGTCATCCCTATACACTCAGGTCCTTGGGGGTGTCTTCGATGTGTTTTGTGGAGATGTTACCGATATGAGGTTTTTGGCTTGTGTGACTTTTGTTGTATAGTCTTGTCAGTTGTATATGTATCTATAGGTGGAATAGGTTCTTCATGTAATAGGTTGATGATAAGATTGTTGGAGAACAATGATGTAAGCACCATGTGATATATGACATGATATGCATGAGTCCTGTTAAGGACTCATATGTGAAGGTTTTCAACTTGTGGTGCTCTTACAAAATTAGTTTTAATTTCCTGTGTTTTCTGGTAATCCTCTTACTTAGTGTTAATGTGAGAACCCATTACACTAAACAAGATTACTCAAACATAAAGAACAATCAATCACTAATTAATCACATACCCAAAAAATATGGGTAAATTAAAACCGATTTCAACTTCAGCACTCACTCTGAAACATTTGCATAAGAGCCCAACATTTTTCTTATATCCATACTATTCCAAGAATTTGATACAATTATTCTATTGCCTTAACTACAATGTATATACATAGGAGAACAATATTCATATATGCCACACAAACAAGCATTAACATGCTAACAAAACTTTGATTTGTTTGAAACACCATATACAAATTATTCCTGCCCGGACCTGAGAGTACATGGATGACTCTAGGACACACTAGACATATAATCAACTTTCCCAAAGATTCATTACTATTGCTCCTCTTTGCTGCCATATGTTTGTTTTCGTCACATCCGATTACCTAAAAAATTGTGGCGAACCACAAGGGTGAGACCCATGTCCCAGCAAGAGATATAACCTCCAACAATGTTTATTGATTGCAACATTTTAAAGTAATTAAACAGTTAAGTAGTTTAATTTGATAAAACAAATAAGCTCAATAGTACTGATGATTAACAAAATACATAAATGAGTAGATAATAACTATCATCATTAGCCAGACTATCAACCTTTATCTTGTTGACAATATAAGCAATTCAGTAGCATATGCATATCTAGCATCATGAGCAAGTCTAGTAACATAGCATAGCTAACAACATGAGCATGTCTAATTGGTTGAACATATCAACATCATAAGAAGAGCTAACAACATAAGCACAACTATCTGGATAAACATGATTAGTAGTATATGCATATCTAGTTACAAAGGCATGGCTAGCATGCTAAACATAACTAACAACATGAGATAGCTAGCATCATGATTATAATAAGTAGTAGCGGTATAGTTATTAACATAAGCATAGAGACTGTATGTACACATCTACAATCTTAAGCATATCCACAACCTAAGTATATATACTATCTCTTAATTGCACTAAGCATCATCTTTATGTAAAGATAACAAATAAGGGTTATCATCCAATGTGAAATGTTGTGTATAACTCTAAACAAATATGCTACACGACTATATTACATCTTTTATTATGCCCTGGGGAATTTGAATTGTACCATTCAAAGTCCAATCGACCCCTATGAAGGGCTATTCAGTTCCATACAAGATCTAGGAGTGTGGTATCCTAAGATCTCTTCCCCTCAGTCTGTACAAGTAAAAAGGCAGTGACATATTAGTCAAATATGCCACCACAGTGACATATAGTCATGTAACTTGCCCACCTTGGTATAGGTCATGAAACAAGCATCTAGGATATTCAAACCCAATCACTGAGGTACAACCACAATTGTCCTCTAATCACATCATGTCATAATCACCAAGACACAACCACAACCATTCTCAATCACATCAGATGTATGAGGCATGACCATATCCATCCTCCACAATCTGCATTGTGAATGACAAGGATATATCCTCAACCTGCCGCCCCCGCATACTCAATAGTATGCACTCCGAGTTTCCCTTAGGAATACTCATTTCACCATCCAGTAAGTTCTGACACTGAAGATGGCTCTACGACATAGGGCACTACATTATTAGAGTTGCACTTGATTAGTTATGCCAATTGGGTGAATTAAGGATGCATCAAAAAAGTGGACATACAAAACCTAATTCACTTCTAGCAAACATATAAATATCACAACTATTAAAAGATATAAAACATGTGAAACATAATTTCTCATCTCATCATCACATGGTGCTATTCACTTGCCATTCATGCTATCACAAGATATAAATCCTTTTCACAATATCATGTGGTATCAACCCTTATCAACACAAGAGGATTACACTTCATTCAGGGCTCAACCATGCCCAAAGGTCATTAAGACCATCATACTATCACAAGATATAAATCCTTTACACAATATCATAGGGTATCAACCCTTATCAATCACAAGAGGATTACACCTCATTCATGGCTCAACCATGCCCAAAGGTCATTAAGACCATCATACTATTCCCTGCAAGATCATCATTATCTTTCCATGCCTTACAACAAGGCTCAACAACATCACTTACATATAATACACAAGATCAGCACAATATTGCATTAACGAGCTAGGAGATATTCATAAACAATCATAGCATGGTTATATTAACATTAAGAACATTCCTTTATTACATCAACATGCAAGGAATCTAGATATGATTAACAATTATCATATTCATAATGCACATGTTTAGCATAAGAAAGTATCAACCATGTGGCTATGATAACCTCCATTCCATCATGTTAAGGAGGTTATTCCACCATCATTCCATCATATAAGAATGTTAAACATGAATATTCATCTTTATATATTTGCACTAGAGTTAGGTTCAACATGATAAATTATATTAATGTTACTAATCAACACTTATACCCAAACCCTAACTCACAACATCCCCATTGGATCATGGATGCATAAGGTGAAGCATCACCATCACATTCCATACTATTCTCAAGTATGAACCCACACATAAATCAAGGTGTAACCATCAGGTTATAGCATACTAGGGTTTCAAAAATAGTAACAGAGTACTCCATGATTGTATTAGTCATTCAAGGACTATTCATACCCAATTACCATCATTTAGTTATAATAAAGCTAGGTATAACAAGCTATACCTCATTAGGGTTACATATCAGCATAATATGATTATCATCCCTTCTATTCATATGAGTGAATAGGTAAGAATACCTTATTAAGGGTAACCCTCCATTTGTTCCATCATCATTCGACCCATATCACCATACCACAATGTCATCCAGAACCATTAGATGTTTAAAAGGTAAGACCATTGGTTATTTACATAAGTAATCACCTTGGATAAACCACTTATGAGGTCCTTGATTTGTGATCTAGAAAGAGTCATCATTAAACCCTAGACATCCCTTGATTAACAACACAAAAAGTTCCATTGAGATTAGGGTAAAACCCACAATCGATTGTTCATTTAAAACAAGTCATCCATTGTCAACAAGTAAGCTCCTTAAGTTGATCATATAAAGGAAACCATATAAATCACATTATTAGGACCAACATATTACATTAACCATCATTCAACTTTATTGGAGGAATAAACATTAGATCTTGACCATTGGGTCAAGTTCAAATGTTAAAACCATAAATTACAGTATAGGTCTGACCATTGCATCAAGTGACCCAAGAAACCTTTGGTCTAAGGCTTAATTGATGCTACAACTACAATTCTTAACTCACCATAGGTTGTAGAGACTTGATCCACCATCACTAGTGACCATTAAGTCACCATAGGTTGTTAGATCAACACTATATTCTTTAATCAACACAAAATATTAAGCTAATGTCATCATTGATTGATAACATCAGTAGGGTTCTTAATGGTTAATCATTAAACTTCTAATTGATCCAAAACCTGACCTAAGGGGGTGACCATAGGTTGTCACCATCATCTGAAACCTTTGATCCTGACCATCAGTTTTCACGACGACAACACCATAGGGTTGTTGTAATGGTACCATCATTAGGTCATGGGTTTATAGAAGAAATCGGCTTAAAACCCTAAAATTGACCATTGGTTGATAGGTGCTTAGCACCATAGGTTGTCAAACCAACCTGATCCAGGTAATATTATACCTTAAGAATAACATACACATGATCACAGGTTCATCTAGAACTGAAATCAGAATAGGGAACATTATAAATCGAAACCAAGTTAAGCATAGCTTTTTAGTGCATGGATCATCATTTAAAAGAAAGAACATGAGCAAGAAAGCATATGGTAAGAAATAAACGTGGGGTAAGTTATAAAACTTGCCTCTAATTAGAATATAAACTCCCAAACAGAAGAAAACACGAGCAGGTAGGGTAGGAAATCCAAGCATAAGCTGTGAACTAGTGCATCTAGCACATTTCTTCATCAAAAGAGTAAACCCTAAGCATAAGGAGCAAGAAAGGTAGAGTTTTAGAGCTTTAGAGCAATTTCTACCATGGAACAGCAAGGTTCTGACCTGGAGAAAGGTAGGAGGAAGGATAAAAAAGAAATAAACAAAGGAAATAAGGGGATTCTTACTCTTTTAGGTCAATATCACTAGAAGGAAGCTTTTTAAACCCTAAAAGGAAGTCAATTTCAACCCTAGATTCTTTTTCCAAAAAGATCCCCTCTTTCTTCTTCCTTGGATAGGGAATTCTCAGTAGCACAAAAGTATGATGAGGTTTGTAGAAGGAGGGAAGTGGTAAAGAGCAAATGGCTCATTTAGGTTCTTAGGGATAAGTAAATGAAACTTTAAGATAAAGAAAAAGAAAAAGTTGAAGTTCTAGTATCTTTCCTAGTGTCCATGGCCTTAAACTATTAAGAATATACAAGCACACACACAATAATCTCCCCCACCATCCATAGATACATGCTTATCCCTCGTTTTTTGAATTTCCAAGAAAAACAAATAATTCATTGGTTGATAGCAACTAAAGGTAGCTCATCCATGAAGGGGTAAACCCTGAAATACCCTTGGACAAAACACCTTCAAGCCAAGGATTAAATATGTGCCCCATGGATCAAAAAGATAAATAATGATGAGATAATATCCAAGGAACATAATGTGATAAATTGCAAAGAAAACCTCTCAATTGGGTAAATTGCAGAAAAGTCCAAAATGTGCGTAAAATTCCATAACTTGCTCAAGCAGTGTCCAAATTGGACCAAATTTAAACTTAACCTTGTCTTATGATTTCAAAGAATATCACAAGTTTATATTAGGGTTTTAAGAAATAAATTATGATAATTAAGCTTATTCAACTCATTAAGCAAGTTTAGGGGCCTTACAACTATAAACCCCTAACATGGATTTCACCCCCAAAATCCAAGGTAAACAAAGATGTGTACTTCCTTTACACCTCGTCCTATTACCTTCACATGGTTACTTGCATATCATGGTGATGTCACATCATTCATACATATCTCATCTTGGGTCAGCACAAAAACCCCCACCTAAGAAGACATTCTCAATCTGGAATGTAGAAACTTATTGTGCCATCTGTACAACTCTAGTAGTAATGTTCAACTTTAAATTCTAGCTATAATCCTAAAATTATATCTATTGTATCAACACATTACTCAAAAGTCATACTTGCTAGCTTTTTTACCAATCATGTCATGTGTCCCATACCATTCCTTGAAGAATAAAAAAAGGCGATGTATCCATCCTTTTTTTCTTCTAGATACACTGACAGTGGAACACTCGTCAGTTCTTTTTCAGCATCAAAAGAAAAGTTATAGCTGGCACCTATCATTCCATACAAAGAAACATCATTCGTAGTCAACCTTGTTAGGGGTGAAACAACAACACTATCATCACCTTACTAGGATTTACACAACCTACTTAGAAGACATATCATGATCCCATAAAGATATTTAATCCACCCATCTCACTCTTATTCAACTTGTCTCATAGCTATTGCTGCTTTGGAAACCCTAACTTTTTTGAAGAAATATTGATCATATTTTTTACCATATTTGAAATACTTTGACGTGTCATCATTTAAAGCTTGATATAACTTGTATGACATAACTGGAAAACTTTGTTCCTCCTATTCATAAATTCTATATGTACATTGGTTAGTTTAAAGGACATAACTCTAAACTCATCATGGTCATGTGAATTATGTCATCCAATCTAACTTCTTATGCATTGATATTTTATCATAGGTTTATCTTAAAGGAACACGGTATCACATATCTATTGACCAACAAACCATCTATCCTTGATAGTGGTCTTTCCCAACTAACACTGAACCATACACAACATTATAGAATCACTTTTGTTTTTCCTACCAAATAACATTTAGAGGGTCATCATCAACTCTATCTCTCCCTCTCTTTTAAGGGGGAGGAATACTTGATATATTCATTTAGTAAAAATCTCCAACCTTCACATACTTCCCATACTGTTGATACATCTTGGATACTAGGATTCATTACCTTGGTATCCACCTCATGCGTTATAAGGAACTCACATCCTTATCTCATCTACTTTTACCAACATAATAAATTTCAAAACATATAAGAGGAGTCTCCCAATATTGGAAGGCTCAAAGAAAACTCATAACAAACTGTATGGTCTTAGAACCATAGTCCAAGCAACCTTATGCTATAATAAGCTATCCACCCTCATGTTTGCAGTGAATCCACACATACTAAGTGGCAATGATCCACTAGAAAGATTTGCACTAGAAAGGAAATACACAAAGGGAAACACACTTCCCATACCATAGCAGAATTGTTCAAGGGTCACTAGCAAAAAGGTAACCAATTCTATTTTCATTATGCAAGTTACAACTTCTTATGTATCATTTTACCCTTTTCATTTTGGGTTCCTTGCCATTAGCATAGGAATAATCACGATTAACATGTCTCATTACTCCTTCCTTGATGATTATTTATCATACTTGGGTATGTTCTCTTATTTTATTATGTTTTTCAACTACTTATCAATAGGTAAATCATCATATTCCACATTTTCTTCATTAAACATGGATCATCTACCTTAATTTCTTTCAAACTCCCTGCTTATTTTACATTAACACTTTCTTACACACATAGGTTGGTCTCAGATTAACTCAGGTTCCACCTTATTCCTTTGTCATTGTTCTCGTTTTATACTTATCATTGGAGTTCTCTCCATCTTATGTGGATTTCATACCTTGAATCACTGTATAAGCATATACTTATCTATCTTTTACTTTATTATCTTCTTGAATCACATCTTCAAGAACTCCTCTTTTCCTTATTTGTATTCAGATTTAGGTTTCATGGTGTTGTATCTTTCTCTTATAGTTACCAAACATTCAAGTTTTGATAGATAATGATGCAATTCTCATCTTCTTTAAGGTAGGATTGAGATATTCACACCATGATTTCTTATTCGTTATGCTCTTTAGATTGCCTCAAAATGACTACTTGATCAGAGTAATTAGAAACATAACAATCTAAGGAGTTCCATACTTACCTTTTCTTCAATAATTGAATACCTGGCCAGGGCACCCAAATACTGAGATTAGGCAGTATGCACCGTATTTTAATGTCATATTCCTAATTTTGACATCATCCTAGTCCTAAGTCCTATTTTATCTATAGACTCAGTGAACCTAAAGCTCTGATACCAACATGTGAGAACCCATTACACTAAACGATATTAATCAAAACATAAAGCACAATCAATCACTAAATAATCACATACCCAAAAATATGGGTAAATTAAAACCGATTTCAACATCAACACTCGCTCTGAAACATTTGCATAAGAGCCCAACATCTTTCTTATATCCATACTATGCTAAGAATTTGATACAATTGTTCTATTTCCTTAGCCACAACGTATATACACAGGAGAACAATATTCACATATGCCACACAAACAAGAATTAACATGCTAACAAAAGTTCAATTTGTTTGAAACACCATTTACAAATTATTCCTACCCGGACCTGAGAGTATAGGGACAACTCTAGGACACACTAGACTTCTAATCAACTTTCTCAAAGATTCATTACTATATCTCCTCTTAGCTGCCACACGTTTGTTTTTGTCACTTCCGATCACCTAAAAAAATGTGGTGAACCACAAGGGTGAGACCCATGTCCCAGCAAGAGATATAACCTCCAACAATGTTTATTGATTGCAACATTTTTAAGCAATTAAATAGTTAAGCAGTTTAATCAGATATAACAAATAAGCTCAGCAATACGGATGATAAACAAAATACATAAACGAGCAGATAATAACTATAAATATTAGCCAGACTACCATCCTTTATCTTGTTGACAATATAAGAAATTCAGTAGCATATGCATATCTAGCATCATGAGCAAGTCTAGTAACATAGCATAGCTAACAACATGAGCATGTCTAATTGGTTGAACATATCAACATCATAAGAAGAGCTAACAACATAAGCACAACTATTTGGATAAGCATGATTAGCAATATATGCATCTCTAGTAACAAAGGCATGGCTCGCATGCTAAACATAACTAACAACATGAGATAGCTGGCATCATGATTATAATCAGCAGTAGCAGTATAATTATCAACACAAGCATAGCTACCGTATGTACACATCTACAATCTTAAGCATATCAACAACCTAAGTATATCTACTATCTCTTAATTGCACTAAGCATCATCTTTATGTAAAGATAACAAACAAGGGTTATCATCCAATGTGAAATGTTGTGTATAACCCTAGACAAATATGCTACATGACTATATTACATCTTTTATTATGCCCTCGGGATTTTAATCATACCATTCAAAGTCCAACCGACCCCTGCGAAGCGCTATTCGATTTTGTACAAGATATAGGAGTGTCGGTATCCAAAGATCTCTTCCCCTTGGTCAGTATGAGTAAAAAGGCAGTGACATATCAGTCAAAGTTTCCACCACAACAACATATAGTCTTATAACTAGCCCACCTTGGTACAGGTCACAGTGCTAGCATCTAGGATATTCAAACCCAGCCACTGAGGTACAACCGCAATTGTCCTCTAATCACATCATGTTATAATCACCGAGACACGACCGCAACCATTCTCAATCACATCAGATGTATGAGGCATGACCATAGCCATCCTCCACAATCTGCATTTTGGATGACAAGGATATATCTTCAACCTGCCACCCCCACATACTCAACAGTATGCACTCTGAGTTTCCCTTAGGAATACCCATTTCACCATCTAGCAAGTTCTGACACTAAAGATGGCTCTACGACACGTGGCACTACATGATTGGAGTTACACTTGATTAGTTATGCCAATTGGGTGAATTAAGGTTGTATCAAACAAGTGGACATACAAACCCTAATTCACTTCTAGAAATCATATAAATATCACAACTTTTAAAATATATAAAACATGTGAAACATAATTTCTCATCTCATCATCACATGGTACTATTCACTTGCCATTCATGCTATCACAAGATATAGATCCTTTTCACAATATCACAGGTTATCAACCCTTATCAACAGAAGAGGATTACACCTCATTTAGGGCTCAACCATGCCCAAAGGTCATTAAGACCATCATACTATCATAGGATATAAATCCTTCTCACAATATCATAGGCTATCAACTCTTATCAATCACTACACCACATTCACAGCTCAACCATGCCCAAAGGTCAATAAGACCATCATACTATTCCATCCACGATCATCATTATCTTTCCATGCCTTATAACAAGGCTCAACAACATCACTTACATATAATACACCAGATCAGCACAATATTGCATTAATGTTCTAGGAGATATTCATAAACGATCATAGAATGGTTATATTAACATTAAGAACATTCCTTTATTACATAAACATGCAATGAATTTAGATATGATTAACACTCATCATATTCATAATGCACATGTTTAGAATAAGAAAATATCAACCATGTGCCTATTATAACCATCGATTAACACATTAAGGTTATGATCATGTTAAGGAGGTTATTCCACCATAAAAAAGGAGGTTATTCCACCATCATTCCATCACATAAGAATGTTAAGCATGATTATTCATCTTTATCTATTTTGATTAGAGTTAGGTTCAACATGATAAATTATATCAATGTTACTCATCAACACTTATATCCAAACCCTAACTCACGACATCCCCATTGGATCATGGATGCATAAGGTGAAGCATCACCATCATATCCCATACTATTCTCAAGTATGAACCCACACATAAATCAAGGTGTAACCATCGGGTTATAGCATACTAGGGTTTCAACAACATTAAAAGAGTATTCCATGACTGTATTAGTCATTCAAGGACTATTCATACCCAATTACCATCATTTAGTTATATTAAAGCTAGGTATAACAAGCTATACCTCATTAGGGTTACATATCAACACAATGTGATTATCATCCATTCTATTAGTATGAGTGAATAGGTAAGAATACCTTATTAAGGGTAACCCTCCATTTGTTCCATCATCATTTGACCCATATCTCCATACCACAATGTCATCCAGAACCATTGGTGTTTAAAAGGTAAGACCATTGGTTGTTTACATAAGTAAATACCTTGGATAAACCACCTATGAAGTACTTTATTTGTGCTCTAGAAAGAGTAACAATTTAACCCTAGACATTCCTTGATTAACAACACAAAAAGTTCCATTGAGATTAGGGTAAAACCCACAATCGACTGTTCATTTAAAACAAGCTATCCATTGTCAACAAGTAACCTCCTTAAGTTGATCCTATAAAGGAAACCATCTAAATCACATTATTAGGACCAACATATTACATTAGCCATCATTCCAATTTATTGGAGGAATAAACATTAGATCTTGACCATCGGGTCAAGTTCATATGTTAAAGCCATCAATTACAGTATAGGCCCGACCATTGCATCAAGTGGCCCAAGAAACCATTGGTCTAAGGCTTAATTGATGCTACAACTACAATGCTTAACTCACAATAGGTTGTAGATACCTGATCCACCATCATTAGTGACCATTAAGTCACCATAGGTTGTTAGATCAACACTATATTCATTAATCAACATCAAATATTAAGCTAATGTCATCATTAATTGATAACATCATTAGGGTACTTAATGGTTGATCATTAAACTTCTAATTGATCCAAAACCTGACCTAAGGGGGTGACCATAGGTTGTCACCATCATATGACACCTTTGATCCTGACCATCTGTTGTCATGAAGACAACACCATAGGGTTGTTGTAATGGTACCATCATCGGGTCTTGGGTTTATAGAAGAAATCAACTTAAAACCCTAAAATTGACCATTGGTTGATAGGTGCTTAGCACCATAGGTTGTCAAACCAACCTGATCCAAGTCATATTATACCTTAGGAATAATGTAAACATGATCACATGTTCATCTAGAATTGAAATCAGAATAGGGAACATTATAAAAATTGAAATCCAAGTCGAGCATAGATTTTTAATGCAGGGATCATCATTTAAAAGCAAGAACATGAGCCAGCAAGCTTATGGTAAGAAATAAATGTGGAGAAAGTTATAAAACTTTACTATAATTAGAATATAAACTCCCAAATAGAAGAAAACATGAGTAGGTAGGTTAGGAAATCCAAGCATAAGATGTGAACTTGTCCATCTAGCACCTTTCTTCATCAAATGAGAAAACCCTAAGCATAAGGAGCAAGAAAGGTAGGGTTTTAGAGCTTTAGAGTAATTTCTACCATGGAACAGCAAGGTTATGACCTGGAGAAAGGTATAAGGAAGGATAAAAAAGAAATAAATGGATGAAAGAAGGATATTATTACTCTTTTAGGTCAAGATCACTAGAAGGGAGCTTTTTAAACCCTAAAAGGAAGTCAATTGCAACCCTAGATTCTTTTTCCAAGAAGATCCCATCTTTCTTCTTCCTTGGATAGGGAATTCTCAGCATCATAGAGGGAGGACGTGGTTCGTAGAAGGAGGGAAGTGGTGGAGAGATAATGGCTCATTTTGGTTCTTAGGGATAAGTATATGAAACTTTAAGAAAAAGAAAAAGAAAAAGTTGAAGTTCTAGTATCTTTCCAAGTGTCCATGGCCTTAAACTATTAAGAATATACAAGCCCACACACAAGCATCTCCCCCAATATCCATAGAGACATGATTATCCCTCGTTTCTTGAATTTCCAAGCAAAAAAAATAATTTATTAGTTGATTGCTACTAAAGGTAGCTCATCCATGAAGGGGTAAACCCTAAAATACCCTTGGAAAAACACCTTCAAACTAAAGATTAAATAGGTACCCCATGGATTAGCAAGCTCAAGAATGATGAGAGAATATACAAGGAACATAATGCAAGTTATAAATTTCCAAGAAAACCTCTCAATTGGGTAAATTGCAGAAAAGTCCAAAATGTGCATAAAATTGCATAACTTTCTCAAACAATGTCCAAATTAGACCAAATTGAAACTTAAGCTTGTCTTATGATTTCAAAGAATATAATAAGGTTATATTAGGGTTATAAGAATTAAATTATGATAATTAATATAATTCAAATCATTAAGCAAGTTGAGGGGCCTTACAATTAATTCCATGTTTGGTTTTGAGTAATCTCACTCGTTGTGGCATTGGTCGTCACCCATATTGTAACATCCTTGACCCGGGTTATGTGTTAACCCTAGATGTTTTGCCTAATAAGGTTGAGTATATGCTTAATATTATCTTGGGAAAAGTAATTAGGGCTCATGAGAAACTTATGTTTCAATTTTGGTCTTGTTTGAACAATGTTGAAGCAATGTTTGCCTATTTTGGACTAACGTGTAAATTACCCAAGTTGAGGGGTTAAATTGCAAATGTTGCATGATAATATGTTCCACATGTGTTGAGGCATCATGAGAATGAATATGATGTAGTGGTATGGTTTTCACAAGCTCGGACACCAAGATTAAGCTTGTAAAGCAATCCTTGTGCATTAAAACCTAGTTTTGGTGTAATGTGCAATTTACCCAAAACCTAGGGTTCAATATAAAAATTACCACTTCAACAAGGTCCCTAATCCTTCTTGGAAACATGTGGGGTAAAGAAAATAAGAGGGGCGCCTCATTGGAATTAAGTTGGAGGAGAGAGAATCTTAATATTAAAATAATTAAGATTTAATCCTAATTGAAACCCTAATTTAATTTAGGGAAAAAATGAATGTATTAATTAAAGGGCCTTCAACCCAAATGAAAATGGTTGGATTCAGATGTGTGTGGAAGAGTTTAAAGCCTTGCAAAGGCACGAGCATATCCTAATGAGGTGAAATTCCACTCACCATTATTATAAGAAAAAGAATTTCCACTCAAATATGGATATTCTTATTATAAGGGTTAAGGTGCTTAATTTCCTTTCTCTTAATTCTTGGATAATGGAAGGAATGTCGGTGGGATAGAGATACCTTTGCATGTAAGAAACCAAGGGGGGGAGTTGTGGCAACAAATTTGGAAGTAAAATACTTTTATAAAGTATTTTCTCTCTCATCAATGTTCTTATAAAAGTACATTTTCCAAACCAAAACAAAGGCTTTTTCGAATTCCTTTCTTTCCCCTTGCTTGGAAAAAGACCAAGGAGCTGTGGAGGATCAGGAGGACGACCCCCAACCTGTTGTTAAGGTTCTTGACCTCCTTTCACCTTGAATCCATGGTAAAAATCGAAAATCAATGTATAAATTCTTCATATCTCGATCCCCTCTTCATTTCTAACCAATTCTTTTCACTCAAAGCTTGAGGATGACCCTTGGAATAGTGAAAGGAGTTGCATCCACCATTGTTTCCGTGATCTCGGAGCTTTGGAGATCAATTGGAGGTGGGTTTTATAACTTGAACCCTTAAACTTTGTTATTGATTCCATATCTTTATCAATTGTTGATTGCTTCATTATTCCCGAAATTTTATTTGAATGAATAGTGAAATCACCATGGAAATTACAGAAAGTTTCGTGTGTTTGTAGCTTGAAGATGATGATGTCATCTTAAGTACACAGCTCAACATGGGCAATAGGTTTTCAAAACCGATTGAGTTAATTCGGTTACAAAACAGAATGGATAATTGATTTTAAGACCGAATGGGTAATTGCTCTCAAGATCAAATGGGTAATTGATATTAAGAACAGTTGGAGATACTTGCTTATTTAGTTGGACGTTGATCCAATGGTCCTAATTGATTGGTTGAAGGAAATCCTAGATGTCCAAACAGTTTCAAAACCATTTGGTGTTGAAATGCCAAAACTGAACAGGGATCTAAAGTGATCAAATCGTTTGGAGATTTAAGGTGATGATTTATCCATTGATCCAATGGTTGATAATAATGATTATCAATGATAGGTAAAAAGGTTGAAATCCTAAAGTACCTAGATGATCAATACCTTTAGAATGGTTAACCCTAAAAGCTTATGAAAGTAATGTCTCAATACACTATGTCAACCATAGTTGTACATATTTGATTGAAAGGTTGATGTAACCTAATTAAGTTGAGTGGATGATAGAAAGGAATTCATACATGAGTATTAATTATGAAGAATATGTGATTAGGGTATGATCCTTAGTAAAGAGACCATGAAACCCTAATCTAGTGGGTTAATAAGCCATAATCCTAAAAGTTGGGTAATCGTGAGTGAAACCCTAGTCTAGAGTAATGATGTAACCCTAATTTAGGGTGATGATATAGTAAACCCTAATTATGGGTAATTGAATGGAAACACTAATTGTGATAAATAGTAAACCCTAATTATGGGTAATTGAATGTAAACCCTAATTAGGATGAATAGCAAACCCTAATTGTGGATAATTGAATTTAAACCCTAATTGAGGGTGATGTCATGTGAAACCCTAATTGAGGGTGATGCCATGTGAAACCCTATGAAATGGTATGATGAGGAGCCCTAGTACATGGTGAAGGTATGTGAAACTGGAATTTTGAGTTATAATAAGTGAAGCCCTAATCTTAGGCAATATGATGATAAACCATAACCCTAATAAGAGAACCTTAATGATAAAATAGTGGGTATTACCTTATAAAGATGAAACATCTCAAATGGTTGATCATAGGCAACTTTATAGTAAGCAATGCCTTAACCTGAAATGAGTCCATATCATTGAAGATAGTTGAACCATTCTTGTGTGTGACCTATGCACTTCATGGTAAAAGCGATAGGTTAGTGGATGAAAGCATTAAGATGGGAAATACCTTAATCCAAGATAAGTTGATAACTCAAGTAAGTTGGAAGTGATGAGGAAAGTGATACATCAAGATATGATTGATATCACTTTTAGCATCCCAAGGTTGATAAGCATTGATGTACTTCAAATCCAATATACTTGGATAGGAAACACATGAAGTATGTTATGTAAATTGTTACAATGAATTGTAATGAGTTTGATATACTTTGATAAGAATAGGATAATATACCTTGAGAATGGGGTTAAGCTAAACTAATGAGTATGATGTAATGAACTCATTCATGTATTGATAATCATTTAATGATAAATGTTAAAAGTAATAAACATGATTGAATACTCGAGATTTTAATGGATGCTCCTAGAGGTGTGGAGCAATATATTATGGTTGATTTGATAAATATGAAATCCTAATTAATGTGAGATGGGAAACCCTAACCCTAAATTGGGTAATGGGACATGAGAAACCCTAATGTGACGTGAATAGTAAGCCCTAACCCTATTGAGGGAATAGTGGTGTTACTATTGTATTACATGAGGTGATATGTTATTGTTTCCTAGTGAGAGGTGATAAGATGTGTAATGGCCTTGTGAGCCATATGATTAGATGTTTCCTAGTGATAGGTGACAAGATGTTTAATGGCCTTGTGAGCCATATGATTTGATGTTGCCTAGTCAGAGGTGACAAGATATTTTATGGGCCTTATGAGCCATGAGAACAATTGTGGCATAGTGAAAGGTACCAAGATGATTATAAAAGTTTATTGTAAGAAATGATAACATTTTAATAAATTTAATAAAAGGAAGAATTGTATTCAATAAAGAATGTGAAAAGCTATGAAGGCTAACCTCAGGGTTCAGAGCCTAGAGAAGGATGTGATGATCAATGATGAATTAAAGAAATTTATATCCCATGATCTGTGTAATCAGGAGTGGTTAGAGTCCGCTGCCTGGCTATGTAATCAGGATTGGTTAAAGTCCAATACATGGCAGAGGCATGAAGCCTGTAATCAGGAGTGGTTAGAGTCCACTGCCTGGCTGTGTAATCAGGATTGGTTAAAGTCCAATACCTGGCAGAGCCATGAAGCCTATAATCAGGAGTGGTTAGAGTCCACTGCTTGGCTGTGTAATCAGGATTGGTTAAAGTCCAATACCTGGTAGAGGCGTGAAGCCTGTAATCAGGAGTGGTTAGAGTCCACTGCCTGGCTGTGTAATCAGGATTGGTAGAGTCCAATGCCTGGCGGTGTAATCAGGATTGGTTAAAGTCCAATACCTGGCAGAGGCATGAAGCCTATAACCAAGGGATTGACATAGTCCAATGCCTAGATAGAATATGATGATGTATACTCTTATGTCTAGAATAATTCAATATTTGTTTAGTAGATTGGCTAAGGCCAACAGATGAAAATAAGAATGAATCATGGGTGACATATTAGGATAATAAGGAAAAGCTTGAGATGTTGAAATGATATGGTAGATAAATGATATACATGTTCTTCCTATTCCTTATTAAGAGGATAGATGATTTATTGTTCTATCATAAATAGTTGCAATGCTTTAAAATATGAGAATGCTTTAAACTGCTTATCCTTTGCCTAGTTTTATATCATTAAACTGCAATAATAATGTTTTTGGCGGAGAGTTATATCTCTCGCTGGGGCAATTACAATTGTCTCACTCCCGTGGGATCCAACATTTTTAGGTGGACAAGCACGGAGGAGACTGAGAATATCTTGTAGAGGAAGAACATCAATAGCAGCAAGGACAATAGTGACAGCTCAGGCTGAGTGTACTGTCTGTCATGTCTTATAGATAGAAGTCCTATGTGTCGTCTCTGTACTCTCAGGTCCTCATAATTAGTAGTTAGTTCTTTTAATGTATCAATATGAGATTTTGGCTTGATGCCTTGAGATTTTAAGTTGCTTAAGTATAATTCTGACAAAGTAATGGTTGTATATAATTCTCAAGAAGAGATAGTACATGTGATATGCTTATGAATCAGGATGTAGATGATATACATTGGTTCTTGATAAAAGAGTTTTCCTATGTATGGACCTCTTTGTAAAAGGTTTAAATTTTTAGTGATTTTTGTTAATCCGCTGCTAATGTTTAATTCTGCTTAATCAATAATGATTTGTTTATCGATCGTTACAAGTTTGGTATCTGAGCTCGAGGTTCGTTGAGTCTATAGAGACATAGGACTAAGGTATCGAGTCGGTTCTAAGTGTACCTCAGTATATCTTATAGTGCCTTCTGCTTATGAAGAATCAGATATATAACTCCAAGATTTCTAGAGAACACGAGGAACACGTTGCTAAGAGCAATGTTGTTGCACCAGTGGGAGGTGCAAGGGATCATGCAAGGGAGGAACCAGTGCCTAAAAATCTCCATGTTGATGAAGTCATGGGAGGAAACCCAGATGTTCATAATCTTTTAGGCCAACTTATGACCACACTGAGATATATGACAGACCGGATGCCGACACCAACAGCTAGGGCACCAGCTCCCAATGAGGGATATGGGTCTGGTAAGACCTTTGAATGACTACGTCGTGTAGGATCCATAGAATATGCTAGGACATCTGACCCAGCAAATGCTGATCTCTAGCTCACTGAGTTAGAAAAGGCTTTTAAGATCCTTAGTATCCCGGATGATGACAAAGTTAAACATGATGTGTACCTTTTGAAGGGTAGTGCTGGGCATTGGTGGGCTATAGAAGAAATAAAAAGGAATGATGAAGAGGTTGGATGGGAGGAATTCCATTGAGAATTCATCAATAAGTATTTTCCAAGGACTTATTTAGATGAAAAGATCTCACAGTTTGAGAAGATACGACAGGGAGTCATGTCAATAAGTGAGTATGAAGTTATGTTCATGGAACTTTTATGATTTTGTCCACAGATGGTTGCTACTGAGGAGGAAAAGATTCGACATTTTGAGAAAGGATTGAATGCTGAGATGTCTATTCCAACATTTGCCCTAGAAAGTAGAGAGAAGTTTGCCACATTTGTGGAATCAATTCGAAGGATAGAAGGGTCTATGACAAAGAAACATGAGACAGACCTTAAAAGGAAGTCTAAACAGTCATAGGAACAAGGAATTGGTGGTACTAAACAATCAAATATTTCAGTAGTACCGAATCAACCACAATGTAGTGCACCCAAGCAATAGTCACCTAAAAGGCTCAAAGCCTGCTATAGATGTGGACAGAGAGGACATCTGAGGTGGCAATGTCCAAATAGAAAGTGATGGGGTGACCCAACATACAAGACACTAGATAACTGGTAGAAGGTAGACTTGTCAAGATAGAACTTTCTATTTTGAATTATCTTATGTTCCCTACTATAAGAAAGGTAGTTGTTATTTATTCTATTTGTATAATCCTTTGAGGATATGAGGAAGAGATAAGTATAATGAAAACTTGTGTTCAGTTTAATATTCTTTTATATGTTTTGAAATTTCTCTTTCTCCTTTAAGGAAGGGAAGAGATGAAAAAGGAACTCAGAGAAAATCTGAGATATTAAGTATATCAAAATTTAAAGAGATGAAAACATAAAATAAAATAAATGCATACTACCTAATTTCAGTTCTTGAATACCCTGGCCAGGTATTCATTTATTCAAGGCAAGGTAAGTATGACATACCTAGATTGTTATGTTTCTGATTACTCTGATCAAGTAATCATTCTGAAACAATCCAAAGAAGCCTAATCAAGAAGGAGATGTGGCATGGAAATTTCTACTACATTCTAATCGATATACGGAGGAATTTGATTTAATTATAAATAAACTTATAAACAAAAATGAAGATGAGGATATGATGTGTTTATTAACACATGTGTTATATACCAAGGTAGGGGATTATGGTATCTGAGAAATATTAAGCTATTTTATGATGGTTACCTAGAATGGTTAACTGTGGAATCAGTCCAGTTACCTAATGTAGCATGGACATCATATGTTAGGGGTTTATGCTTTGCATAAACATAAACATTGATAAGGTTGAATTAATGAAAGGAACTTTGTGTGAATTACAGATCCATGGTATCTTCATAATATTAACATGACATGTGGAAACTTGAAGGCATGATTAATGAATAATTTGTCCCTCTTTTTCCTGGGATTTCGGGGATGAAATCCTTGTTAGGGGTTTATAATTTGTAACATCCTTGACCCGAGTTATGTGTTAACCCTAGATGTTTTGCCTAATAAGGTTGAGTATATGCTTAATATTATCTTGGGAAAAGTAATTAGGGCTCATGAGAAACGTATGTTTCAATTTTGGTCATGTTTGAACAATATTGAAGCAATGTTTGCCTATTTTGGACTAAAGTGCAAATTACCCAAGTTGAGGGTTAAATTGCAAATTTTTCATGATAATATGTTCCTCATGTGTTGAGGCATCATGAGAATGAAGATGATGTAGTGGTATTGTTTTCACGAGCTTGGACACCAAGATTAAGCTTGTAAAGCAATCCTTGTGCATTAAAACCTAGTTTTGGTGTAATGTGCAATTTACCCAAAACCTAGGGTTCAATATGAAAATTACCACTTCAACAAGGTCCCTAATGCTTATTGTCAATATGTGGGGTAAATAAAATAAGAGGGGTGCCTCATTGGAATTAAGTTGGAGGAGAGAGAATCTTGATATTAAAATAATCAAGATTTAATCCTAATTGAAACCCTAATTTAATTTAGGGCAAAAATGAATGTATTAATTAAAGGGCCTTCAACCAAAATTAAAATGGTTGTATTCAGATGTGTGTGGACGAGTTCAAAGCCTTGCAAAGGCACGAGCATATCCTAAGGTGGTGAAATTCCACTCACCATTATTATAAGAAAAAGAATTTCCACTCAAATATGGATATTCTTATTATAAGGGTTAAGGTGCTTAATTTCTTTTCTCTTAATTCTTGGATAATGGAAGGAATCTCGGTGGGATAGAGATTCATTTGCATGTAATAAACTAAGGGGGGAGTTGTGGAAACGAATTTGGAATTAAAAGACTTTTATAAAGTATTTTCTCTCTCATCAATTTTCTTATAAAAGTACCTTTTCCAAGCCAAAACAAAGGCTTTTTCGAATTCCGTTCTTTCCCCTTGCTTGGAAAACGACCAAGGAGCTGTGGAGGATCAGGAGGACGACCTGCAACCTGTTGGTAAGGTTCTTGACCTCCTTTCACCTTGAATCCATGGTAAAAATCGAAAATCAATGCATAAATTCTTAATATCTCGATCCCCTCTTCATTTCTAACCAATTCTTTTCACTCAAAGCTTAAGGACGACCCTTGGAATAGTGAAAGGAGTTGCATCCACCATTGTTTCCGTGATCGTGGAGCTTTGGAGCTCAATTGGAGGCGGGTTTTATAACTTGAACCCTTAAACTTTGTTATTGATTCCATATCTTTATCAATTGTTGATTCCTTCATTATTCCCAAAATTTTATTTGAATGATTTATGAAATCACCATGGAAATTACAGCAAGTTTAGTGGGTTTGTAACTTGAATATGATGATGTCATCTTAAGCACACACCTCAACATGGGCAACCGGTTTTCAAAACCGATTGAGTAAATTCGGTTACAAAACAGAATGGATAATTGATTTCAAGACCGAATGGGTAATTGCTCTCAAGATCAAATGGGTAATTGATCTTAAGACCAGTTGGAGATACTTGCTGATGTAGTTGGACGTTGATCCAATGGTACTAATTTATTGGTTGAAGGAAACACTAGATGCCCAAACAGTTTCAAAACCATTTGGTGTTGAAATGCCAAAGCCGAATGGAGATCTAAAGTAATCAAATTGTTTGGAGATTTAAGGTGATTATTGATCCATTGATCCAATGGTTTATAATAATGATTATCAATGATAGGTACAAAGGTTGAAATCCTAAAGTACCTAGATGATCAGTACCTTTAGAATGGTTAACCCTAAAAGCTTATGAAAGCAATGTCTCAATACACTATGTCAACCATAGTTGTACATATTTGATTGAAAGGTTGATGTAACCTAATCAAGTTGAGTGGATGATAGAAAGGAATTCATACATGAGTATTAATTATGAAGAATATTTGATGAGGGTATGATCCTTAGTAAAGAGACCATGAAACCCTAATCGAGTGGGTTAATAAGCCATAATCCTAAAAGTTGGGCAATCCTGAGTGAAACCCTAGTCTAGAGTAATGATGTAACCCTAATTTAGGGTGATGATATAGTAAACCCTAATTATGGGTAATTTAATGGAAACACTAATTGGGACAAATAGTAAACCCTAATTATGGGTAATTGAATGGAAACCCTAATTAGGATGAATAACAAACCCTAATTGTGGATAATTGAATTTAAACCCTAATTGAGGGTGATGTCATGTGAAACCCTAATTGAGGGTGATGCCATGTGAAACCCTATGCAATGGTATGATGAGGAGCCCTAATACAGGGTGAAGGTATGTGAAACTCAAATTTTGAGTTATAATAAGTGAAGCCCTAATCTTAGGCAATATGATGATAAACCATAACCCTAATAAGAGAACCCTAATGATAAAATAGTGGGTATTACCTTATAAAGATGAAACATCTCAAATGGTTGATCATAGGAAACTTTATAGTAAGAAATGCCTTAACCTGAAATGAGTCCATATCATTGAAGATAGTTGAACCATTCTTGTGTGTGACCTATGCACTTCATGGTAAAAGTGATAGGTTAGTGGATGAAAGCATTAAGATGGGAAATACCTTAATCCAAGATAAGTTGATAACTCAAGTAAGTTGGAAGTGATGAGGAAAGTGATACATCAAGATATGATTGATATCACTTTTAGCATCCCAAGGTTGATAAGCATTGATGTACTTCAAATCCAATATACTTGGATAGGAAACACATGAAGTATGTTATGTAAATTGTTACAATGAATTGTAATGAGTTTGATATACTTTGATAAGAATAGGCTAATATACCTTGAGAATGGGGTTAAGCTAAACTAATGAGTATGATGTAATGAACTCATACCTTGTATTGATAATCATTTAATGATAAATGTTAAAAGTAATAAACATGATTGAATACTCGAGATGTTAATGGATGCTCCTAGAGGTGTGGAGCAATATATTATGGTTGATTTGATAAATATGAAATCCTAATTAATGTGAGATGGGAAACCCTAACCCTAAATTGGGTAATGGGACATGAGAAACCCTAATGTGATGTGAATAGTAAGCCCTAACCCTATTGAGGGAATAGTGGTGTTACTATTGTATTACATGAGGTGATATGTTATTGTTGCCTAGTGAGAGGTGACAAGATGTGTAATGGACTTGTGAGCCATATGATTAGATGTTGCCTAGTGATAGGTGACGATGTTTAATGGCCTTGTGAGCCATATGATTAGATTTTGCCTAGTGAGAGGTGACAAGATATTTTATGGGCCTTATGAGCCATGAGAACAATTGTGGCATAGTGAAAGGTACCAAGATGATTATAAAAGTTTATTGTAAGAAATGATAACGTTTTAATAAACTTAATAAAAGGAACAATTGTATTCAATAAAGAATGTGAAAATCTATGAAGGCTAACCTCAGGGTTCAGAGCCTAGAGAAGGATGTGATGATCAATGATGAGTTAAAGGAATTTATATCCCATGATCTGTGTAATCAGGAGTGGTTAGAGTCCACTGCCTGGCTGTGTAATCAGGATTGGTTAAAGTCCAATACCTGGCAGAGGCATGAAGACTGTAATCAGGAGTGATTAGAGTCCACTGCCTGGCTGTGTAATCAGGATTGGTTAAAGTCCAATACCTAGCTGAGGCATGAAGCCTGTAATCAGCAGTGGTTAGAGTCCACTGCTTGGCTGTGTAATCAGGATTGGTTAAAGTCCAATACCTGGCAGAGGCATGAACCCTGTAATCAGGAGTGGTTAAAGTCCACTGCCTGGCTGTGTAATCATGATTGGTAGAGTCCAATGCCTGGCGGTGTAATCAGGATTGGTTAAAGTCCAATACCTGGCAGAGGCATGAAGCCTATAACCAAGGGATTGGCATAGTCCAATGCCTAGATAGAATATGATGATGTATACTCTTATGTCTGGAATAATTCAATATTTGTTTAGCATATTGGCTAAGGCCAATAGATGAAAACAAGAATGAATCATGGGTGACATATTAGGATAATAAGGAAAAGCTTGAGATGTTGAAATGATATGGTAGATAAATGATATACATGTTCTTCCTATTCCTTATTAAGATGATAGATGATTTATTGTTCTATCATAAATAGTTGCAATGCTTTAAAAGTTGAGAATGCTTTAAACTGCTTATCCTTTGCCTAGTTTTATATCATTAAACTGCAATAATAATGTTTTTGGTGGAGAGTTATATCTCTCGCTGGGGCAATTACAATTGTCTTACCCCCGTGGGATCCAACATTTTTAGGTGGACAAGAACGGAGGAGACTGAGAATGTCTTGCAGAGGAAGAACATCAATAGCAACAAGGACAGCAGTGACAGCTCAGGTTGAGTGTACTGTCTGTCGTGTCTTGTAGATAAAAGTCCTATGTGTCGTCTCTGTACTCTCAGGTCCTCGGAGTTAGTATTTAGTTCTTTAATGTATCGATCTGAGATTTTGGCTTGATGCCTTGAGACTTTGAGTTGCTTAAGTATAATTCTGACAAAGTAATTGTTGTATATAATTCTCAAGAAGAGATAGTACATGTGATATGCTTATGAATCAGGATGTAGATGATATACATTGGTTCTTCATAAAAGAGTTTTCCTGTGTATGGACCTCTTTGCAAAAGGTTTAAATTTTTAGTGATTTTTGTTAATCTGCTGCTAATGTGTAATTCCACTTAATCAATAACGATTTGTTTATCGGTCGTTACACATATAGATCACTAGAATGACTTAATGATCGATTTTTTTGCCAAAAAAATCACCCAAATATATGGTGTGGGTTTATTTGAAACCATTAAACCATTGAAGCATAAAACCATGTAGAAGAATTTTCACAACCCATTACTTATGAAAAGATAAGGGGAAAATGTATTCAAATTTTACATTTGGCTGTTTAAGGTATACAATATTTTCAGATGGGTTAGTTGGCCTCCATGGTCTTGTAAATGTTATCAATTCAACATTGGGCTCTACATTTTATGTATGCTCCTCAGGTTGTTCTTCATTATCATTATGTCAACTTCTTCAATTTCAACATGAATATGAGCGTGATTTACTTCTCATTGATCATCCACTTGTCAATTGTTCATGGGAACAATAATTGAATAATTTTGTATCTTTTGTAAGGGATAGGTTTAGGATAAATACCATGCATTATATAGGAGGAAATATTTAGAAGAAAATCTTTCCCAACAACTTGATGATCCTCCAGAATTCTAGCCTTACCCATCTTAACTATCTTTTATGGGTGAGATGAGAAAAAAAAATCTATATCCCTTTGACCTTTTAGGACAAAAAATATAAGACCACTAGTGGTTCTTGGGTCAAATGCCTTCTCATGTGGATCATAGATCCTAGGTACTACATGGCATCCCCGTATGTTCATATAGTTTTAGAATGATTTCCTTCCATCCATATCATATGGGGTTTTCTAGACAGATTTTCTACAAACCTTATTTAATACATGCATTCTTGTCTTTAAAGCCTCAATCCACATGTTGAGGGATGAAATACAAAGCATGGCACAAACTATTTCCTATAGTGTAAGATTCCTTCTTTCAACTATACTATCTTTACTAGGTGTGTTTGGAATTGTATAATGAGGTATAATACCTTCTTCTTGAAGGAAATGTGCAAATAGTTCTTTCCTTTGTTCCATCTTAATGGATCTTCCATAGGATTCTCCTCTTCATCTGACTTAACTCTCTTAATTACTTTACCTATTTTTTTTCTCTACTGCAAAACTTAAAATATGTAAAGTTTGTAAATTATCAGGTCTATCATTTGACTAATTGATAAATACATATCATTAATAATAATGAATAACAGTTACAAAATATTTTTCTCAAATTAAAAAGGTGGTAAACGTCCACAAATATCCCTATGGATTATTTGTAACATTTGGTTACTCCTCTTCCTAACATTTTTATAATGTTTTTTTTTGTTTAGCCTTTATGCATTCAACACATTTTCCAAAATTGGTAAAGTCTGAAGTCTGAAAAATGATTTCACTTAGTAATTTTGGATCATTTTTTTAGAGATATGTTCAAACCTTCAATTCCAAATAAGTAAAGGTTTTTCATCTAAAAATGTGTGTATATTACCAATCAACTCATGCTAGAAGGTGAAAAGATTTCCTAAAATAGGGACTTTTAAATTGATGATGATCTTTTAATAAAACATAAGTACCAATTGTATTATAGTTTTTACACAGTAATAATCATACTTAAATAATGAAAGTGTAGTCTAACTTAACTAATCTGGAAACAAAAACTAAACTTCTAATATAATTTGGTGTATGAAATGTATTTTGCAAGTCCAATAAGGTTCCATTGTTAAGGATAATCTCCATGTGCTAACAACCAATTTGCAAGAATCCAATTCGTTTCTTGAAGCACTATTTTATGCTCCATTGATTTCCTTTGATTGAGAAATTCCTACAACATATTGGAAACGTGCACGGTGGAACTAAAGTAAAGCCATCAACGATGTAACGGAATATTTTCAAGATGACATTCATATGAAATAAGAGACATAATACCTTTTTTTTTGTGCAGAGACATAATACCTTTCTTTCTCAATAATTTTATACTTGAAGAAATTCCGTCTAGCATGTCCTTTCTTATGGAAGAAGAATCATCCATGTTACCCTTGCTTCAGTTATGGCCTTACCATCACTTGGTTCAGACATTCCACTAGAGATATGATCATTTTCTTTTATTTCCCCTTTATTCTTGTAGCCACGCTTGTTGTGGCTAATCAAATGCACAGTATGAACCCTTTAATTCTGAAGTCTCTCTTCTTTTTCTGGTCTAGAAAAACTCATGTTGCTTGTTTTGTATTTTGTGTACATAAAGAATTTGTGTAGGGAAGATAGCTCTATTTTTACATAATGATTGATAACTCTCAGCAACTGGGCTCATAAACATATATGAAAAGAATGAGGAAGAGAAAAGTATAAGGATAGAAAAAAAATCATCATAGAGTGAACACTTAAAAGAGAAAGCTTGATCAGAAACTAGAAGAAAAAGATCCAATAGAAAAAGATGATCCATAAAATCTCCCTCATACCAAGATGTAGTTGATCATCTCCAGAATTCATGAATTGATCTCAAATAAAAGCAATCCAGCTTATCATGTCTAACAAAAAGAACTAGATTCAATCAATTTAGACCATAAAAATCATAATTGATAGAACTTTAGAGTTTAGTAGTTGATTTACTTCTATTCTCATAAACATGAGTATTCCTTTCTGTATAGGTGCTTTAGTAAATCATCAAGCATAGAATTTTTGCTTTGTGAGAATTGATATTCATAAGATCATCCCAGCTTCTTGGAACTATAGCAGTACAAAATTCTTCATTAGCAATCTTGAAAACATCGTTAACATAGCCATAATCAAAGAGGAGGTGCTATGTTTCCTCATAAGCGATTCTGCATGAAAACCACATCAAAACAATTTGTATCCCTCTTCTCATAGTAGAGTCACTAGTAGGGAGCTTGTTCAAAAGATATTATTATAGAGAAATACAACATCAGATAGGAAGCATATTTTTTTTACTAATATATTTCTCATTAACCAGTAGATCGTGTTAGTAACTATGCAATGGGAAGGATGGTTTCACGAAGATATACCTGGTTCTGGAGCAAGTCCAGCGACAACCTCATCGATATAGATGCACACTCTATCTTGAACAGTGTATGTTCAGCTCCTAGTCCCATTCAGACTCGTCTGACTGCTCCTCCACAAACAACTACTACAACGAATCCTCATATCTTACCACAGGCTGTAAGTTGACGTTGCCCTCCTAGCAGCAGCCAAAGGACTCCTACCTCTAGAGTAGTCCACACGGACCAACTAGAACTCCTTTCATCCTGTAGGAATGAACATGAAGGATTTGTCCCTCCTGTTGGTTTACTAGTCACCAACATGCTCTCCCACAACAATGATCATCATTTGTTTCTCTCCTGTGGCTATCCCTCCCTAGTCGGGCAGGACTTGCCTAGGATCTCGTGGTTACCACAACTAGAGAGGACAACAATTGTCAGAACAACTTATTCTCAATTGTCTGTGTAGTAGTTGTGTTTTGGAAAGCCCCCAGTATCCCTCTATATGTAGGAGGGGTTAGGGTCAGGGTTCCCAGTCCCCATCCTATGCGGGACTAAAGCGGGAGAGGAAAGGACAAACAAATATTGAATTTTCATAACTTTTCTAAAAGTTTCACAACCTGTGTGCGACGAAATGGTCGTCTTGCACCGAGACGGAAATTTCACCCAGAGAGACATTCCTCGCGCACACGTGGTGGTCATTTCTCTAAGACAAACAGTCATTTCATAGTTTCTAGATTTTGTACATATGTTGGCAATTCAATTCCAATTAGCACCAATCCTTCATGCAATCAAACTACACCCCTGAGATGGATGTTTGGTGTGAGTGAGATAGGTGCCTCGTACCAGTTTAGATGTCCATTTGGTGAAACTAAGATGGGTGTCTCACACCAGGCCAGAAGACCATTTTGCACAAGCGAGACGGGCATCTCATAGCCCAGGCCAGGCAAAATTCCAACCGATGTACAATACAATCAGCCTGACATTCCAAACAACAGTCTCAACACTTGAACTGATCGTTTGGCAGTCTATTAGCTGATCCATTAGGTGAATTGAAATATCTAAACACTTTTGTAATCAATGCAATTATCATTCAAGATCAAACTCCTCTTCTAGATGAGTTCCTATGTGTGTGACCCTATAGGACCCATATCACGTTGGCAATGAATGTCCATAACTAGATTATGACATCATAAGCAAAGAGGGGTGCCTAGTCACACATCAGTGCTACCCAAGTGAATGGAAAGTTGGGGGGGCAACTTCAACCTACAATCTGTGTATAGTGTTACTATGTTTGTATAGTTCCTTTGTCACTAATATCCAGATTGAACTAGAGGCATGGAGCAGTCACCCTCATTATTATTCAATCTTGTTCCTTGAACCAGAGCAGAGTGCATGAGATTTATGTAATCTCAATATCATATATTGACTCACATCCGCATGGCCATACTTTTCTCAGTCTCGCTAATCAAGAGGCCTAGGATATCATACTCCTGTAGGTGGGACAAATCCCATATCTATCACTCACAGTCAATCCCCATGTGTCAAATTCACCCAATCATCACTGTTATAACAACCCATGTTTCGTGATTGCGTTTGATGATGTCAAAGTGATTTTAGGTCTAAGAACCATGACCACCACCATCACTGTGAGAGATGACTATGACTTCCATGAAGATGGCTTCCATGTGTCAGTATCATAGTGGGTTTGTCCGTTACACTGTTTTCTAACATGTATCTGTGTGCTTGGTTTTATATAGCCATATCATGACTCACAAAATTGTGTCAACAACCAACTCACACTCTGATCTTATCTGTTATTGTTGTATATAAGCCTTCCATAATAACAACCATTTAGGAACATAATGAGTATATGTATATGTACTCTTAACATTTGTATGATCTCATTTTGACAAGGATAATACTTGAATACATTCATCATTGAGTAATATTATTCTCTAGACATTAATAGTGTTCCATCATTATCTCATAACTGAATGAAAAATAATAAATTGGAAGCTTGCCTTTTATTAATAATTCATCAAATCAAGAATCTAATGCCTCATCCAAATCATCATATGATTGGCTCTCTAGGCATACATACTAATAGACTCTTACTTGCACTTAGAGCAAATCACCCATGGATCTCATCCTGAGTGACCTAACATGATAATCATGCTTTTGCTACATCTGTGCTTTTATAGAGGGTTTTCTCAACGTTTTCTTTAAGTTAGTATTTTGCAATTTTCACATCTCTTTGCTGCACAACTATTCATATGCGGTGGAAGTGCCATAGTATGCTATCTGAGATTCCCATCCTAACTAGTAGCTCCATAGTTGTCATCAATATTTCTACTATGTCATCAATGGTTTGGAACCTCATACAAGTTCACCCATATGAACTTCTTGACCCATATAGTATCCTCTACTGTTTTCATAACATAGAGATACTCAACTTTTTTTTTAAGATTAAGACAACTGCCATTAGCTCAGAACCCTTTCTATCTTGCAATTCTCATTTAATATCAAACACTATTGCGATCATTTTGTTAGTTTGGAAGCTTGCATGGGTGTAACCCTTTACATCCAGCTCTTCCTTATTACCATAACCAAGGAACCAATCCTTTAAGTGCTTCACAAGAACATAAGGATGTTCATTATGGTATTCCACTGATTCTCATTGGTATCTGACATATACCCTCTCATCATGTCCAATACATACGAGATTGCTAGGTAGTTATATATGTGTCTTCTCATCATGTCAAATACATATGAGATGACTGGATATCCTCTCATCATGTCCAATACATATGAGATTAATAGATATCTTCTCGTCATGTCCAATAGATAATGGGATAAGTGCATAGCATTGCATTCAAGATAGATGCAATGGCATCTATCCATGTGTCCTTTTTCTTCATAAGAAATAGGACATTAGGCCCTTGAAAGACTAACTCCATGGGACAGGGACACATTTTCTCTCATTGAGTCTTGCATGCTGAACACTTCAACATATTACCAATGTATGTGCTTTTACTTAGGTTAAGAAGCTTTCCAGATCTATCTCTATAGACCGCAATCCCTATCACATAGGATGCTTCACCTAAACCCTTCATATAGAAGGTACTTTCCTTTCCATATTTATAGGATAAGGATGTTATTCTGCATCATTATGTGGAATATCAATATGCCCACACTAAATATTTTGTAATCACAAATTTCATCTTCATTTTGACTCAAGTCAAACCCTTTGACTATCTTGTCAAATTGAAGATTCCAATTCTGAGATTCTTACTTCAATCCTCAAATTGACCTTTGTAGCTTATAGACTTTATTTGCATTAATGGATATATAAAACCATTAGGTTGTGTCACATACACATCCTATTAGTTATTCTAATTAAGGAATGCGATTTTAACATGCATATGCCAAATCTCACAACCATAATAAGTTGTAACAACAAGCATGATCCAGATGGATTTAACCATGATAATTGGTGAAAGGCTTCATCACGTTCAAAAATTTGAACTAGTTTGAAACTCTTTGCAACCAATATATCCTTCCATTTTGGTCTTCTTACAAAGACCCAAATGCACCCTATGGGCTTTACCCCTTCAGGTGGATCTACCAAGGTCATACCTTGTTGGTTTACATGAAGTCCATCATAGATCTCATGGTCTCAAGCCATTTTTCAGAATCAGTTTCCTAAATAGTTTCTAGGTAGGTTGTTGACTCATCTTTATGATCAACTTACCGTTGAGTTATAAGATATCATAATCTTTTAAACTTAAGGTGTGTTCTACTAGAACTATGCGTTCTGTGTTTATTTAAGGAACTTGAGATTCTACAACAGTTTGTGATTCTCCTTATTCCTTCTTGTACCTCCTTAGGTCCAATGTCTTCTTGTTTGTCTTGAACATTTTGAGTTCTACTTTTACTCCCACTGATTCCTTTGAAACTAAGTTCCCTTTAGGAATTCAGTAATCCTAACAACAAACACTTTGTTGTCGAGCTAGTTATAAGTAGTATTCAACAAGATAGCATTCATGTAATTTGTTGATAAAGCCCTTTAAGAAACTATTTTCTTATACAAGCTTTCAATCCTAATCACTATGAAAGACACATTGGGACACTTCCCATGCCATATATCATATGGTGTCTTTTGAACCATTTTAGACGGTACATTACCGTGACTTAACAGGGTGTGATACCTTCTTTCTGACACATCTGTATGTTTTAGGTGGAGTTCATTATGATACACTATCATGATCTCCCAAAAGGTCCTCAAAATCTTAATTTACATATTTCAACATTGATCATATCGAGGTATCTTAATACTTTTACCAAATTTTGTTTCATTTATGATTTCCTTGAACACTTCAAGAGATCCAAGCTTGTATTTCATTAAATACAAATTTCAATATCTATTGTTTGTATCAGTAAATATAATGAGGTACTTGTAACTACCTTTAACATTCATCCAAAAAGGTCTATCTAAATCGGTATGTACTAGTCCTAATGGAATAGTCGATCTCCCACTACATCTACTGAACATACTCTTGTCAAATTGCACAACAAAATAAGACATGCATGACTCTTTTGGTTGTACATGCATGTCTCTATTGGTTCAACAACCAAAAGAGTCTAGATAACCATAATATGGATTCTAGAAATGCATTTCTCGTTTATGCACTCTAGATGATAGTGCTATTTGTATTCAATGTTTGAGTTATCAAGTCATTCAATGTATGTGTCATACACATTTGTCTTTTCAATTATCAAGTATAGTTTATGAGACATAGGGCATCACCATAAAAGATCATAATGCTCTTCTCATACAAAACATATGATGTTTGGCAAGTACACAATAGCAATTCACTAATTCCATTATGTGCCCATGAATGACAACCTTTAACTATAGTGGCAGCAACCCTTGCTTCATACAGTTCTATCTTACTACTTCTCAAGTCCTGAAGTAGATATCTCTATCTCTGTATTCTACCTTAGATCCTCTATAAAGATGATAGTTCTTTCTAATGTCCAGACAAGTGGCAATGGTGGCATATTTTTTTTCTTTTATCCTTTAAGTGAAAAGGGCTGATTCCTTATACACTTATCCTTCTCCATATATTGAGTGCAGAAGACATGGACTTAAGCTTAGCCTCAGAACACTTCTTAGCCTTGCCTTTGCCCTAGGACTCACTTCTACTGATCACCATCACATATTTGTCCTTCTTCTTCATTTCTTTGGTATCAACTTGCCAAGCATTTGATAAACTTACTATATGATTTATGCAACACTTTCATAATCATATTCATAGTTAATTTGACCTAAGATATATCCCAGTCATTCCACATGTCCAATCACATTGAACACATGGGGTTCTACTGGACCTCCCTTTGTCAGTTTGCACTCAAATTAATGCTTTGGAGACATTATACCTTCTTTTTTTACATGATTATTAAGATGTGTTACCATCTTGAGAATGTCCATGTTTTTCATGTTGTTCATGCAATCATAGTCCATACATCAGAGCATTAGGTATTCAAATGTCTATGACATCATTGGCATGCTTCCAATAAGCATCCATTTAGCCTTAGGCACATTTGGAGCGGGTTCCTCTGGCACTAGTCTATCAAGGACATAGAGATTTCACTCATTGATGAGAACATTTCTCAAAGTCCTTAACCAATTGTGGAACTTTATCCCATTTTTGTCCTTTTTGAGGACGAATCGCAATTTGAACATGTTTTGTGTTTGACATTTGATTCTACAAAGAAATATTGCAACTTTTCAAAACATTTTTTATTTGGTTTAATTTGATAAATTTGATGATATTAATTAGGTCTTTAATTATTATTTCTCTCTCTATTTTATTTGAATTCATATCCCTCAATATCAATTTAGAATATTCCAACGTACAATACTCTAGTGGGCCAAGATCCAAAATAATACAGTAAATACCCAGCCAACGCCGTACTCATGACCAATGATTAAGGTAGGAAACAATGCCAATTGCATCTTATGCAACTCTTGGATAGATGATATGCACAACTGCTTGCCATAATCATCTGCATGCTTTTGAGCCCAGAATCTTTGAGAATCACCAATCCAGACTGACTAAAATCTGACATGATAATAATGCACCCCACTTGGAGGGCCCACATCACTACCATAACACTTCCACGAGATAGACAGTGCACCTCCCTTGGGGAGCCCACGCTTGGTCAATCAAGCTTTTCATGTGTGCTGCTTTTGGAAAGCATCTACGACTAGACATTATAATTGAGGGAGTTTGTATGTATTAATACATATAATTTATCTAATCACCACATATATAGTATATATCACATACATTCTATAATAACAAATGAGAACATGCAATAAATAAAACACACAAGCGATGGTTATGGCCATACTAATGTTATTCCTTGGAGCTACAAGGAATTACTACCACCTATGATCGACATCAAATGCAACCTATTCTTGGTGAAGATTTGTGCTCAAACCATTCTGGGTTGACCGGTTCAACTCTTGAACCGGTCGACTCCCCTCCTGGTCACTCGGTTGGGTTTTTCCAAAACGGTCATCTGGTTCATAGGTCCAAGTAGTGTCTGGACACCTCGAGTTGGTTAGTTGGGCCACCAGTCAATCGGCTCGTCCTCCTATTGTCTAGTCTCCTCGGTCCTCCAGTTGATTGGGTTGTGTCACGAGCCGGTCATTTCACCTATGTGCAGATCGTCATCTCACATCGAAACATAAATTAAAACTGTCCTATTTCTTATTACATTGTATATGAGAAAACCTCGAGTTACATTCAAGGGGAAATAGAAAGAATAGCTTTAATTTACATGTGGAAAGGAGAGAGAGGCTCAGTACACAGATCAATTAATAACATGAATAAATAACCACAACCAGTCACACACATATCTGGGGTTTTGGCCATAACCATGCTTCACATCCACCATCAAAAATGATTTTATGGTGACGCGTGTAAATTGCATATATATCATATCATATATATATTTGTTTGGGGTCTTTATGTGGTGATTTAGACAGACGTGCACATCAGCCAGTTGAAATATTCACATCGCATGTAATAAATAAACTCAATTAAAACCAACAATTTGATCATATCGATTATTCTAAAACATAATTAATTGACATGGCTTTGATACCATTGTTGGGAAATATGGCATCAGATAGGTAGTGGAAACAAAAAATTTACTAAAATATTTCCCATTAACCAGTAGATCGCGTAAATAACTATCCAATGGGAAGAATGGTTTAACAAAGATATACTTGGTCCTGGAGCAAGTCCAATGACAATCCTCATCGATGTAGATGAACACTCTATCTTCGATGGTGTTTGTGTGACTCCTAGTCACTCTCGAACTTGTTTGACTGCTCCTCCATGAACAATAGACTCATACAAGTATTGTAGTGGCTCTTTAGATCTCACCATAGACTATGAGTTGACATTTCCCTCGTGGTAGTAGCCAAAGGACTCCTGCCACTAGAGTAGTCTACACAGACCTAGAACTCCTATCGTCCTACAGGAATGGGCATGAAGGAGTTGTCCCTCCCGTTGGTGTACTAGTCACCAACATGCTCTCGCATAACAATGATCTTCAGTTGTTTCTCTCCCGTGGCTATCCCTCCCTACTCGAGTAGGAATTCCATGGGCTCTCATGGTTACCACAACCAGAGAGGACAATAATTGTCATAGCAACTGATTCTCAGTTGTCTATGTGTAGTTGTGTTCTGGGAATCCCCTAGTACCCCTCTATATATAGGAGGGGTTAGGGTTAGGGTTCCCAGTCCCCAGCTAATGCAGGACTAAAGAGGGGGTGGAAAGGACAAGAAGATCTTGAATTTTTCACAACTTTTCTGGAAGTTCCACAACCTGTATGCGAAGAAACAGTCATCTCGCATACGAGACAATCATTTCACCCAGCAAGACGCTTGTTTCGCTAAGAAAAATGGTCATTTTGCAGTTTCCAAAATTTGCACATATGTTGTAATTCAATTCCAATTAGCACCAATCCTTTATGAAATGAATTGCACCCTTGAGATAGGCATTTGGTGAAGTTGAGACGAGCGTCTCACACCAGGCCAGACAGCCATTTGGTACAACTGAGATGGGCATCCCACACCAAGCCAGACACCATTTCACACAAGTGAGATGGGCATCTTGCAGCCCAGGTCAGGAAGAGTTCCAACCAATGTATAATACAATCAGCCTGACACTCTAAACAACAATCTCAACACTTGAACTGATTGTTTGGCAGTCTAGTCAGCTGACTGTTGCATGAATTGAAATATCAAAACACTTTAGTAATCAATTTAATTATCATTCAAGATCAAACTCCTCTTCTAGATGAGTTCTTATGTGTGTGACCCTATAGGCCCCATATCACGTTGGAAGTGAATGTCCATAACTAGATTATGACATCATAAGAAAAGAGTGGTGCCTAGTCGCACATCAGTGTTACCCAAGTGAATGAAAAGTTGGGGGGCAACTTCAACCTACAATATGTGTATGGTGTTATAGTGTTTGTATAGTTCCTTTGTCACTGATATCCAGATTGAACTAGAGGCATGGATTAGTCACCCTCATTATTATTTGATCATTTTCCTTGAACCAGAGTAGACTCCATGAGATATATGTAAGTTCAATATCATATTTTGAATCACATGCGTATGGCCATACTTTTCTCAGTCTCTCTAATCAAGAGGCCTAGGATATCATGATCCTGTAGGAGGGACAAATCCCATATCTATCACTCACAATCAATCCCCATGTGTCAAAGCCACCCAATCATCAATCTTATAAAAACCCATGTTTCAGGACTGTGTTTGATGATGTCAAAGTGTACCCAATGACATGTGATGAATTTAGTGATTTCTAGTCTAAGAACTACAACCACCACCGTCACTGTGAGAGCTGACTATGACTTCCATGAAGATGGCTTCCATGTGTCAGTCTCACGGTGGGTCTGTCCCATACACTATTCTCTAACATGTATATGTGTGATTGGTTTGATATAGCCATATCATGAATCACAAGATTGTGTCATCAACCAACCCACACTCCGATCTTATGTGATATTTTTGTCTATCAATCTTGCACAATAACAACTAATCAACAACATAATGAGAATATGTATATGTACTCTTAACATCCATATGATATCATTTCGATAAGGCTAACACTTGAACACATACGTCATTGAGTAATATTATTCTCTAGACATTTATAGTGTTCCATCATTATCTCATAATTGAATGAAACATAATATATTGGAAGCTTGCCTTTTATTATTAATTCATCAAAACATGAATCTAATGCCTCTTCCCAATCGTTATATGATTGGATCTTTGGGCATACATACCAACAATTACCACAAATGGACAAAATATATTTTGGGAACAATTCCCTTCCAAATCCATCTAGCCTTTTCATTAGTAGGAATTTTATTTCTTATGGAAATATCAGATAATATTAAGGCTTGGAGTTTTGAGATGGATGTGGTCATCCTCACTTGTAGATATAGTAATAAAAGTAAAAAAAAAATTCCAATTTCATATTGTTCCTGTTTGGAAGGCATTTCCATTGACCATTAACTATAAAATATATAGCAAAATAGTCAATAGAACTACCAGATTTGAGAATCATATATTTATCAATAATCTCATCCAAAAATGACTCATTATGAACCCATGGATCTTGCCAAAACTTAGCATTCTTCCCATGCCCAATGTAAAAATCACTATGCCTTATAAGAACATATATTTTCTTTAAGACCTTATAGAATAACCAAGACATATTGGAAGAACGTCTCACTGATCATAAGGAGTGTTTGTTAGATATTTTTCATTTACCCATTTTACCAAAAGGGTGTCCTTTTTGTCTAGATACATTCCAATTATTGAGAATGAGACAACTAATAACAACATCTCTCACTTTCTTGATGCCAATCCATCCTTCACTTTAAGAGTGTATCACATGATCTTATTTGACAAGATGCAAATTGAGTTTGTTAATAGTTTTTCCCCACAAAAAATCCCTACAAATTTTCCTAATACTCTCAATCACTGAGCAAGGGAGATGAAAAGAAAATGTGCAATCCAAGTGCAGAGCAGAGAGAGTAGAAGATACTACTCCCATACTTACAACAACAAATAGGGTACTTGCTTTCCAGCCCTCCATTTTGTTCTTCATATGATTCAGAATAGGAGAGCATGCATTCTTGCTTAGCCTCCCTATATTTGAGGGAACACCAAATATTTAGAAGGGAGTTTACATTCTAGACAATTAAGAATATTTGATATATTACTCTTACTATCCTATTTGTTGCAAGTGATATCACTTTTTCTTGGATTAAATTTAAGCCTAAAGCATTCTACAAATTCCTTAAATAGACGCAAAATACCTTCAACATTGTGAATATTAGCTTCACTGGAAAATCATCAAGTCATCAATGAAGATAGACGGGAGATAAAGCTTTGACAGGAATCAAGTTCTTGTATTCTACTTTCTTTTTTATCATTTCAGACAAGCCTTGCATTTTAATAACAAAGATATGGGGGCAATAGAGTCTCCTTGACAAATTCCATTGGATGACACAAAAATATTAGTAGGCTCTCCATTAAAAAATATTTGATACAAAGTAGATTTGGAAACTTCTCACTTCCAATTGATCCAAATAGTAGGGAAGTGCATCTTATGCATGACAATAAAGAGAAAAGACCAATTGACTGAGTCATATGCCTTGGTTATACCAACTTAAAGGCACACTTTACTTCACGAGCTTCTCCTAAAAATGTCATGAATGATTTCATTAGTTAGAGGAATATAATCCTTAATATTTCACCCTTTAACAAAGGCACATCGCTATGGGTCAATATGAAAAGGTAGCTCACCTTGAAGCTTGTTTGCTAAAATTTTAGAAATAATTTTGTAAACCTTGTTACAGAGGACAACATGTCTTCAATTTTTCAATTTAGTAGAATTAGAACCTTTGTTAATTAAAGTTATGAAAGTATTATTATCCCTTTAGAAAAGCTTCCATTTTAAAGAAATCCTATATATCTTTACTTATACGAAACCATATAGTTTTCTAAGTTTTCTTGATAAACATGACATTAAATTTGTCAGGTCCTGGTGCCTTGTCCATATTCATATTTTCTACCACCACATCTCTCTCAACCTAAGAAACATTAGAAATAAGGCTAATCCTTTGTTATAATTAAGCCTGGAGCCATTCCATGGATAATTGAATCTACCTGTGACTTGCTTAGTAGAATTAAAAATGTTAAAATATGAATTTGAAACCTGACTTTTAACTCAGCTAGATTGTAGGCCAAGTTATTTTTGATGTTAAGAGCTTTTATGTGATTTCTTTACCTTCTAGTCTTTACAGATGAATAGAATAACTTCATGTTAGAGTCTCCTTCCTTCATCCACATAGCCCTTCAATGTTGCCTCAATAAGCGTTCTTCAAGGTTGGAGGCAATAATAGATTCTATTCTAGCTTCTTCTAAAATCTCTTGAAGAATCTAATTAGTAGGATTTCAAGTATGCTTCCTCCTAACATATTCTATCTCTATCTTTGGTAATTTTGGCATTGTCCACCAGATTACCAACCTTTCCTTGGACTAAATTGCATATATTTCCTTTTGTACAATAAATGGCTAATCAACAACAATTACTTTATTTGTGATCGGTCTCCTACATCACTCTCTCTAACATTGGTCATGTTTTTAAGTATATTTGGTATTAAATTTATAGTTTTTATTTTCATCAAAAAAATGATTACAGTTGTATGATATTAGCAAAAGTACCTTGTTTTTTACACTCTCTTGACATAGGAGAGAAGTAGTGTGATTATCTTTTTATCAAAAGTATGTTAATATTAGTTTTATTTTAAAGTATTATTTTTAAGGAACACAATGGTTTTTATTTCTTCAAAAATTTTATTATGGTTTAAAAGATATTAGAAAAAATATGTAAAACATGGGTAAAATGTTATCTCACCTGTTATACTTATTTTGTTAAAAAATTCATTATCAAAGTATGTCGACATTAGTCTTATTTTAAAATATTTTTTCTTAGTAAGTCATCAATTTTTATTTTGTTAAACAAAATAAATTTCTCTCTCCTCAATTTTTATTATTACAATCACATTATCCCTCATCTTTTACATTATACATTTTATTTTTTTAAATATGTCGAACTTAATCTTGCTGCAAAGTATTTTTTGTAAGGAGCGCAACAATATTTATTTCGTCCAAAAATTCAATATCGTTTAAATGTTTTTGACAAAAATGTGCTTCTTTTTTCTTTCTCCTATAGCCATTTTATGTCTCCACTTTCCCTTTCCACTCCCCCTCCCACTCTCTCCATTTTATGTCATTTCAAGTCTAGTCTGGGTTTTGGTCTGTATATCATTTCTCAAATTAATTTGAGTGTACAATCAATATATTTTTCGCCGATGTGAGTCATTGCGGCAGCCGGCTATGATGAACACAGTAGTAGAAAAGGATTAATGTGCTATTCAATGTGAAATATATTTTAACCCCAAGAACAATTATGTCTCTGATGCCAATGTTAGAAAAAACATACCTGAATTTGATGAAACATTCCTGAAGCAATGACACAATGACATTGATGACATCAGAGGCAGTGGACAACGACAAAAGTGGCTACAACAACATTTAGTCCTTAGTGGAAGTGAGAGGCCTACAACGACGTTCGGTCCTGAGCGGAAGCAAGAGGCCTGCAACGATGTTCAGTCATTGGCGGAAGAAAGAGGCATTTTGGACATAGTGTATGCCTTTGAGAAATGAACGTTGGTTTCACTCCCCTGGTAGATTATCCAACCGATGGAATTTGTTGGTTGGTTATTGATAGATCCCATGGAGAGAGTACCAAACCTTTATATAAAATACTTAATGCCTCTCTATCTATCACCAAGAGGCATGGCGGTTATGGGGTCTACTCTAAATCCCAAAAGATGTATCTCTTCAGGAAAATCTATTAATTAATATATTATTTTATTTTGGGCCACACTGTCAAAGGTATATTTAACAAAAAATGAATATATGTTCTAAACAAATAAGGTTAAATGCATACTTTATTCTATTCACAATGGCTTCAATGAGCCCCACATTAGGCTCTGATTGGGTTGTTTTATTGGTATGAAAAACTTATGAAATGGAGTTCCTAAAGTATATTTTATATTTAGTTTAGAATATGTTGGAACTTGAGTTTCGTCACTTTTTGTGAGTTACAGAATTACATACAAAACAAACTTCCTAAATTTCTCTTAAAAAGAGCAGAAAACGAGCTCTGGAACAATTGATAATATTTCATATACAATTATTTTTTTCATAAATGACACATATAAAATATTTGTGACTAGGAATATTAGTGGTTTATATATTATTATGAAAAATGTATACACTATAATTGACACCATGTAAAATATTTTATACTACAACTATCATTATCACTATATAAAATATTGTACTGCACACACATAGTTGATTGGATGGTATACCTATAAAATTGGTTCAAAATTCAAAGGTACCCATGGTTTGACCTGTTTAAGTCATTTTAGGATGATGACATTTTTTACCCATTTAGGTCACCCAACCCCGTACCCCCCTTTCTCGTTAGTGGGTTTCATGGGTAACATGCATGCATCCATGGGACAATTAATATGCATATAATACATGTATATCTAGTAGGATAAGTTGTCCATTAGAACAAGTTCATGTTTTGCATCAAGTAGGGTGTATTCTTTTCCTTTCACTTCCAAACCCATCATTTTTAGGACAATTTTTCATTTGGATGGGTATAGGATGTAGTTTGATTAATTATAACCTCCTCTAACTACACATTTGAACCAAAAATCTAGAAAATTGTACCACTCCCAAAAATAGTGTGGTTGGGTGCAGTTTTCTGGTCACACCTTAGAAACTATGTTATCCATATACAACTGCCAGAATCAAAAGTCATGCATATCCAACTGTTGCGGTCCCCACACCTCCACTACTATGTTGGCCTCTCTCTCACATATCTATTTCTCTATTACGCATGGAACTGTAGCACTGCATGGACACTACTACTCCATTAACCCCACTCACAACTTCTCTCTCATGCATCTCTCTACCGCACAAAACAATAATAATATTGTATGACCCATAATTGCTAAATGTTGCATTGCAATCATTAAGAAAAAATTATTTTCATACAAAGCACAAGAAAATAAATTCTAAGAGATCTAATTACAGCATATCAAGTAATGTATTAGTAGTTTTTATTTCATGATTTTAACCTCTCTACTTTCTAAATCACACTTTGCACCCTAATTTCTTCACTAATAGATGCATCTTTACTCATGTGTTGTGTAGTAGATAAATACAACTACTTATCTTACTAGGAATGTGTAGTGTTAAAGAAAAAATGAAGTGTTGCTTTCTTCGATTTTCTACTTATAAATATTATGTTTTTTTTATTTGAGAGCCACTAATTAAAAATTCATCTTGTCCATCATATTCAATACAATTTGACAAACTTAGTTATTAAAGAAATTATAGTTAAGTTTTTGCAAATATTATTGTCCTAGTTTTATTGTCGTGAATGGATACAAATTTCTAGAACTGTGTTTAGTTAATTTTTGTATACTCAACTCTGTTGGTCATACTAAAAGTTGAAATATATTATCACATAATTGTTTGATACCCTCTCTTTATCCCCACTGACTATCGAGTCAATGGATTTAGGGTTTGGATGCCCGTCTGTAGAATGACACATAGTTTCACACAAGCAATATATATAAAAGTCAATAGGAAACTTAAAGAGATAACAAAATACTAAATAGGATAAAAGAGATGTGTACCCATTTCTATATCAAGAATAACCATTTGTGTTTTATCTCAGAGCTTAGAGCCTTGAGTGCAATGAATCATCATTTGGAAAATAAAAATTCAATAAACATAATATATTAATGCTAAAGCATTAAATACGTAATGAAAATATATTCACACATAATTTAAGAGTATAAAAAAATTCTTGGTTAGGAACATTATATATTAAAAATAATTCAAAATAATGTGAGAACACTTAAGCAACATTCTTTTATACAAAGCATGTTTTAGATTCATTTATCCATTATAATCAGTATAGGCCTTTTGATCACTTCTCAAGGAAGGGTCCATGAGGGACATTTGAGACAAAACTAAGCATGCACCCTTTTCAACGTGAGGGTTTTTGAGACTAAACCCTATTCAAGTGGGATCTCTAGGACATCTCTAAGAGTCAAACTCCTTTCAAACATGCATTGTGCTCTTACCCTAATAATTTATACATGTACAGATGGATATATAATGTAATTCTAGATTTATGTTCAAGTTTTGTTAAATACTGTAATCAACACAAAAGTAATATTCATACGAATGATTGTTCAATCAAATAACTAAGTAGCCAAACATTCATACGAACATACATACAAATAATCCAATATCATAGTAGGTAAGCGTACTATGTGAGTGATGAGCAAGTTATGATTCTTGAGTAAGATTGCTAGAGATATTCTGATTCAACATCGACCTAAGAAGTAAAAAGATATATATATGGGGTATTAGATTAGTAGTGTGATGATAAGATAGACATAACATTATTCATGTGGATGTTCCCCTAGACCTAGGTCTCGAGTAGTTCACTCTTCAAATTCAAGGTTCCAAACATGCATGAAAATATTCAACAAAATTGAAGTATCAACATCGCCCTAGGTCTAGGCTACCATTTACATTATGAGTGATGAAAGATAAAGATAATAATGATTAGGAAATAGTAGAAGCATAAGATTTGGATTATCATCAAGGTTTGCACAAGAAATATCATAACTAGTCACGTTACATTCATTTCATTCAATAGAGTCCTACTTCCAATTTATAAGATCATAAAGTGCATTGGATATATTGGGTTGGTATTTAGTGTTATAAGCCTGATGAAAATATTGATTTGAAGTTATGACTATAGTATGGATACCATTTAGAGAGTATTTCATGCAATATTAGGGTCTAACATCAAATTATGCATTAAATCACACTAGGTATTACATGTAGTCAATAGGGCACCTTAGTGTGTTACACAACATTTCAAGTCATGATTCAATGTAGGGTCTAAATTCAAGGTGGACATATATATTTGTTCATTAAGGATCCACTTTGACACAAGGATTAAATATCCAAATCTATAAGTACACTACATATCACTATTTAGCACATAAAAGTTACAAAAGTAGATTTTTCAGTCATATGTGTTACATCATGGGAAAAGGTAGATCATGTCAGAAAAATACATAACGATTGCTGATTCTGAAGTTATATGATCTTATGATAGTAAAAAGGGCCAAAGATTCTATCTTTATTAAGTTACTTCAAGCATGAACATAAAATAGTCATCTTTAGGTACGAAGTAGTCATTAGGATTACATCACGATGACCTAAGGCATGATTCAAGTCTAAAGTAAAGTAAAGTAAAGTTTACTGATATAGGTATATCATCAAGTCTTGAAACATATATGATCAAGGTTGGACATTTAGTAGCATCATCCATCAAACATTTTAGGGAAAATAATTGGTAAAAGGGAAACACTAGGTATTCCAAGTATTTTAAATAGTCAGGGCTTGATTTTTTATCCTAAACCATTTATTACATGACACATTTGGACAAGCATTGTATTCTTGGTAAAATATTTGCAAGAATTCACCTTTTGGATTGAGTTGGGCTCTCAAATATTGATCCAAAGGTCATAAGATGATGCCCTGGCAGCCACCTTCATTGTTGGACTACACGAGTCCATGCGTAGAGGGATACATGCACGAAGCTTATTAGAGTTTACCCTTCTCTAACATGCGAGCTATCTTGGTGACTCAATTGTCCATCTACCGATACACTACTCTCAAGTTGTCCTCTTCATTGGGGTGTCATCCTCGTAGTGTATTTTTTTTCCCATGGTTGCATCACACTGGCAGGGAAGATGAGCCTTGTAATGCTCGAGCCCACTTTCCAAGGTTCTAGTAGAGTTTTAGGAATGAACCCACAAACACTACTAGTTTTGATTGCACATATTGTCCTCACTCACACACAATCTAAGATGAACTTCCTAACTTGTCACCCATCCTAGTACCACTCCAAGCCAAGCATGCTTAACTTTGGGGTTCTCAGTGATGGGCTTCCTGAAAAGGAGGTGTACCTTGGTGATATGTTAGTCCAACCAATACTTTTAAGATCATTTTATCAACGACCGCAAATATTGGGATGTTACAATCTCCCGCACTTAGACTCTTGACATCCTCATCAAGGCTCAACTTTAAGACCTCATAATATATCCCTTTTTTAGTGTAGACCCAGAATGGCCAATGGACACCCAGCTCTTGATCACGACTCCCAGTGTAAGGGTGGCTACATTATTATGCATCACCTTATCCAACATGCCTGAATCATGCATCTCAAGATAGGCATGCCACATGCCCATGTGGGCCCCACCTACTAAATGGGTTATGGCTGTGATATCATTTGTAACGCCTTGGCCCACTGCACAAGGTTCTAGTAGAGTTTTAGGAATTACTACCGGCACCACAGACCACATCGGCCTTGACTGCGCACTTTGTCATCACTCATGCTAAGCTGAGATGAACTTCCTGACTAGTCTCCCATCCTAGTATTACTCCATTCCAAGAACACTTGTCTTTATGGTTCTTAGTGATGGACTCCATAAAAAGGAGTTGCACCTTGGTGATATGGGTAGTACAATCATTCCTATTAAGAGCATTTTATTTGAGGCCTAAATTGGCACATTACAATCCCCTTGGTTAGGGCTACAGAGAGCTGCAGAAGTAAAGCCATGGTGCCTCCCAGATGTTTCACACTAGCGAGAGTGAGCTCCCTTACTTAAAAGAAGTCAAGTGACATCGGAAATGTGAGGCTCAAACACTAGACAAGGTGGCACCACAAGGGTGAAGTAGGTGGGAAAAAGGGGAATGTTCGGGGAGAAAAAGGGGTTAGCAATAGGGGCAAAGGTAGTATGACGACCTAGCGCCACAAAAGTGAGATTACTCAAAATGAAACACATAATTATCAATAACAACCACATTACCACAAAACAAGGTAAAATTAGAGACGACCGGATATCATTATCTTAAGCAGAAACATATCATATCGAAAGACAAAAACTTGTGCCACTTGTATCTTATGCATGCCAAGAGATGTACATATCACTATTCAGTGGACTTCATGCCAAAACATGTTACATATGATAACTTGTTCATCTATACAAGCAATATCTATACAACTATGGCAAATTGCCTAAAATTGATATCGATGTACAACGTCTACAAATACCCCCAAGGACCTGAGAGTACATGAATCACACATAGGACTCTACTACAAAACACTAGCAGCATATCCAATCTTCAAACAACTATTGCTCTTCTTACTACTCAACCTCAACCACACGATCTCTACCTCATCGTGCACGACCTCCTAAAAGATGTGAAAAGCCACAGGGTGAGACTAATGTCCCAACGAAAGATATAACTCTCTGCCAACAACTATTTTTTGCACATCAAGATAACAAAGCAGATAAGCATAAAGAGCAGATTCAGCTAAATGATATAGTAAAACCGATTATACTAATTAACCAATTTTGGTAAAACTACAACTGATTAGGAGAGTATCTTATACCTTTAGAAGGAATATGAGGAACATGTATAACTGTTATCAACTAAACAATATAGAAACAAGGGTCATCCAATGTGAATCATATTCAACACTAAGAAAATATACTACACAACTATATTACGCCTTTTATTATGCCCTGAAGATTTGAGTCGTACCACTCAAAACCAACCAACTACTACAAAGAGACAGACTCTGTGATCTCACAACACAACTCCAAATCAGTATGAGAGAGACAACACAGATACATAATAGTCAATTGCCAACGACGATATATAGTCAAGCTGAAAAACAGCTAGTCCACCTTGGTACATGGCACAACACTAGAGAACAACTCATGCATGGCCTTTTAGAAAGAGTTAAAAGTGCAATTACCAGTTGCCTATCACATATCACTAATATCACAATATTTGAGGCATGACCACAACCATCCTCTATGAACAATAATTATGGATGCAAGGAGATACTTTCACTTGCACCCCCACATATTCAACAATATGCGCTCTGAGATTCCTGCAGGAATTACTCATTTCACCATCCAACAAATTCTAACACTGGGATGGATCTATGGTATAGGGAAAATACACGATTAGGATTTCACTTTATTAGCTATGTCAATTGGGCGAATCAAGGCTACATCATACAAATGGACATACAAACCCTAATTCTTATAGAATTTGTTTCTTTCAGTAAATGAATAAGAGTGTTGGGTCTCCTATATATAGGAGCCATAAAGTACATGGGTTAAATAGAAAAAGGGAAAATACAAAGGGCCTAAACCCAACTAATCAAATATACTAACACACCCCCTCAAGTTGGAGAGTAAATATCATGAAGTCCCAACTTGATGCCCATATACTTGAATAAAGTAGGAGGAAGAGGTTTGGTAAGGATGTCCACAACTTGATTACCTATCCTAATGTAAGGAGTGATGATTTGCTTCACTTTGACTAGATCCCGCACAAAATGGAGTCAACTTCAATGTGTTTTGTGCACTCGTGGAAGATTGGATTATTAGTTATGTGTATAGATGCCTAATTTCCACAGTATAGAGCAACTAGAGTTTGAAAAAGAATTTCAAACTCAGTCAGGATGGACCAGACCCACTGTAGATCACAACATGCATGAGCCATGGCCCGATATTCTACCTCAGTGTTGAAGTGAGCTACCACAACTCGTTTCAAATAGTGAACTCAACCTCTTGAGATGGGGGAATACTAGGTAACTCTTCTGAAACACATTAGGGAAATCTTGAACCACTTCAACACCAGCCAGTCCACACTCATGACAAATGACTTACCTTCCATCCTTAGGTGCTCTAGGACACCTTCCTGGAGGGTGATGGCGAGAGCAACGATTGCACTTATCTCGATGCTGATCATGGTCAAAGTTCTTTCTCTTGCTATTTTGTGTTGGGGCTTGAAAACCAGGGTAAGACTCCACTACTAGGGATTTATCCACCATTTGTTGAAAAGACATAGGAAGCAGGGGAACTAAGGAACATCCTACATGGTAGTTGAGGCCTTGCAATAACAAACCGGACTTCCTTTCTTCAGTCAGTCTAACTGCGTACCAATCAAGAAGGAGGAATTTGTGCACCTAGGTAGGGATAGAGAGTGATCCTTGCTTTAAACTATAAAACTATGCTTCTTTGTTTTTTAGAGTGGTAGTGCATATGTAATTTCCCTAGAATAGTGCCAAAAATTGCTCCCAGGTAACATTTGTGATGTCGCGAGTCCTCGAGATTCTGTTCCACCAAACACGTGTTGGTCCATCCATCACGCATGAAGCAAACTTGACCTTTTGATGAGGAGGGAACGCCATACCTTCAAAAGTTTGCTCGATTGGAAAGACCCAATCATTGTCCTTGTGGACCATCTCCAGTTCCCCTTCACCCTTGAAGGAGGGGGTTGCATCTTGATAAAGTTGGTCAAAGTGTACTCCTTAGGTTTATCATGTGCTAGAGAGTTATTCAACTTGCCCAACATGGTCGTGTAAGGAACTATCTCAAGTACGCGAACTTCAACTCAAGGGTGAGACCAGTCGAGGTAGAGGCGGTGGTGTGGACGATTCCATTATAAGAGTTAGAGTTGTTCCTAGGGGGTCGATGACAAAATTAGGGATCTCCAGTGTGGAGAATCTATCAATAGTGTTGGAGTGAGGGGTAGCACCGATGTCTCCAAACATGTTGGATCTCCTGGAAAATAAGTTTTACCATATAAGGCATGAGTAATAAGCAGGGACTTCTAAGACAATTAGATTATAGAGCACAAACATGCTCTGATACCATTTGTAAGACCTGGGCCAACTACCCTAGGCTCTAGTAGAGTTTTAGGAATGACGATCGGCCCCACAGATCACCACTAGCCTTAACTATGTACTTTGTCCTCACTCACATGCAAGTTGGGGTCAAATTACCGAATGCTCACCTATCCTAGTACTACTCCAAGCTGAGCATGCTTAAATATGGAGTTCTTTAGTGATGGGCTCCCAAAAAAGGAGGTGTGCCTTAGTGATATGGGTAGTCCAATCATTCCTTTTAAGATTATGTTATATGAGGCCTCAAATCCTGGGATGTGACAATCTCCCCCACTTAAACTCTTGACATCCTCATCAAGGCTCAACTATATGGCTTCATAATCACTTCCCCATATTAGTTCAGACCCAGAATGGCCCATGGACATTCAACTCCCATCCACGGCTACCGGCGTAAGGGCGAATTCATCTCGTCTCAACAGATAGCCCTTTCCAACTTTCTTGAACCGCACGGCGTAAGATTGGCATGCCACATGCCCATGTGGGCCCCACCTACCGGCGGAGAATTGGCTTTGATACCATTCTTGTAAGGAGTGGGTCCCGGGAGAGACCACTCCTTACTTATTTTAAGGAAATAATTGCAAAATTCCCCAATAAATGCTTTTCCATAAAATAAAAGCCACTTTGGGGTTCACAATATTTCTTTAAATAGAATGATAACATGAACATAGTTTGAATGTAGTGGAAAAAAACTAACTATTACATGATACTCTTAAAAAATTTCAACTATCAAGCCATGGACGACTTCTAACAAACTTTAAAGACTGAACTACTCAGATTGGTTTTGTGGTGAGTAACCTTTCCGTCTCTAAAGTCCTCAACAACTAAATACGGGCATCACTACCTATCTCTTGGTCCTCAGGTTGTACAACCTTTGGCTGGGTTGAAGTCAACAACCAGGGAAGAGAACAACAAAAGGAAAAAGGACATCAACAAACACTGAGTATGGGAAATAATGAACAACTAGGCAATGCTTAATAATTTCCAAAAGAATAGCTTCCAAATTAAAGGATGTCAAAAAAATAAGTTTCAAGAGAGTTATAACAAGGAAAGAGATGAGGCAAATCTAAGTAATGAATATCAAGTAGAGAATATTGCCTTTAAATATTTTCCATTAATAATAACAACAATAAATTTGTGCATGTAATAAACAAAGACTAAAGTTATTTCAAGCAAGGTTGAGACACCATTGGATCTCAACATAAAAATATGGGTGGAAAAGCACCCCCTAGGTGGAAAAGCATGCCTTTGTAAATAATGGGTGGAAAAGCACACCCTGGGTAGAAAAGCACGCCCCTTTATATATGGTTGTACAGATGTACCACTACAAGAAATAAAACTAGTCTAAGCATGCACATAAATAGGAAAAAGGCAAGTACACATTTAGTCCAAGTGATATAATAGGATGAGAGCATCCAAAATATAACATGTGGGGTCAGAGGACCCATAAGCAATATTCAAGAAAATAAGAATTTCAAAATGGTAAAAAGAGAATAACTACTCATGCCTCATATGGGAAAGGTTATTTGCTCATAATAATAGTGCCTATAAAATAGAAAAAATGTGCATACCTTAATCTAGAGTTGCAAAATTAGAGGATGAATCCTAACCTTCCAAACCTACGGTCAACTCAACCTACATGCATGTTTAGATCCTTTAATTAGGGTTTATGTGCTAAAGTATGTAGGTATGGTGAAAACCCTATAAACCAAGTTCGATCGCTGAATCCTAATTAGATTCTTGAGATCGATCCAAAACTGACCTCAGGGTTCCTCGAAGAGAATTCTTGACTCACCATTATAACTTCATTGATTATTATATTTTCTTTCATGATCATACATGAAAACAAACCTTAGAAATTCAAATCCTTATAAAAAAAATCCTAGATTAATGGTTGATTACCTCTGAGTGAGTTAGATCAGGGTTTCTAACCCTGGATATGACTCCAAGGTCTATATTTTATCCTATAAAACATATCTTCAATTATTAGTTAGGTATTATGATTATTTAGAACCCTAAAAATCTGATCTTTAAAACTAGTGAACTAGGTAATGAAAACTGTTCCACAAAATAGAGAAAGTTCTAAGGATTTCAAATCATATTTTTTTACAATTTTTGGATAATGAGAGAGAAAATTATGATTTTTTGAAAATATGACCAATCACAAATTGCCAAAATTTCATGTCAACAACCCAGGGGACCGATCCTCTAAATTGTCTTAATCACGGGCATCCAACCAAGCTTGGGTCCATGGTCAAACTAGCCAACTCGTCAAACTTGAAACAAAAAGGAGGGCAACGAGATGACTCTTTTCCCTTATGAAAAAACAAGAAAAATAAGAGCAATGGGGAAAAATTGGGAAACAACCAGGGGTCATCTTACCTAGCCACCCATGCACCATGGTTGTGCTTCTACGTAGCAGATGCAAGCTGGCTTTGGGTGTTTCCACAAACAGTGATGAAACAACAGAAAGAAGGCATGAAAATGAACAGAATTGGGTCCCAAACTCACCTCTCAACCCAATCGAAGACTGCTGAATCCACCTTCACACCCGGGGAGCCACAAGGTCAGGGTAAACTTTGGCTTGGAGGTGGTGCAAGATGTGGAAAGTGAGCAAATTGTCTTAAAGATTAGGTTTTTTGGGGTGTGAATAAACCCTAGGTGGTTATTTATATGGGTAGGGTTTGGTCTATTGACCGATGGGCATAAAGCTCTAGAATATCAAGGGAGATTCTTTAGGCATTTCATGTATACATAACTATAGGTCTAGATCTAGGTATAGATGGATGTGGAATCTTTCCAGCAACTCATCGAACCAATAAATCACGCGAAACGATTAAGAAACATGGGAGTAATCCTCATTTTATCAATCAAGAAAAACACAACATGTTTCCTTACTTGGAACAAGGTAGAAGACAAAGCCCAGATAGCTAGATTGTGATATGATGACCTACATTACGTGTGAATCAATCAGTTGTCATATTGCAACATTAAATTTCAAATAAAGTGCTAACAACTTAATTCCTTTTCTCTCTCTTTCGATTTGGATGAGAAAACAACTTCCAAATAAGGTACAAATTGGCAAGTAGGCAAATTAAGACCCAAGGAATCTGATTTGGAGTTAAATTTGACTTTTGGATAATTTTAATGAGTGAAACTCCCAATATAATAAAAAGTGTATTTTTCTTGATATATAATTATTCCTTTACTATTTCTTAACCAAATTTTGTGGGTAACTCTATCTTAACCAAACCTACTAACAAGAAAAATCTAGAAGGCTAATTTTAATTTTAAATGTCTTATTTTGATAATGTTATTTTCTTATATGAAACCTATCCAATATTTGTATTTTTGCATTAAACTCCTATATTCAACGATTCCAACATACTAGTACCTATAAATCTAAAATGAGGGTTAAAAATAAAATATTTAAAATAAAAAGAAGTAAAAAGGTGATATTTACCTAAGTTTTGGAATGTTACAACTCTCCTCCCCTAAAAAAGATTTCATCCTCTATATCTCAAGCAAAAAGGGAAGGGTGAGTTCGTAACGTTTCTTCTCTGAGTTCCCATGTAGTTTCCTCTAAACCGTGATACTTCCATAAAAACTTTACTAACTCAATCTCCTTGTGCTTCAATTGCTTCATTCGGGAGTCAAGAATCTTCACAGGATATTCTTCATAAGTCAAGTCTCCATAAATCTCTATGGGTTTAATAGATAACACATGGGATGGATCCTTCACACACTTCTTCAGTACAGGCACATGGAAAACATTATGAATCTTATCATAAAAAGGGGGCAAAGCCAAATGGTAATCACACTCCCCAATCTTATCCACAATTTCAAAAGGTCCCACATAATGAGGACTGATCTTTCCTTTCACTTTCGACCTTGCCATTGACCGAATAGGCTTTATTTTCAAGAAAACATATTCACCAACAAGAAAGTTCACATCCATCATCTTCTTATCAGCATACATCTTTTGACGATCCTAAGCTGCCTTCAACTATTTCATTATCAACACAATCTTGTCCTTCATCAATTGCATGTCATCAGTTTTCACTAGAGTATGCTCACCCACATCATCCTAGTGTAAGGGTGATCAACAGTGTCTTCCATACGGAGCTTTAGAGGGTGGCATACTTATTCTTTCTTGGTAATTATTATTATAAGCAAACTCAGCTAGAGGAAGATATTTATCCCAAACTCATTCCCATTCCAACACACAAGCTCACAAAATATCTTCTAGAATGTGGACTATCCTTTCAAATTGACCATTGGTCTGGGGATGGTATGAAGTGCTAAAATGCAAATATGAACCCATCTCTTCTTGAATCTGCCTCCACAGGTGGAAAGTAAACTTAGGGTTTCTATCAGACACAATAGACATTGGCACATCATGGAAATGCACAATCCAATCTACATAGATTTGTGCCATGTCCAGAACCTTATACATAGTCTTGAAAGGCAAGAAATGAGCTGACTTGGTAAGCCAATCTATCACAACCAGACAACATCAAAACCACTTCTAGATCTTGGAAAAGTGTCACGAAATCCGTCGTAATATTTTCTCACTTCCATTCAGGTATATCAAGAGGTTGCAAAAGTCCATTGGGCCTTTGAAGTTCAATCTTTACTTTTTGACAAGTCAAACATTTTGCAATGAAAGTAGCGATGTCCTTCTTCATATTCTTCCACCAAAAACTTCTCTATAGATCTTTGTACATCTTTGTTGTGCCAGGGTGAATTGTATGTTTGGAACCATGAGCCTCACTCAACACCTTCTGTCTCAGGTCATATACATCTAGTATCCATATCAGGTGATGAAAATGAATTGCACCATCAACACCAATAGAGACATCAGATTGTGGCTTTTCCATCAAAACCTTCATTTCATCAAGGTCATGACTAGTTGCTTTGGCTACTATAACTTCCAAAGTCCAAGATTTAGTAATCGAGAGGCTTGCGATGTGCACACACATTTATCTATGACAGCCTGATCTACATCATCTTATAACTCAGGCCTCCAACTAGAAACATGTTCCATACTTCTCCACACCAAAGGAGAAGAGATGCGAAAATGACATCCTTCTTATGACTAAGAGCATCAACAACCACATTGGATTTTCCAGGATGATATATGATCATAAAATCATAGTCCTTCAAAAATTCCATAAAACTTCTTTGTCTCAAAATTCAAGTCCTTTTGTGTCATAAGATAGCAAAGACTTTTATGATCAACAAAAACTTCAAATTGCACACTATACATATAGTATATCCAAATCTTGAGTGCATGAATAATAGTTGTGAGTTCCCATTCATGTGTTGGATGGTTTTCTTCATTCAGCTTCAGATGGTGGGAGGCATAGGCTATAACCCGTACTTCTTGCATAATAACGCAACCTAGGCCTAACCTTGATGCATCAGTATAGATAACATTAGGCTTTCCTTCCATGAGTAAGGCCAAGACTGGAGCAGATGTCAAACTACGCTTCAGCTTTAAAAAGCTCTTTTCACACTCTGGGGACCAAATAAACTTTGTGTCCTTGTGAGTCAGTTTGGTTAGAGGGTTAGCCAACTCAGAAAAGTTCTTGATAAACTTTATGTAATAACTCACAAGACCCAAGAGGATTCGTATCTCAGAGGGAGTCTTTGGATGTTGCCACATAGTCACAACTTCAACTTTTGTTGGATCAACATCTATGTGACCTGTTGATATGACGTGGCCTAGGAACATCACATCCTTTAACCAAAATTCACTTTTTGAAAACTTGGCATACAAGTTGTTTTCATGAAGAGTCTGTAAGACGGTCCGCAAATGTTCTCGATGTCATCCATTGTTCTGGAGTAGATGAGAACTTCATTGATGAACAATTGCATAAAGTCATCAAGGAAGGGATGAAAAACATGATTCATCAAGTCCATAAATGTGGCAAGGGAATTAGTCAACCCGAAGGGCATCACTAAAAACTCATAGTGCCCATATCGAGTACGGAAATCCGTCTTTGGTATGTCTTCATCTTTGACCTACATTTGATAGTACCTGCTTCACAAATCGATCTTTGAAAAGACTAAGACAGACTTGAATTGATCGAAAAGATCATCAATGTGTGGTAGAGGATATTAGTTTTTCACCATCACTTGATTCATCATTCGATAATCCATACACATCCTCAACGAACCATCTTTCTTCTTCACAAACATGATAAGAGCTCCCTAAGGTGAGACACTAGGGAAAACAAACCCCATTTAAAGAAGTTCTTGTAGTTTCTTCTTAAGTTCTGTGAGCTCTACAGGAGCTAGACGATAGGATGGTTTTGATATGGGGGTCATACCTGGTACAAGATCAATAGTGAACTCGACCTCTTGAGATGGGGGAATACCACATGGCTCTTCTGAAAACACATCAGGGAAATCTTTTACCACTTCAATACTCATCACTTGAGGTGGTGAAGGGTCCAAGACAATGGAGGCCAAATAAGCATGACATCCATGGGAGATGAGTTTTTTAGCTTTCATGGCCGATATGATGAATTGTCTTTCCTCACATTTTCTACCTTTAATGAAAAATCATTCACCATCAGGGTGAAGCAGACTAACCTTATTCTCGTCACAAAATAGGCCCACCTTAATTTTTTTCAACCAGTCCATACCCAAGATGACGTCGAAAGCCATCATGTTTAAGACGATGAACTCAGTAATAAACATCTTCCCAGATATACACAAATCTATAGATGGGGTCATTAGATAAGAGGAGGACATCTTATCACTAGGGGTTTCCATGTTAAGTATATAGCTCATATATGCAGGATCTATGTCTAACATCTCGACAAGTTTTGTAGATATAAAAGTATTTGAAGAATTAGAATCAAAGAGAGCTTTTATAGGCTATAAATGAAGATGTACGGTACCTTCTATCACTTCATTGTCATCAACAGCATCAGCAACATCCATTGCTAACACTCATCCTGCATGGCACTCTAGAGGAGGGTGTCTACCTTGTTGGTTGTTGTTATTATTATTGTTTCTGAAAGGCTAATTAGGGCGAGGTTGAGGCTGATTGGCAGGTTGTTGGGTAGGCTTCCAGGCAGGAGCATGATGTTGTTGCAGTCAAGGGCATTGGGGCCTATAATGTCCATCTTGTCCACACTCATGACAAATGACTTGCCCTCCATCATTAGGTGCTCCAGGACTCCTTCTTGGAGGGTGATGGAGAGAGTAACACTTGCACCTATCTCACAACTGATCATGGTCAAAGTTTTTTTCTCTTGTTGTTCTATGTCGTGGCTTGAAAACTAGGGTAAGACTCGACTACTAGGGCTTTATCCATGATTTGCTGAAAAGATAGAGGAAGATGGGGAACTAAGGAACATCCTACATGGTAGTTGAGGCCTTGCAAGAACAAATCGACCTTTCTTTCTTCAGTCATCCCAACTGTGTACCGCTCAAGCAGGAGGAAGTTCTGCATGTCGGTAGTGATATAGAGTGATCCTTTCCTTAAACTATAAAACACAGCTTCTTTCTTTTTTAGAGTAATAGTGTAGATGTCCTTTCCCTGTAATAGTTCCATAATATGGCTCCTAGGTAACCGTTGTGATGTTACAAGTCCTTGAGATTCTATTCCACTATACACACAGGGGTCCATCTAGCACGTACGAAGCGAACCTAACCTTTTGATGAGGAGGGCACTCCATACCCTCAAAATTCTGCTCGATTGCCAAGACCCAGTCATCGACCTTGTCAACCATCTCCAGCTCCCCTTCACCCTTGAAGGAGGGGGTTGCATCTTCATAAAGTCAGTCAAAGTGTACTCCTTAGGCTTATCCTGTGCTGGAGGGTTATTCAACTTTCCTACCATGGTCGTGGTCAGAAAGTGTTGCAAGTAGGAGAACTCCTACTAAGGGGTGAACTCAGTCAAGGTAGAGGCGGTGATGTCGACAATTTCATTATAAGAGTTGGAGTTGTTCCTAGGGGGATCCATGCCAAAATGAGTGATCTCTAGTGTGGAGAATCCGTCAGTAGTGCCAAAGTGTGGGGTGTCAACGACGTCTCCAAATAGGTTGGACCTCTTGGAAAATAAGTTTTACAGGTAAGGCATAACTACTAAGCAGGGAATTCTAAGACAGTTAGATTATAGAGAGCAAACATGCTTTGATACCATTTGTAACACTTGGTCCAACTACCGTAGGCTATAGTAGAGTTTTAAGAATGACGACCGGCCCCACAGATCACCACTAGCCTTAACTGTGCACTTTGTCCTCACTCATGTGCAAGATGGGGTCAAATTACTGACTGGTCACCTATCCTAGTACTACTCCAAGCTGAGCATGCTTAAATATGGATTTCTTTAGTGATGGGCTCCCAAAAAAGGAGGTGCGCCTTAGTGATATGGTTAGTCCAATCATTCCTTTTAAGATTATGTTATCTGAGACCTCAAATCCTGGGATATTACAATCTCCCCCACTTAAAATCTTGACGTCCTCGTCAAGGATCAACTATACAACCACATAATCGTTTCCCCATTTTAGTGCAGACCCAGAATGGCCCATGAACATCCAACTCCCATCCACGGCTACCAGCATAAGGGCAACTTCATCTGGTCTCAACGGATAGCCCTTTCTAACTTGCTTGGACCGCACGGCTTAAGACCGACATGCCACATGCCCATGTGGGCCCCACCTACAGGAGGGGAATTGGCTCTGATATCATTCTTGTAAGGAGTGGGTCCCGAGAGGGACCACTCGTTACTTAATTTAAGGAAACATTTGCAAAATTCCCTAATAAATGATTTTCCATAAAATAAAAGCCACTTTGGCATTCACAATATTTATTCAAACACAATGAAAACATGAACATAGTTTGAATGCATTGGAAAAAAATAACTATTACATGATACTCTTAAAAAAGTTCAACTATTAAGCCATGGATGACTTCTAATAAACTTTAAAGATTGAACTACTCAGATTGGTTTTGTGGTGAGTAACCTTTCCATATCAGAAATCCTCACCAACTAAATTTGTGCATCACTACCTATCTCCCGGTCCTTAGGTTGTGCAACCTTTGGGTGGGTTGAAGTCAACACCCAGGGAAGAGAAAAATAAAAGGAAAAAGGACATCAACGAACAATGAGTATGCACAATAATGAACAACTAGGCAATACTTCATAATTTCCATAAGAAGATCTTCCAAATTAAAAGATGTCAAAAGAAATAAGTTTTAATAGAGTTATAATAGGTCAAGAGATGAGGCATATCTAACTAATGAATGTCAAGTAGGGAATCTTTCCTTTAAATACTTTCCACTAAAAATAACAATAATAAAATTGTGCATGTAATAAACAAAGACTAAAGTTATTTCAAGTAGGGTTGACACACCATTGGATCTCAACCTAAAAATATGGGTGGAAAAGCACAGCCTAGGTGGAAAATCATGCATCTGTAAATAATGGGTGGAAAAGCACACCTGGGCGGAAAAGCATGCCCATGTATATATGGTTGTACATATGTACCACTATAAGAAATAAAACTAGTCTAAGCATGCACATAAATAGGGGAAAGACAAGTATACGTCTAGTCTAAGTGATGTAATAGGATGAGAGCATCCAAAATATAACATGTGGGGTCAATGGACCCATATGCAGTATCCAAGAAAATAAGAGTTTCAAAATGATAAAAATAGAATAACTACCCATGCCTCATACGGGAAAGGATATTTGGTCATAACAGTAGTGCCTAGAAAATAGAAAAGATGCACATACCTTAATCTGGAGTTGATAAATCAGAGGTTGAATCCTAACCTTTCAAATCTATGGTCAACTCAACCTACATGCATGTTTAGATCCTTTAATTAGGGTTTATTTGCTAAAGTATGTAGGCATTATGAAAACCCTGAATATCAATTTTGATCAGTGAATCCTAATTTGGTTCTTGAGATTGATCCAAAACTCACTCAGGGTTCCTTGAAGATAATTCTTGATTGACCATTATTACTTTATTAATTATTATATATTCTTTCATGGTCATAAGTGGAAACAAACCCTAAAAACTCAAATCCTTATCAAAAACCCTAGAGTGATGCTTGATTACATCTTAGTGAGTTATATTAGGGTTTCTAACCATGGATATGACCCCAAGGTCTAAATTTTATCATTTAAAACATATCTTTAATTATTAGCAAGGTATTATGATTATTTAGAACCCTAAAATCCGATCTTTAACAAGGCATATATAAATGATTATTTAGAACCCTAAAATCTGATCTTTAAAACTGGTGAACTAGGAGATGAAGACTGTACCACAAATTAGAGAAAATTCCAAGGATTTCAAAACATAGTTTTTTACAATTTTTGTATAATCATATAGAAAGTTATGATTTTTCCAAAATCTGACCAATCGCAGTATGCCAAAATTCCATGTCAACAACTAAGGGGACCAACCCGCTTACTTGGCCCAATCACGAGCGGCCAAGCAAGCTCAGGTCCATGGTCAAACTTGCCAACTCATCAAACTTGAAACAAAAGAGGGCAGTGAGATGACTCTTTTGCCCTTACAAAAAAAACAAGAAAAAGAAGTGCAAGGGGGGGAAATGGGGAAATGATGAGGGGTCATCTTCCCCAGCCACCCACGTGACATGGTTGTGTTTTTGAGCAGTGGATGCAAGCCTTCTTTTGACATTTCCGCAACCGATGACAAAACAGCAAAAAGAAGGCACGAAAACGAAGAGAGGATGGTCCCGAACTCACCTCTCAACCCGATCGAAGACCGCCGAATCCACCTCCGCACCTGAGGTGTCACAAGGTTAGGGTAAACTTTGTCTTTGTGGTGGCACAAGATGCAATGAGTGAGCAAATTGTCTTGAGGATTAGGTTGTTTGGGGTGTGAATAAACCCTAGGTGGTTATTTATATGGGTAGGATTTGGTCTATTGACCGATGGGCATATAACCCTAGAAGCTCAGAGAAGGTTCTTTAGGAATTTCATGAATACACAACTATAGGTCTAGATCTTGGTATAGATGGGTGAAAAATCTTCCCAGAAACTCATCGGACCAAAAATCACAAGAAATGATTAAGAAACGTGGGATAAATCCTCATTTTATCAACCAAGAAAAATGCAGCATGTTTCCTTACATGGAATGAGGTAGAAGACAAAGCTCAGACCACTAGATCGTGATCTGATGGCCTGAATCATGTGTGAATCAATCAATTTCCATATCGCGACAATAAATTTCGAATAAAGTGCTAACAAATTAATTTCTTTTCTCTCTCTTGCTCTTTGGATGAGCAAACAACTTCCAAATAAGGTAAAAATTGGCAAGTAGGCTAATTAAAACCCAAGGAAACTGATTTTGGAGTTAAATTTGACTTTTGGATAATTTTAATGCATGAAACTCCCAATCTAATAAAAAGTGTATTTTATTTATATATAAATATTCCTTTACTACTTCATAACCAAATTTTTTAGGTAACTCTCTCTCTCTTAACCGAACCTACTCCCAGGAAAAATCTAGAAGGCTAATTTTAATAATAAATGCCTTATTTTGATAATTTTGCACAAACAACCAATAAGTAATGAACAACCTTATTTTCTTATATGAAATCTATCCAATATTTGTATTTTTGCATTAAAGTCCTATATTCAATGGTTCCAATGTCCTAGTACCTATAAATCTAAAAAGAGGGTTCAAAATAAAATATTTAAAATAAAAAGGAGTAAGAAGGTGATATTTACCTAAGTTTGGGAATGTTACACTTCTTGATCTAGGATATCCCCATCATATCATCATCGGTGATGAAAATGTCATCAACATAGATGACAAAAAGAACATTGTCTTTCAAGAACTGGGGGAAGAATAGGGATTCGTCTGTGGATGATCTCTAAAAGTAAAGCTGAGTTTGGGCATCACTTAAGTTATTGAACTAGACCCTAGGAGACTGCTTGAGGCCATATAGAGATCGTTATAGATGACATACTTTGTGAGAATATGCCTCCTCAACAACAAACCTGGGTGGTTGTTGCATGTAGACTTCCTCTAGGAGATCTACGTGACAAAATGCATTCTTGATGTCGAGCTAGTAAATAGGCCAATCAAGATGAGCTACAAAGGAGATAAGGATGTGGACAGATGCAATCCTTGTCACTAGATAGAATGTCTCAAAGTAATCCAGGCCAAAGGTTTGGATGAATCCTTTTTCAACCAGGCGCGCCTTGAGTCATTCAACAGAACCATCTGACTTGGGCTTTACATAGAAAAGTAGTCAACATCCTACAATATTTTTGCATTCTGGTGGGATCACAAGTTCCCATGTCTTGTTTACGTGGAGATCCCACATTTGTTCCATCATGGCAGCTTTCCATTCAGGATGGTGAAGAGCATATACTAGACACTTAGGAACATATGTTGTGTCTAGGGCAGTAGCAAAGGATGAGGCTGAAAAAGAAAGACATAATATACAATAAGTGTTGGAAATGGGATGCTTGATAGTACAAGAACATATACCTTTGCATAGAGCCACTGATAGATTGGATTGGTTCAATATTGACGATAATGAAGCATGTACATTCGGTAACTCATCTTCCATGTGTCGGATTGGTGTTGTGGATGGTGGAGATGGTGGTGGTGTCATAAGTATGAACGGATCAGGAAACGAGACCATAGTATCAATATGATCAATGGGGGGTGTGTTGGATAAAAAAATATTTCATCCTCATGAAAGGTGACATCTGCAGAGATATAGATTCTGTCAGAGTTAGGTTCAAGCCATTTTTATCCTTTATGAGAATAAGGATAACCGATAAATACCATTCGGATAGATTGGTGGGAAAGATTGTCAGCCTTGGGATCAAAATTATAAACAAAGGCAACACAGCCAAAAAACTGAGGTGGTAAAGGGAATGATTTGGATTTACAGTAAACAATGGAAAATGGAGTGCTCTTCCTACGAACAGATGAAGGTTGGCAATTAATAAGAAAGTCAGAGGTGAGGACCACATCAGACCAAAAATACTTAGGTGAGTTGGCATGAATGCGAAGAGATTATGTAATATCAAGTAAATGACGATGTTTACTCTCGGCAATGCCACTTTGTTGTGGAGAGTACGCGCATGAGCGGTGATGTATCATTCCTATGTCACAGAAAAAATAGGCGACAATATTTTGAGTGCTCCATGCCTCTAGTTCAATCTAGATATCAACGACATATACAAAATGGTAACACCATACAAAGATTGTAGGTTGACGTTTCTCCCTAACTTTCCATTCACTTGGAAGTAATGATGTACGACTAGGCATCACTCATTCTTGTGATGTCATAAGTTAGTTATGGACATTCATTGCTAATGTGATATGGTACCTATAGGGTCACACACACATGAACACATCTAGAAGAGGAGTTTAATCATAAATAATTATTGGATTGATTACGAAAGTGTTTAGGTATTCAATTCAAGCAACAAATCAACCGACTAGAATGCCAACCAATCGGCTCACCCAGTGAGACAGTTGTTTAGAGTGTCAGACTGATTAGAACTGAATTGGATGAAGTTCTTCACAAATTAGGCACCAACCTATCAGCTCCCTGGGTGAACTGATCACCTCAGGTTGAGTGAGATGACTAGTTCACCTAATGAACTGATCGGCTCGGCTATGTCGACCGAAGGTTGTAGTAGCTTTCCTAAATTCATGAGAAATATTGCTCGTTTCACTTGTTCAATTCGATTAGTACACAATTTAATCTTTTGTATAAATTTGAAATGATTCACTGAATTCATGTGTGATTAGGAAATAGGTAAAATGACCGGTTCAGGTCACGAACTGATCATCTCGCGTGTGAGCTGACCGTTTCAGTTGCCAACTGGCCGTTTTTGGATTCACAGGTTGTGAAAATTCATGATCTTCTGGTCCTTTGCACTCCCACATAGATTGGGAACGGTGACCGTAATCCCTCTTATAAGTAGAGGGGTATTGGGGGCTTCCCTGACACAACTCAATTGCCTTTGAAAATTGTTGTCCTCTCTGGTTGTGGTAACTAATAGAGGGCCAGAGCAAGTCCTACCCGCTAAAGGGAGTGATAGCAAGGGAGAAACAATTGTGGGAGAGAAAGTTGGTGACTAGTACACCAATGGGAGGGACAATTCCTTTCTATCTATTCTACTAGAATGACAAGAGTTCTAGTTAGTCCATATGGACTTCTCTAGAGGCAAGGAGGCTGTTGTCTGCCGCTAGGAGGACAACGTTAGCATGTAGTCTGTAATGAGACCAGGAGTTGCTATAGACGTTGTTCGAGTTTGTTGTTCATGGTTAAGACCAAAAGATGCACATACACTGTCTAAGAGCTACTAGAAGATTGTTGTAGTGCAATGAGTTGTAGTCGTTGGACTTGATCCTGAACCATGTATAAACTCGTTAAACAATCTTTCCTATTTCATAGTAGTTAGTGATCTTTTTGTTATGGGGAATATACATAGATAAAATTTTGTTTCTATTGTCTTTATCAGTGCCCATATTTCTCAACAGTAGTATCAGATCCACGTCAATTGACTATGTTTTGGGATAATCGATATTATTATATTTTTGGTTTTATCATTTATTTATTACATATGATGCAAATATTTAAACTATCTCATATTTGTATCTGATCAAAGACCACATAATCCCAAACTAATATATATATATATATAGATATATAATAAATATATATGTGTATATATGTATATATACATTTATATATATATATATGAAATATACACGTGTCGCCCGAAAAGCAGCTTTGATGGTGGATGTGTAGCATGGTTATGGCCAATAACCCAAATATCTGTGTGTGGTTGGATGCTTTGGTTTTTATTCCTCTTTTATCTTGGTTTGCATACTGAGCCTCTACCTCCTTATTCCCAACATAAAGTTAATTCTTTCCTATCTTTGCTCCCCTCAAATGTATAAGTAGAAATAGGGTACTCTCCTTTTCTTGCAATGATGAAGATGACAATTGACGCCAGGAGAGCTGACTTTTACACATGATGAGCCGGCCGGTTGGAGGACTAAGGAGGACAGACTGCAAGAGTGAACTGATCATATGGTGGGCCCAACCGACCATCTGGAGGTGTTCAGACATCGTTTGGAAAGGAGACCAAATGATCACTTTAAGAGAGCAACTGACCGGCCAAGAGGCTAGACGACCGGTTCATGGGGTGAACCGATCAACCTAAATTCACAAGAAAAGATCTACACTGATAGCAGGCTCATACATATGAAGTGATGATTGACATAGGTGGTAGTAATCCCTTATGGATCCAAGGAATTATGGTAGTCATGGCCATAACCATCACTTTTTGTTTTGTATTGCATGTTTACATTATGGGATATAGTATGAATATGATATGTACAATATATGTGGTGATGGATACAGTTTATATATATATATATATATATATATATATATATATATATATATATATATATATATATATATATATATATATATATTTATATATATCCCTCAATCAAACATATTCAGTCTTAAATGCTTTTCAAAAGTTGCACACATAAAAAGCATGATCGACCAAGCATAGGCTATGCTCTAGTATGGTGAGACGTCAATCTCGTAGAAGTGTGATGGTAGTAATGCAGGTTCCTCCCTAGTGGGATGTATTGTTATCGTGTTGGCTTTTGGGTCAGGCTTAACTGGTGATTATTAGAGTGTCTAAGCCCAGAGGCATGCACATGATTATGGGAAAGACTTGTGCATATCATCTATCCAAGAATTACATATGATGCAATTGGAAAAGGTTGCCAACCTTAATTATTGATTATTTATGCTGGCGTTAGTCTGGTAATAATTGAATCATTTTGGATCATAGCTTATTAGAAAATTATTTGCTATAATTTTTGAGTTGATACTTGAGGGTTGTCAATGTGATCAAAATAATGAGAATGATAGTTAATTAAATCCCTAATCAATATTTCTAAATTTTAATCAAATTAAATCAAAATGTGTTTTGACAAAATTGGAAATTCTTTTAAAGAATCAAATGGTAACAAATAACAATTACTTTCCTCTGTAATTGGTCCTTGTGAAGGAAAACCTAAATAGGAAGGTTTAGGACATTGAGAATTGTTCTCACACAGGAGCGCAAGCTCTATGTCCTGGAGATGCCAGAACCTAATGGACCCCTTCCAAATGCACCAAGGATGACAAGGATGCTTACAAGAAACATATTGAAGATGTTGTGTATGTCAAATGTTTGATGTTATGATCCACGAACAATGAGTTGCAGAGGCAGCATGAGAACATGGATGTGATTGAGATGGCCACACATCTCAAGAACATCTTCCAAGATCAGGCAAGACAAGAGAGATATGATGTCTCAAAGGCACTATTCAAGTGCAAAGTGGCAGAAGGAGACCTAGTTGTAGGGAAATACAACATCAGATAGGCTGTGAAAACAAAATTTTTACTAACATATTTCCCATTAACCAACAGATCACATCAATAACTATGCAATGGGAAGGATGATTTCATTAATATATACCTGGTCCTAGAGAAAGTACAATGACAATCCTCATCGATGTAGATGCACACTCTATCTCAGACGATGTCTGTGCAGCTCCTGGATGCACTTGGGCTCATCTGACTGCTCTTTGATAGACAACAAACTCAGACAATTGCTGCAACGACTCCTTTGATCTACCCACAAAATGTGAGTTGAAGTTGCCTTCCTAGCAGCAGTCAAAGGATTCCTGCCTCTAGAGTAGTCCACATAGACCAACTAGAACTCCTATCATCCTAATAGAACAAACAGGAAGGAGTTGTCCCTCCCATTTGTGTATTACTCACCAACCTACTCTCCCACAACAATGATCATCAATTGTTTCTCTCCCTTGACTATCCCTTTCTAGTCAGGTAGGACTTTGCTGGGCTCTCGTGGTTCCCACAACCAGAGAGGACAACATTTTTCAGAGCAACTGATTCTCAATTGTCTATGTTGTAGTTGTGTTCTGGGAAGCCCCCAATACCCCTCGATATATAGGAGGGGTTAGGGTTAGGGTTCACAATCCCCAACTGATACAAGACTAATGTGGGAGTGGAAAGGATCAGAAGATCATGAATTTTCACAACAATTATGGAAGTTTCAAAACCTGCATGCATAGAAACGGTCGTATCACCCAACGATACGTTCGTTTTGATAAGTGAAACAATAGTTTCACACTTTTCAATTTTGCACATATGTCAGAAATTTGATTCCAATTAGTACTCAACTTGATGTCAACACTGATCCTTGATGCAATAGAATTGCACCCCCAAGACAAACATTTGGTGCATGTGAGATGGGAATCTCACATCACCTAAAATGGTCATCTGGCCAAGCCAGACAAGCGTCTCACCTGGATGTTTCATGTTGAGTTCCAACCAATGTACAATACAATCCGCCTGACACTCCAAAGAGCAGTCTCAACACTTGAACTGGTTGTTTGGCATTCTAATCAGCCGATCTGTTGCGTGAATTAAAATACCTAAACACTTTAATATGCAATTCAATTATCATTCAAGATCAGACTCCTCTACTAGATCAGTCCCTATGTGTGTGACCCTATAGGTCCCATATCATGTTAGCAATGAATGTCCATAACTAGCTTATGACATCACAAGCAATGAGTGGTTCCTAGTCGCACATCATTGCTATCCAAGTGAATGGAAAGTTGGGGAGCAACTTCAACCTACAATGTGTGTATGATGTAACAGTGTTTGTATAGTTCCTTTGTCTCTGATATCTAGATTGAAATAGAGGCATGGAGCAATCATCCTCATTATTATTCAATCTTGTTCCTTGAACCAGAGCAGACTGCATTAGATATATGTAAGCTTAATATCACATATTGACTCACATGTGTATGGCCATACTTTTCTCAGTCTCGCTAATCAAGAGGCCTTGGATATCATACTCCTATAGGAGGGACAAATCCCATCTCAATCATTCACAGTCTATCCAATCATCACGTTTATAACAGCCCATGCTTCAGTACTGCATTGGTTGATGTCAAAGTATACCCAACCCCATGTGATGAGTGTAGTGATTTCAGGTCTAAGAACCACAACCACCACCATCACTGTGAGAGCTGACTATGACTTCCATGTGTCAGTTTCACGATGGGTCTATCTGAAACACTATTCCCTAACATGTATTTGTATGCTTGGTTTGATATTGCCATACCATGAGTAATGAGATTTCATCATCAACCAACTAACACTTTGATCTTATGTGTTATTGATGTCTGTCAACCCTCCACAATAACAACTGATTGGGGACATAGTGAGAATGTATATACTCCTAACATCTGTATGATCTCATCCACAAGGTTAGTAACTTGAACACATACATCATTGATTAATATGATTCTCTAGACATTTATGATGTTATTCATTATCTCATAACGGAATGTACAAAATAAATTGGAAGGTTGCCTTTGTTAATAATCAAATAATTTGCATGTAATGACATTATAATTATCATGTGATTGGCTCTTTGGGCATACATACCAACAGACTCCCACTTGCACTTAGAGTCAATCACCCACAGATCTCATATCGAGTGACCTAACATGATCATCATGCTTCTATTGCGCAAGTGCTTTTATGGCAAGTTTAGCAACATTTACTTTAAGTTGGTGTTTTGCAATTTTCACATTTCTTTGTTGTATGACTGCTAGTATGTGGTGGAAGTGCCATAGTATGCTATTTGAGATTCCCACCCTAAATTGTAGTTCCATTAACCTCACACAAGTTCATTTGTATGAACTTCTTGATCCATACAATATCCTCTACTGTTCCTATAACACATATATACTTGACTTCTTTTATAGATTCAAACAACTGTCATTAGCTCATAACCCTTTCTAGCTTACAGTTTTTCATTTAATGTCAAAATGCTAATTTCAGATTGCAATAATTTTGTGAGTTTGGAACCTTGCATGGGTGTAACCCTTTGCATCCAACTCTTCCTTATTACCATAACCATGGAACCAATTCTTTAAGTTCTTTACAAGCATTTGAGGATGTTCTTTATGGTAGTCCAGTGACTCTTATTGTCATCTGACATATATCTTCTTGTCATTTCCAATACATACAAGATTGCTAGGTAGGTTTATAAATATCTTCTCATCATGTCAAATACATATTAGATGATGACACAATTTGATCGTGTGTATAATGCAAGTGCACATATCAATGTAATATAGGGCTTGTGAGGCCTGAGTCGAACTCAGGTAAATGGAAATTTTAGTAGACTACTACTAACTGGTCGCGATCAGCTAGACCGATTGGAAAAGTAGATTGTTTGGTTTTAAAAAGGAAATAAATTAAAAAGAAAACAAAAGTGAGCAGTGATTAATTGTTTAGTTTAATCAAATTAAATGGGAATCCTTAGGATTGTGGTTTCACCACGAGGTCTCACTGTACACAAATCTACACAATTAACATAATTCGTTCCCTTTTCCTGATTATGGCCCGTAGTCAGAATTGCTCGCTTCCGCGATAAAATTCACTACCTAGTTCTTGGTCGGTTCCACAGTAGTAGTAACTTATACCCTAGATCTAGGTGCTTTGATTATTGCTCTGAGTATCCACCATTAATCGTACATTACCTTGTCTAAGGAATTTATTGATTAATGCGTTAATCATGCCTTTTCAACCACTAATTCTCTGTCAGAAGTAATTAACGATATTAGAAATTGAATATGCTGATCAAGCATAGTAAATTGTAATGGAAACACGATAACATATCAAGAGAAAGTGAGACAAATTATGATAATTAATATAACATTGTCATACAACGATTTCCCGGGCTACTCCCGGTCCTAAGGATAGAGGGGATTAGCCCTGCATGTTCAACTCAGTAGTACACATGGAGAAGAAAGAGGGAAACATGGATAAATGAATGAAATTATGGTGTAACCCCTGAAATGGAGAAGATCTGGATGATCCTTGGTGCAAGACGCACACTCTGCAGCCTTCCAATAGAGGAATCATCCGTCTACGGCTCTGGAAACGTCCAGGGCGTAGCTCTGGGCTCTGTTCTTTACTCTCCTCTTCTCTGGGACTCATGCAACATAATAGAACATGATCCTTAGGTCTGGCCGTCTTTTCTTAGGTATAGGCATGACTTACGGCCGCCAAAAGATCGCAGTCGTTCGATCGTGGCAATTCTGGGCACAACTCTGATCCGACAGCGTCGATACCATCGACGAGGTGTTGATGGTATCGACACCTTAAGATGCATTTCTGATGCTAAAAATAAAGGAATCCGTCACTAGAACATGTGTACTCTCGATACTATCGACGGTGTTGTCGATAATATCGATGGCTTGAGTTAATTCCCGCTGAAACGACCTCGAGACCATCGACAGTTTTGGTCGATGGTATCGACTTGGATGCTCTCCCTACGGCCTGGGCACTGACGCCATGTCGATGGTATCGACAGATTCGTTGATGGTATCGACGGGTCCAGATATACAAAGTACCTAAAACAGAGAGATAAACACAAATCAAATCCAAGAATTCTGATAATTTATACAAAATAAGATAAAATAAACCAAATTTGATGCATATGATGATTATAGGCTAAAGGAATATGAATCATGCTATTATAGTCATAAAATGACACATAACCACACAAAACAAGTATGAAACCAGCCTATAAATGCGACTCAAATTCATTCATCAAACTCCCCTAAGATGGAATCTTGCTCATCCTCGAGAAATAAAACTTAAAATCTGATTGAGAGGGTTAACTAAAGAACATAATCACAAAATTGATATCACAATATGATTCCCGCTTGCAATTCACATATCGGCCCTTACAAACCATGGAATGAAAACTACCCTTCAGGCGACAATAATCATTCATAAGAAATGTCCATCCCAAGATCACAAACACTATCAAGTAAAGCAGTTAATATAATAAAATCTTCAGGTTCAGGCTTGGTGCCTCTTGTGATCTCCTATCTACGTTGCTCATTTCCTAACTACCATCTAAGTGAAAGTAGATCTCCTGATATACATGAATGAGGAGAATATCATAGGTGGCCTACCACTTAGAGAAATGGGTGGATGGAATGGGTGGCTATGGAAGAAATGGAAACACATTACAGTCGATCATGCAAAAACAAAAATGAATGACCTATCATGATGCAAATACAAATGAAAATGCCCTAATGCTACGTTTTGGTGGAATGGTGCATGCACTATCATTGCATCTCAAAGTGAGATGGAATATCTAAGAAAACTACACCATGTGCTTGTTCTTCTTAATATACAGGTGAGAACATGTTCCTTTCTCCCTCTTATTCATACTTTTTTTCTTTTTTCTTTTCTTTTCATTCATTTTTTCAAGCCCTCATTTTCATAAATGGTAATGTATTATTTGATGAGATTCCTTATTTTTTACATAAATGGCACATTTGACGCATTCTATTCGGAGGGTATGGAACAAGTTCAACACCTTTAATTTTTCAGAAGAACATACAACACATGATGTACAACTATATGATCAAAAGATGCAAATGCACTTCATTATGACAATTAAGCAACTAAATGACATGCACCTAAGGATAATGTGCATGTATAACTACTCTATATCTTTCTTTTTCCATTTTTATGCAAAACATGCAAAAATAACTGGAATGCATGACACATCTACATGGAATGTAATCAAAGAGTGAACAACAATAATGTGCTCTAGTTCTTATGGTGGAGAGTGAATGAAATTTCGATGGATTAGATCACAAGACTAATTGACAGAACCTTCAGATAGAATTATATGTCCCTCCTTACTGACTTGTGTACCAATTAATCAATGTGTTTCTCTCTCTCACTTCAAATTAAATTCACGTTATCATTTGGTTGGTTTAGGCTCAACATCCATGTCAACCCTCTTAACATGAACAATACAGATACACAATCATGTTCATATGTTTTTAAGTTGACCTACCCAATTAGTTTCACAAGAAATGTCCTCAAGTTCTCACAAGACAAAATTACAATTGTTTAAGGATTTTTCATTAAAAATCATTTTCTCACAAAGCCCCAAGTGAAACTGAGATGACATGCAATTAAATTAGACTCCACTGATTACACTAGATAGATAGTGGATCCTAGAAAACAGTAAATCTAGCTGTAAAGAAGTGAAACCACTCCTCTACTAGAAAGAAAAGACTTCATCCCTTGAACCAAACACCACATAAAAATTTTCACCAAAGCGATGGAGATCAATTCATTCAACATGTAAGTATCATTACACAATGAGTAGCAGCGGAAAAGAAATATTATCTAACAATTTACAAGGCATAATACAACACATCGCCACATATGGGTGTCCAAAAACTAAACATAAAAGCCAAAGACCAAGCTGAGGGTCATCTAACCACCTCTTCAATTCTCCCCAAAGATCAGCTACAAGGTTGATGTTTGAAGTTCACTCTCCTCGATCTAACCTGGGGTTGGAAGCATAACCCACAAAAGCGAAGTAGAAAAGAAATACATCGGCAAAAAGCTGGTACGTGTATGCTAAATGAAACTTTGAGCAATTTAAGCAATAAGGACATCAAAAGTAAAATGCTTCCCATACAAGAGATAAGGACTACCCACATGGGCATAGAAGAAAAGAAACATCATAACTTGATAAAAGAGGATACTTGCCATGAACAAATAAATAAATTTATGCAACAAAAGCACATAGATGGGTAGTAGGGCACACACCCCACAAACATCATCAACCTACATGCATCTGAGATAAACATAGCCCTAGAACAATATAAACACAATTGGCGGCCAAGCACAAACTTGAACCTGATAGAGAAAGGAATACTGCCAATCTCCCAAATATATAAAATTGAGTATGGATTACTGCCACACTCGGGTATAGAGAAGTGGTATATTGCCACCCTCCTTAATAAACAATAGGGGATTACTGCCCCAAAACCAAAGTAATCTACACTACTCTAGTGCTACTAAATCACATTGCATGTAAATATAGAGGCAAGTAAATAGTTTAGTCAGAAGATGATACAAAGGTTTCCATCACACAATGGACAACACAAACCATATAACATCCACTTCGAAGTGGCACATAAAAATAAAAGAGACCAACATGCACCACGACACAAGATATGATATCAAGAAATTATCCAAGTCCACAACAAGCAACATAGTTCACACAAACCATGATATCAAGACAATATACATATGTATAGGTCAAAATTCAAAACAATGATAAAGTAGGTGAATTGCTCAATATGGATGAATAGGGGATACAACATACCTCAACATCAGATTCTAACAATCCAAAGTCACTTCTAGGGCCAAGCTTAGGTTTCCAAAGCACATATTAGCATATATGTGGGATTAGGGTTAGATTTATATTGATTTTATAAACCTTAAAAACTACATTTTTCTAATTAGTGGATTAGGTTATCAAAACCTTGCCATATTTTAGGTTATATTTTCCTGAGTTCAAAACATATTTTATTATATTTTTTCTGACTTATAAATTATTAGTTATGAATTATACAATGTATTATCTTATTTAATTAGATCCATTAAATCACCCCTTTAAAACATCAGATTCAGGTGATCAAACCAATACCATTAGAAATCTTGCATTTTTCAGAATCAAATAATTAGTTATGTAATTTAGAAATCTGGCCAATCAAATAATTAGTTAATGCCACAAAGGCGAGAAAATCCACAAAAGTAGGTCGGGCCCGCATGCGTTGGCACAATAAGTGCCAGCCAAGTCAGCGGGTCAATGGCTCGCTTGACTCATCCCAAAGCAAAGGATAACACTGCCAACATACCAAAATACCCCTAACCAGAAAAACTAAAGAGAGGAACTGATGGGCAGTTTAGGGAAAACGAACGCAATCATCTTCAACCTTACCTGCGATGAAGGAACCGCGAACAATAACAAAACTGGAGGATGGGATCTCGCGAATCAAACAACCAAAATGTCAGGGAAGAGCACCATCGCAATCGCAAAGAAAAATCGGACCCAAGAATCCCAAACCACTAAAAATGAGGTGCAAAGAACCTCAAATCATCTTGCCGCCAAGGTATAGGTAGAAAGAAGCACCGAAAGAAGGGAAAAAGGAACTACACCTTGCTAGCAGAAATCAAAGGGAAAAAATATTCCTCGAGGCTCCTGGGATCCAGACCGCCGCTCGCAAAAAAACATAGGGAGTCGCTCCTCGCCGCCGATCACCCGAAGCTTCAAGCAGGTTGTCGGAGCTAGTGGGAGTTGGGTAGGCATGCCCTGATGCAAACGGGATCAACCCAAGGCAAGAAAGATGGATCTGGGACCCTAGCAAAGGTGAGGGGACCGATACCTCGCGGTCTGAAGACCCGCGGTGCACGGAAGAAGAAAAAGAAGGTCGAGGCAGGGCAAAATAGGGGAACACAAAGGTTGACTTTGGTAGGGCTAACGATCAGGGGAAACCTAGGGTATATATATCCATTGGGTGCAGATTGAGATAAGGAACAGGGTGAAAAGAAAGCAGAGGGGGAGGAAGAAGAGAGCGGGAGAGAGAACTGGGGAACGTTCGCCTCAAGAGTCCTGGTACAGGTTGTGTCGGGCTGGACTCCTACCAAAGGTGGGAGATGAGCCAAGCACCATTAGATGCCAGATCGAAGGGTCCAGGTTAAAACCCAAAAAAACTAAAGTAGGAAAGCAGGCGTGACATACATAAATAAAAAATCGAATCCGATTAAATCAAAGTGTGAATGCATTATTTCCTTATTCTCTCTCCCTCTCTTGATTTGAGGGTTCAAACATTAACCAAATTAAGTAAAATTTTGCACAGAGGCCAATTAAGGCATGTAGATTCCGATTATGCACTTAGTTTTTCCTTTTAGAAACTTTTAATGGGTTAAATAAATCAAATATCATTTTCTCTTTCCTCTATCATTTAAGGCTTTAGGATTATCCAAATTAGGTGAAACATCATCCACAAGTTATATTTGATATGTTGAATACGAATTTGCCATCAATTTTACATGTTGGGGTTATTTGAGTATTTATTTAACATTTTGAAGGTTCTACACACTTTCTCTCTCCTGATTTCACCTTTTAAGCAAACTTTCTCCAAATTGGCGGTGGCTATATTTTTTATATAGATTACGATTATAACATTATTTTGTTCTTTTGGAGTCAATGAATTATATTTATTTATTAATTACACCTTTTAGGCAATTTCTCTCTCCTAACTTACCATATTATTTTGAGGTTGTCCAAATTAAATGAAAATTGACATGTAGGCTTATTTTGATGTGTAGATTATGAATTTGAAGTTTATTATTTAATTTGAGGCTTTCATACATTGGTTATATCATCTAGCCCATTAGAGGACCATTAACCATATTATGCATGAAATTAAGTTATTTATCATTTTATTATCACCAAATGAATTATATGGCATATTATATCACATTATTCATGCATTATATTATTAGGATCATCCTAACCTCAACCTTGTTTGGTCAAACCCAAAAGGTCACAATTCTAGGGTAGGTTCCAAGATCCGGTATGTTACAACACTCCACCCCTTAAAAGGATTTCATCCTCGGAATCTATTAATCCAAACATCAAACAAACAACTATTCTCCACCCCTTAAAGGGTTCAACCTAATAAGTCAAACTAATCATCATCAAGGTATTAATACTACCCACATATTATTTAGTTGTGAATGTTTTAGAGATTTATTGTTTCTCATGTATCCAACTAAAGTCAGATCCATCTAGGGATGAGTTATAGGTCCATGTGCCTCTAACCTATCAACCCTACATGAACATCCAAAAAGTCATAGGGTAGGTCAACTACACCATTATATCAATCCTACTCACAAACTAGGGTTAGATTCTACTCAAACTAGAGTTTCACTTCATTGTGACTTAGTTCACGAAAAATTTGATAAATCAACGAAAACGTTTGTACATATAGTAGTATAATTGAAAATAATTTTGGCGATGAAAACTTTTTGAGATGAAACAAAATGTGGATCCAAAATCAATTGCAGAAACCAAGTCACAATATTTCCATATGAATACTTCCTCATATCCCAATCTTATCCTTAAATCAAACCTTTTTGCATAAGAAGATCATCATTGATCAAATCTAGGGTCAACATCTCACTTAGAGGCAACTATCTAAGTCAAGGATCTAAATAGGGAGACAAAATTGAAATAGTCAGATTCCGACTACCATGGGCTCTGATACCATGCTGTAAAGAAGTGAAACCACTCATCTACTAGAAAGAAAAGATTTCATCCCTTGAACCAAACACCACATAAAAATTTTCACCAAAGGGATGGAGATCAATTCATTCAACATGTAAGTATCATTACACAATGAGTAGCAGCGGAAAAGAAATATTATCTAACAATTTCCAAGGCATAATACAACACTTCGCCACATATGGGTGTCCAAAAACTAAACATAAAAGCCAAAGACCAAGCTGAGGGTCATCTAACCACCTCTTCAAGTCTCCCCAAAGATCAACTACAAGGTTGATGTTTGAAGTTCACTCTCCTCAATCTAACCTGGGGTTGGAAGCATACCCCACAAAGGAGAAGAAGAAAAGAAATACATCAGCAAAATGCTGGTATGTGTATGCTAAATGAAACTTTGAGCAATTTAAGCAATAAGGACATCAAAAGTAAAATGCTTCCCATACAAGAGTAAGGACTACCTACATGGGCATAAAAGAAAAGAAACATCATAACTTAATACAAGAGGATACTTGCCATGAACAAATAAATAAATTTGTGCAACAAAAGCACATAGATGGGTAGTAGGGCACACACCCCACAAACATCATCAACCTGCATGCATGTGAGATAAACATAGCCCTAGAACAATATAAACACAATTGGCAGGCAAGCACAAACTTGAACCTGATAGAGAAAGGAATACTGCCAATCTCCCAAATATATAAAATTGAGTATGGATTACTGCCACACTCGGGTATAGAGAAGTGGTATACTGCCACCCTCCTTAATAAATAATAGGGGATTACTTCCCCAAAACCAAAGTAATTTACACTACTCTAGTGCTACTGAATCACATTGCATGTAAATATAGAGACAAGTAAATAGTTTAGTCAGAAGATGATACAAAGGTTGCCATCACACAATGGACAACACAAACCATATAACATCCACTTCCAAGTAGCACATAAAAATAAAAGAGACCAACATGCACCACGACACAAGATATGATATCAAGAAATTATCCAAGTCCACAACAAGCAAGATAGTTCACACGAACCATGATATCAAGAGAATAGACATGTATGTAGGTCAAAATTCAAAAGAATGATAAAGTAGGTGAATTGCTCAATATGGATGAATAGGGGATACAACATACCTCAACACCAGATTCAAACGATCCAAAGTCATTTCTAGGCCCAAGCTTAGGTTTCCAAAGCACCTATTAGCATATATGTGGGATTAGGGTTAGATTTATATTGATTTCATAAACCCTAAAAACCACCTTTTTATTATTAGAGGATTAGGTTATCAAAACCTTGCCATATTTTAGGTTATATTTTCTTGAGTTAACACATATTTTATTATATTTTTCTGACTTTTAAATTATTAGTTATGAATTATACAATGTATTATCTTATTTCATTAGATCCATTAAATCACCCCTTTAAAACATCAGATTCAGGTGAAAAAACCAATACCATTAGATATCTTGCATTTTTCTGAATCCAACGAATATTTATTTGAAATTTTTGGCCCAACAGATAATTAGTTATGTAATTTAGAAATCTGGCCAATCAAATAATTAGTTAATGCCACAAAGGCGAGAAAATCCACAAAAGCAGGCCGGGCCCGCTTGACTTGGCCCAATGAGTGCCAGCCAAGTCAGTGGGTCAATGGCTCGCTTGACTCTTCCCAAAGCAAAGGATAACACTGCCAACTTACCAAAATACCCCTAACCAGAAAAAGTAAAGAGAGGAACTGATGGGCAGTTTAGGGAAAACGAACGCAATCATCTTCAACCTTGCCTGCGATGAAGGAACCACGAACAACAACAAAATTGGAGGACATGATCTCACGAATCAAACAACTAAAATGTCAGGGAAGAGCACCATCGAAATTGCAAAGCAAAACCGGACCCAAGAGTCCCAAACCACTGAAACTGAGGTGCAGAGAACCTCAAATCATCTTGCCGCCAAGGTACAGGTAGAAAGAAGCACTGAAAAGAGGGAAAAAGGAACTACACCTTCCTAGCAGAAATCAAAGGGAAAGAAGATTCCTCGAGGCTCCTGGGACCCAGACCGCTGCTCGCAAAAAAACATAGGGAGTCGCTCCTCGCTGCTGATCACCCGAAGCTTCAAGCAGGTAGCCGGAGCTGGTGGGAGTTGGGTTGGCATGCCCCGATGCAGACGGGATCAAACCAAGGCAAGAAAGATGGATCTGGGACCCTAGCGGAGGTAAGGGAACCGATACCTCGTGGTCCGAAGACCCACAGTGCACGGAAGAAGAAAAAGAAGGTTGAGGCAGGGCAAAACAGGGGAACACGAAGGTTGACTTTGGTAGGGCTAACGATCAGGGGAAACCCAGTATATATATCCATTGGGTGCAGATTGAGATAAGGAAACCGGGTGAAAAGAAAGCGGAGGGGGAGGAAGAAGAGAGCGGGAGAGAGAACTGGGGAACGTTCTCCTCAGGAGTCCTGGTACAGGTTGTGTCAAGCTAGACTCCTACCAAAGGTGGGAGATGAGCCGAGCATTGTTAGATGCTAGATCGAAGGGTCCAGGTTAAAACCCGAAAAAACTAAAATAGGAAAGCAAGCGTGAAACATATAAATAAAAAATTGAATTTGATTAAATCAAAGTGTGAATGCATTATTTCCTTATTCTCTCTCTCTTGATTTGGGGGTTCAAACATTAACCAAATTAAGTTAAATTTTGCACAGAGGCCAATTAAGGCATGTAGATTCTGATTATGCACTTAGTTTTTCCTTTTAGAAACTTTTAATGGGTTAAATAAATTAAATATCATTTTCTCTTTCCTCTCTCATGTAAGGCTTTAGGATTATCCAAATTAGGTGAAACTTCATCCACAAGTTATATTTGATATGTTGATTATGAATTTGCCATCAATTTTACATGTTTGGGTTATTTGAGTATTTATTTAATATTTTGAAGGTTCTACACACTTTCTCTCTCCTGATTTCACCTTTTCAGCAAACTTTCTCCAAATTGGATGAAAATTCACCCAAAGGCTATATTTGTTATATAGATTATGATTATAACATTATTTTTCTCTTTTGGAGTCAATGAATTTATTTATTTATTAATTACACCTTTTAGGCAATTTCTCTCTCCTAACTTACCATATTATTTTGATGTAGTCCAAATTAAATGAAAATTGACATGTAGGCTTATTTTGATGTGTAGATTACGAATTTGAAGTCTATTATTTAATTTTTGGTTTTCATACATGGGTTATATCATCTAGCCCATTAGAGGCCCATTAACCATATTATGCATGAAATTAAGTTATTTATCATTTTATTATCACCAAATGAATTATATGGCATATTATATCACATTATTCATGCATTATATTATTAGGATCATCCTAACCTCAACCTTGTTTGGTCAAACCCAAAAGGTCACAATTCTAGGGTAGGTTCCAAGATCTGGTATGTTACACTAGCAATTGAGAAAACTAAGATAAAGAAAGATGAAAATTGCAAAAACAAATAAAAGATCAAATAAAAAAAACTAGATAGATATTGTTCCAACACCCCCCAAGCTTGAACTCGACTATGGCCTCATAGTCAAAATCCTAACTTAAGAGGTGGAATAGCGATACCCCTTTATTGCTCCGGTGGTGGGTGTGGCGGGTACTGGTGGCCGCTAGGATCCCAAGAAGGATAATACCCCTAGAATGACATATCAGATGGGGGCATCAGTGGTGTCTGTGGGTATCCTCCAAAAAAGTTCTAGCTCCAGTAGTGGTCGTAAAATGGCTGCTGCTGCATCTCCATCCTATGCAACCTGTTGTGGATGGTTTCTTGGTTGTTTAAGAGGAGGCGCTCATTCTCGTAAATTGCTTATTGATTCTCAAACAGCCGATTTGTTGTTTCTTGAATTCCCGCAAAAGAGGCGGTATGCTGGTGTTGCATCTGCTGAATATCATGCATCATTGTATACATCCCCTACATTGAATAGACATCCTCTCCACCTTGAGAGGGATGTGGTGGTTGTGGATGGGAAGAAGAGGAGGCTCCATAGTGTCGTGGATGCTTTCGTGGAGCAACTCGTCATCAAAGATGAATAGTGGCTTCCTCCTCCTCTTCTTCATCATCATCGCCAGCTTGAACTTCTACTTCTTCAGCTTGTTCTTCCTCATCCTCATCAACATCAATGACAGGCCACTTGTAGCTTTGGCCACACATGATGTTGAAAGCAGGGCCCGGAAATTCCCTCCTCTAAAAGACTCCTGCCACGTGGTAGGTGGCATAGACGGTGTCGTGACGGGCTTCAACGAGGCATGCATTCACAAAATGGCTCAAATTGAGCGTGTTCTTGCACTCCAGCTTGGGTAGCCAGGATAAATCCAGGCCCAGGTACATTGCAATTGGCATAATTAAACCCCCAAATAAATGGGATCCCTGTGAGAAATATTCCTCTTAACCGCCATAATGCGCATGAGGAAGCAGGCTCCAAAATTTATGGGTGTCCGCTCCAGCAGACTATAGAGGAAGAACATGTCTGTCTCCTAAAATTTGCTTTGAGACAACTTTGATCTTGCAAAGGTGTTGGAGAGAATCCGGTGCAAGATCTTGACAAATGGATGCTCAAAATTATCTATGGAGGCATTGTGCCAGCTGATCGAGTACCCCACCGGTACAGTAACTAGCTTTGCAACCATGGCATCATAATCTGCATTGTGCGCTGGCTGGCGGAGGTTGTTATGGGCCCACCCATAAATCACGTTGAACACGTGAAGGGTCATTGTATAGTCCTTGTTTTAGAGGCAGAAAGAAACACGCCCGTCTTTCCACTCTATGCGCGCCAGTACTAATTCATTGGGAATGACACAAATGTCCAGAGATGCCATGAACTCGATGACAATCTCCTTGTAAGTGGGCCACCCGCTAAAGAATGGATGACCGTCGGCGTGGTCACGGTACAACCTAGGGGACTCGCCCAATTGTCCCTGCAGCACATAGGCCATATTGGCCTCAAAACCCAGATCCTTGATCAACTGCCGGTCTCCATACCGGGTCGACTCGATGGAGCACTTCCATAGCTCCTCGTACACCTTTTTAACCTCCGGAGATGGATGTATTAGCCTCGGGCGAGAAATTAATCCTTGTTGCAGGGTAGGTAGGGAAGGTGGTGCAACCCTGGATGATGAAGCTCCAGATCTTACGATTGTTGCATAGGCAACGAGTGAGAGAGAGAAAGGAGAATGGAGCTCAAAGAAGACGGTCAAGGCACTCAGAGAAGATGGAGATCCGTGGAGCCGAAGAAGATGCGTGAGGAAGATCGTCAGTGGTGATCTCAGTTGCTCCCGAGTGCTCGGAGTGCTTGGGCTCAGTTGTGGAGGATAAGCACTGAGGATGTGATTTTAGATTGAAGAATTGACTCCCTTTTTATAAGGGTCGACCGTCGCTACTCTTGGCGCATCGATACCATTGACACATCCGTCGATAGTATCGACGGCTGTTGAAATCTGTGGCTCACTGGAATCGACGGTTGTTGATGGCTAGATGTGGGGACCCAGATCATCTATGTGTCGATGGTAGTGACGGGGTGTCGATACCATTGACGGTGCCCTCAGATTGACGTTGTGGACCATTGATGGAAATATGTGGATCGTTGACGTGTCCGTAGATACCATCGACTGGGTGTCGATAGTATCGACACCTGTGAATTCTTCTAATCCTCGCGAGGGTTTGGCGGTGCTCTTTCTAATAGTGGGTCAACACCATCGACCAGGGTGTCGATAGTATCGACTTTACTGAGAAAAACCAGTCTGAAAATCTTCAGACATCTCGCGACCATCGATGACTTTTCGATACCATCGACATCTACCATCTTTCTTCCTATTCCCATTTCGATACCATCGACGAGGCCATCGATAGTATCGACGGGATGAAGTTTCGGTAGAAATTTTCACTGTTCCAATTTCGATACCATCGACCCAGGCATCGATGGTATCAAACGTTTTCCAGCCTGCACACTCAACAAACATATCAGGGTATCATTTTTAGAGAATAAGTGCTAAATTAATAAAAACTAACTAGGAATATGAAAAATTTCAAGAAATAACCATGTAAGCTACCAAGGTTGGGTTGTGTAACATACTGAAACCTAGGACTTTATCTTATTCCAGGGTTAATAGCTTAGAACCCTTAGTTCATGGAGGTTTATCCAAACAAGGATTAGTATATGCTCTTTAGTGACCTTAAATATATTAATGCAATCATAAATTATATTAAATATAGAATATAAATTAATATTACTCAATACCTTCAATTTAATCATAAAGCAATAACATGAATATAGGATATGTGTATAAAAGGCAAAATATTCATAATTGAGGATAATGGGTTATAATTCCACAAAATATGAAATAAATAATTCTATATGGGATAATGATGGTATATATTAGTTCTAGATCCTTCCTATGCCTTAGGGTGGAAGGAAGAGAAAAAGGAAATCAAAGATAATGCTTAAAACATGAGATATTAAATTATTAATGAGAGAAATAATAGAAATGATGGATAATGTGTTAAAAGGAAAACTTCTTAGATAATAATAACCTCATATTCATTTTCTTGAGATATGCCTTGGCTTGGAGGCCAACTTTCACCAATTTAGGATAATAATAATCATATCTATTTTAATTATAAAAGATAATGGTGTTTTTCCTTAAAAATATTAAATAAAATATTTAATGACATCAAAAGTGGAAATAAACCTCAAATTCGTAATTTACATATAAATGAGTCTATGTGTGAATTTGCATCTAATTTGATCAATGCTAAATATTTTATTTTATTCAGGTGAGAGAAAATGACTAAAAGACAAACAAATATTAAATATATGTTGAAAAAAATTAATTAATGCCAAAATAGTATTTTAAACGTTTGTTATAGGTTATAGGCTAAGTTTGACATTTTTAGAAAGTTTCTAGATGCCTCTAATAAATTAAAAGGATAAATAAGTGATACAATTTAAATGAATTAAATAAAATAATAAAGTCTTCAAAAAAAATAAAATAATATCATATTCGTGTTATACATGTTAAAATAGACCTTTTTATGAATTTTGACTCAATTTGGAAAATATTTAATAAGAAGGTGAATTTAGGAGAGAGAAAGTGTATAAAATATTAAAATCATTAATTAAAATTATAAATAATATCAATAAATGGAAATAATATCAAATTAGTATCCAACATACTTAATAAGACTTATGGGTGAAGTTATATTATTTTTGATAATCCTAATGTCATTAATGAAGGAGGAAAGATAAAATTGTAATTAATTTATTTGACATAGTAAAAGTTGTCAAAAGGAAAAACTAATTTTATATTCGGATTTTTCGCCCCAAAATCAATAAACCTACCAAATTTTGGATTTATTTGGAGTTCAGTTGAATCCTCAAATAAGGAAAGAGAAAACGTTAAATAATTGAATAAGAACTATACTCCAAATTAGTTTGGCAACCACATATATTTATCTTCCTCCTTGAATCGACATACTGTAGCAGCGCGAAAAATACATTTTCGATTCGCAATTTCTCATTTGTTTCTCAACGAAATCGAACAATTTCTTCACCCACACGTTGCATTTAAGATTCTACATCTTTTGATATATTTCTTGTTCCGTTTTGGCAAGTATCTTAAAAAGTCCAAAGTTGGCCTCAAAGCTCTCTCTCGACCATAGTAGTTTCGCCCTATAACTCTACCCTATATATAGGGGACTTCACCCCCAAGTTTGCGGCACCATACCCTAATCTTCCCTACTTCCCATTTCCTTGCTCGAGGTTTGTTTGGTCGTGGACGACCCTGTTTTCACTTGAAGTTTACGGCGGACACTCCTCGCTCTGTTCTTTGTCTGTAGATTATTAGAAGGTACCATCTTGTTCGTTTTGTTGCACTCTTCGTTTTGAGCACTTGTGCGTTGAGTTTGGTCAAGCGTAGCCATATTGCCCAAATCTCCCAAACCTTCGACGGAACTGCTACATGAGCAGGTCGCGCGCAGCAAGGAGGAAGAAGGCCTCCTGTGATTTTACCTTTTTGCCCTTGACTTCTTCCAGTTGTCTCGTTTTTGCGTGAAGGGGTATAATCATCTTTTAGCCACATTTCTCTTTAAGTTGAGCGGGGTCAACTGAACCTTAACCAAGACACTCGGCTGTGTCCCATTGGGCCATGTCAGCCGGCCCCACTCTCTCTCTCGAATTATCTATTTGGATTTTTGGTGGATTTTGATTGGTCAGTAGTATAAAATTCATAACTTTGGTTGTGGTTGTCTAAAAATTATAATTAAATACTCATTGGATTCAGAAACATGCAAGCTTTCTAATGATATTGGTTTTAATGCATGAATGTGATGTTTTGAAAAAGTGATTTTAATGGATCTAATTAAGGATGAATTAACTTGTAAAAACCATAACTAATTATCTATAAGTCAAAAAAATATAATAAAATATGTTTTAAACTCCTAATAATATAAACTAAAATATGGAATGGTCTTCATAACCTAATTCACACATATATAGAAATATGGTTTTAGGGTTTGGTTAATGAGTATTTTTTGACACAAAATCTGTATATGTGTTTAATAGGCCTTTGGTGACCTAGACTTGGATCTAGGAGTGCTTTGCAGTTTAGACTCTATGAGAGGTATGTTGTATCCCCTATTCATCCATATTGAGCAATTCACCTATTTTATCATTCTTTTGAATTTTGGCCTGCACAATATGTCTTATCTTTTGATACCATGGTTTGTGTGAACTATCTTGATTGTTATGAACTTGGATAATTTTTTGATATCATATCTTGTGTCGTGGTGTATGTTAGTCTCTTTTATTGTTATGTGCCACTTTGAAGTGGATGTTATATGTTTGTGTTATCCATTGTGTGATGGCAACCTTTATTTCATCTTCTGACTAAACTATTTACTTGCATCTATATTTACATGTCATGAGAATCAGTAGCACTAGAATAATGTAAATTACTTTAGTTTTTGTATGTGTGCCCTTTTTGTTTATGGGATGGTGGTGGTGGTGCCCCATACCCGAGTTTCAAGGATGTGAAGCCTTGGCTCAATTTTTAAATATATTAAGAGTTTGACGGTGAGTCATTCTCTATCAGGTTTTCAAGGACGTGAAGCCTTGGCCGCCTTTGTATTTTATATTTTTCTAGGACTATGTTTATCCCACATGCATAGAGTTTGATGATGTTTGTGTGTGTGCCCTACTACCCAGCTATGTGCTTTTATTGCACAAATTTTATTTAATTGTTCATGGCAAGCATCCTCTTTTATCAAGTTATGATGTTTCTTTTCTTTTATGCCCGTGTGGGTAGTCCTTATCTCTTGTATGGGAAGTATTTTACTTTTGATGTCCTTATTGCTGTAATTGCTCAAAGTTTCATTTAGCATACACATACCAACTTTTTGCTGATGTGGGGTATGCTTCCAACCCCAGGTTTGACCAAGAAGAGGTGACCTCGACATCAACCTTGTAGCTGAGCTTTTGGGGACCTGAAGAGGTGGTTAGATGACCATCGGCTTGATCTTTGGCTTATATGTTTAGTTTTCCTTTTGGAAACCCATATGTGGTGAAGTGATGTATTTTGTATCAAGCTTTGTAAATTGTTAGATAACGATATTTTCCGCTGCTACTCATTGTGTAATGATACATACATGTTGATTGAATTGGTCTCCATCCGTTTGGCAAAAAATTTATGTGGTGTTTTTTTCATGGGATGTGATCTTTTCTTTCTAGTACAGGAGTGGTTTCACTTCTTTACAACATGGTATCAGAGCCTGTAGCTATCGATTATCTAACTATTTCAAACATGTCTCACTTAGGATGTTTACCTTTACCTTAGGTTTCTTAAACCTAGTATCCTTGTCTTGTGCAGGAAACCTTATGACTTATTAGTATGAATCTTTTAAGGGATGGTATATAGTTGTTTAGATTTTGAGGACAAAATCTTTTTAAGGGGTGGTATGATGTAACATACTGAAACCTAGGACTTTATCTTATTACAGGGTTAATAGCTTAGAACCCTTAGTTCATGGAGGTTTAGCCAAACAAGGATTAGTATATGTTCTTTAATGACCTTAAATATATTAATGCAATCATAAATAATAGTAAAATATAGAATATAAATTAATATTACTCAATACCTTCAATTTAAACATAAAAGCAATAACAAGAATATAGGATATGTGTATAAAAGGCAAAATATTCATAATTGAGGATAATGGGTTATAATTCCACAAAATATGAAATAAATAATTCTATATGGGATAATGATGGTATATATTAGTTCTAGATCCTTCCTATGCCTTAGGGTGTAAGGAAGAGAAAAAGGAAATCAAAGATAGTGCTTAAAACATGAGATATTAGATTAATAATGAGAGAAATAATAGAAATGATGGATAATGTGTTAAAAGGAAAACTTCTTAGATAATAATAACCTCATATTCGTTTTCTTGAGATATGCCTTGGCTTGGGGCCATGTTTCACCAATTTAGGATAATAATAATCATATCTATTTTAATTAGAAAAGATAATTGTGTTTTTCCTTAAAAATATTAAATAAAATAATTAATGACTTCAAAAGTAGAAATAAACCTCAAATTCGTAATTTACATATTTAAATGAGTCTATGTGTGAATTTGCATCTAATTTGATCCATGCTAAATATTTTATTTTATTCAGGTGAGAGAAAATGACTTAAAGAAAAAAAATATTAAATATATGTTGAAAAAAATTAATTAATGCCAAAATAGTGTTTTAAAAGTTTGTTATTGCTTATAGGCTAAGTTTGAAATTTTTAGAAAGTTTCTAGGTGCCTCTAATAAATTAAAAGGATAAATAAGTGATAAAATTTAAATGAATTAAATAAAATAATAAAAGTCTTCAAAAAAATAAAATAATATCATATTCGTGTTATACATGTTAAAATAGACCTTTATATGGATTTTGACTCAGTTTGGAAAATATTTAATAAGAAGGTGAATTTAGGAGAGAGAAAGTGTGTAAAATATTAAAATCATTAATTAAAATAATAAACAATATTAACAAATGTAAATAATACCAAATTCGTATCCAACATACTTAATAAGACTTACGGGTGAAGTTATATTATTTTTTAATAATCCTAATGTCATTAATAAAGGAGGAAAGAGAAAATAGTAATTAGTTTATTTGACATATTAAATGTTGTCAAAAGGAAAAAATAATTTTATATTCGGATTCTTCGCCCTAAAATCAATAAACTACCAAATTTGTATTTATTTAGAGTTTGGTTGAACCCTCAAATAAGGAAAGAGAAAAAGTTTAATAATTGAATTAGAAATATACTCCAAATTAGTTTGGCAACCACATATATTTCATCTTCCTCCTTGAGTCGGCGTACTGTAGCAGCGCGAAAGCCACATTTTCGATTCGAGATTTCTCATTCGTTTCTCAACGAAATCGAACGATTTCTTCACCCACATGTTGCATTTAAGATTCTGCATCTTTTGATATATTTCTTGTTCCGTTTTTGCAAGTATCTTAAAAACGCCCAAAGTTGGCCTCAAAGCTCTCTCTTGGCCATAGTAGTTTCGCCCTATAACTCTACCCTATATATAGAAGACTTAACCCCCAAGTTTGTGGCACCATACCCTAATCTTCCCTACTTCCAATTTCCTTGCTCGAGGTTCATTTGGTCATGGAGTACCCTATTTTCGCTTGAAGCTTACGGCGGACACTCCTCGCTCTGTTCTTTGTCTCCAGATCAATAGAAGGTACCATCTTGTTCGTTTTGTTGCACTCTTCGTTTTGAGCACTTGTGTGTTGAGTTTGGTCAAGCGTAGACATATTGCCCAAATCTCCCAAACTTCAACAGAACTGCTACTGCACGAGCAGGTCACGCGCGGCAAGGAGGAAGAAGGCCTGCTGTGATTTTACCTTTTTGCCCCTGACTTCTTCCAGTTGTCTCGTTTTTGCGTGAAGGAGTATAATTGTCTTTTAGTGATGTTTCTCTTTGAGTTGAGCGGGATCAACTGAACCTTAACCAAGACACTCGGTCGTGTCCCATTGGGCCATGTCAGCCGGCCCCACTCTCTCTCTCTCTCTCGAATTATCTATTTGGATTTTTGGTGGATTTTGATTGGTTAGTTGTATAAAATTCATAACTTTTGTTGTGGTTGTCTAAAATATATAATTAAATACTCATTGGATTCAGAAAAATGCAAGCTTTCTAATGATATTGGTTTTGATGCATGAATCTGATGTTTTGATGAAGTGATTTTAATGGATCTAATTAAGGATGAATTAACTTGTAAAAACCATAACTAATTATCTATAAGTCAGAAAAATATAATAAAATATGTTTTTGAACTCCTAATAATATAAACGAAAATATGGAATGGTCTTCATAACCTAATTCACACATATATATAAATATGGTTTTAGGGTTTGGTTAATGAGTATGTTTTTTACACAAAATCTGTATATGTGTTTAATAGGCCTTTGGTGACCTAGACTTGGATCTAGGAGTGCTTTGCAGTTTAGACTCTGTGAGAGGTATGTTGTATCCCCTATTCATCCATATTGAGAAATTCACCTATTTTATCATTCTTTTGAATTTTGGCCTACATAATATGTCTTATCTTTTGATACCATAGTTCGTGTGAACTATCTTGATTGTTATAAACTTGGATAATTTTTTGATATCATATCTTGTGTCGTGGTGCATGTTGGTCTCTTTTATTGTTATGTGCCACTTTGAAGTGGATGTTATAAGTTTGTGTTGTCCATTGTGTGATGGCAACCTTTGTTTCATCTTCTGACTAAACTATTTACTTGCCTCTATATTTACATGCCATGTGAATCAGTAGCACTAGAATAATGTAAATTACTTTGGTTTTTGGGTGTGTGCCCTTTTTGTTTATGGGATGGTGGTGGTGGTGGTGGTGCCCCATACCCAAGTTTTTGGGATGTGAAGCCTTGGCTCAACTTTAAAATATATTGGGAGTTTGACGGTGAGTCATTCTCTATCAGGTTTTCAAGGATGTGAAGCCTTAGCCGCCTTTGTATTTTATATTTTTCTAGGATTATGTTTATCTCACATGCATACAGGTTGATGATGTTTGTGGGGTGTGTTCCCTACTACCCATCTATGTGCTTTTGTTGCACAAATTTTATTTAATTGTTCATGGCAAGTATCCTCTTTTATCAAGTAATGATGTTTCTTTTCTTTTATGCCTGTGTCGGTAGTCCTTATCTCTTGTATGGGAAGCATTTTTGTTTGATGTCCTTATTGCTTTAATTGCTCAAAGTTTCATTTAGCATACACATACCAGCTTTTTGCTGATGTACTTCTTTTCTTCTCTTCTTTTGTGGGGTATGCTTCCAACCCCAGGTTTGACCAAGGAGAGGTGACCTCGACATCAACCTTGTAGCTGAGCTTTTGGGAGACCTGAAGAGGTGGTTAGATGACCCTCGGCTTGATCTTTGGCTTATATGTTTAGTTTTCCTTTTGGACACCCATATGTGGTGAAGTGATGTATTTTGTATCAAGCTTTGTAAATTGTTAGATAATAATATTTTCTGCTGCTACTCATTGTGTAATGATACATACATGTTGATTGAATTGGTCTCCATCCCTTTGGCAAAAAATTTATGTGGTGTTTTCTTCAAGGGATGTGATCTTTTCTTTCTAGTAGAGGAGTGGTTTCACTTCTTCACAACATGATATCAGAGCATGTAGCTGTCGGTTATCTGACTATTTCAAACATGTCTCCCTTAGGATGTTTACCTTTACCTTAGGTTTCTTATACCTAGTATCCTTGCCTTGTGCAGGAAACCTTATGACTTATTAGGATGAATCTTTTAAGGGGTGGTAGATAGTTGTTTATATTTTGAGGACAAAATCTCTTTAAGGGGTGGTATGTTGTAACATACTGAAACCTAGGACTTTATCTTATTTCAGGTTTAATAGCTTAGAACCCTTAGTTCATGGAGGTTTAGCCAAACAAGGATTAGTATATGCTCTTTAGTGACCTTAAATATGTTAATGCAATCATAAATCATATTAAAATATAGAATATAAATTAATATTACTCAATACCTTCAATTTAATCATAAAAGCAATAACATGAATATAGGATATGTGTATAAAAGGCAAAATATTCATAATTAAGGATAATGGGTTATAATTCCACAAAATACGAAATAAATAATTCTATATGGGATAATGATGGTATATATTAGTTCTAGATCCTTCCTATGCCTTAGGGTGCAAGGAAGAGAAAAAGGAAATCAAAGATAATGCTTAAAACATGAGATATTAGATTATTCGTGAGAGAAATAATAGAAATGATGGATAATGTGTAAAAAGGAAAACTTCTTAGATAATAATAACCTCATATTCGTTTTCTTGAGATATGCCTGGGCTTGGAGGCCAAGTTTCACCAATTTAGGATAATAATAATCATATCTATTTTAATTAGAAAAGATAATGGTCTTTTTCCTTAAAAATATAAAATAAAATATTTAATGACTTCAAAAGTGGAAATAAACCTCAAATTCGTAATTTACATATTTAAATGAGTCTATGTGTGAATTTACATCTAATTTGATCAATGCTAAATATTTTATTTTATTCAGGTGAGAGAAAATGACTTAAAGGCAAACAAATATTACATATATGTTGAAAAAAATTAATTAATGCCAAAATAGTGTTTCAAACGTTTTTTATTGTTTATATGCTAAGTTTGACATTTTTAGAAAGTTTCTAGATGCCTCTAATAAATTAAAAGGATAAATAAGTGATCAATTTTTAATGAATTAAATAAAATAATAAAAGTCTTCAAAAAAATAAAATAATATCATATTCGTGTTATACATGTTAAAATAGACCTTTGTATGAATTTTGAATCAATTTGGAAAATATTTAATAAGAAGGTGAATTTAGGAGATAGAAAGTGTGTAAAATATTAAAATTATTAATTAAAACAATAAACAATATCAAAAAATGGAAATAATACCAAATTCGTATCCAAAGTATTTAATAAAACTTATGGGTGAAGTTATATTATTTTTGAATAATACTAATGTCATTAATGAAGGAGGAAAGAGAAAATATTAATTAATTAATTTGACATATTAAAGTTGTCAAAAGGAAAAATTAATATTATATTCGGATTCCCCGCCCCAAAATCAATAAAAATACCAAATTCAGATTTATTTGGAGTTCAGTTGAACCCTCAAATAAGGAAAGAGAAAAAGTTAAATAATTGAATAAGAACTATACTCCAAATTAGTTTGGCCACCACATATATTTCATCTTCCTCCTTGAGTCAGCGTACTGTAGTAGCGCGAAAGACACATTTTTGAATAGCGATTTCTCATTCGTTTCTCAACAAAATTGAACGATTTCTTCACCCACACGTTGCATTTAAGATTCTGCATCTTTTGATATATTGCTTGTTCCGTTTTGGCAAGTATCTTAAAAATGCCCAAAGTTGGCCTCAAAGCTCTCTCTCGGCCATAGTAGGTTTGCCATATAACTCTACCCTATATATAGGGGGCTTCACCCCCAAGTTCGCGACACCATACCCTAATCTTTGTTACTTCCAATTTCCTTGCTCGAGGTTCGTTTGGTCGTTGACTACCCTGTTTTCACTTGAAGTTTACGGTAGACACTCCTCGCTCTGTTCTTTGTCTCCATATCAATAGAAGGTACCATCTTGTTCGTTTTGTTGCACTCTTCATTTTGAGCACTTATGCGTTGAGTTTGGTCACGCGTAGCCATATTGCCCAAATCTCCCAAACCTTCGACAGAACTGCTGTACGAGCAGGTCACGCGTGGCAAGGAGGAAGAAGGACTCCTGTGATTTTACCTTTTTGCCCCTAACTTCTTCCAGTTGTCTCATTTTTGCGTGAAGGGGTATAATCATCTTTTAGCCATGTTTATCTTTGAGTTGAGTGGGGTCAACTGAACCTTAACCAAGACACTCGGTCGTGTCCCATTGGGCCATGTCAGCCGGCCCCACTCTCTCTCTCGAATTATCTATTTGGATTTTTGGTAGATTTTGATTGGTTAGTTGTATAAAATTCATAACTTTTGCTATGGTTGTCTAAAAATTATAATTAAATACTCATTAGATTCATAAAAATGCAATCTTTCTAATGATATTGGTTTTGATGCATGAATATGATGTTTTGAAGAAGTGATTTTAATGGATCTAATTAAGGATGAATTAACTTGTAAAACCATAACTAATTATGTATGAGTCAGAAAAATATAATAAAATATATTTTTGAACTCCTAATAATATAAACTAAAATATGGAATGGTTATCATAACCTAATTCACACATATATAGAAATATGGTTTTAGGGTTTGGTTAATGAGTATGTTTTTGACACAAAATCTGTATATGTGTTTAATAGGCATTTGGTGACCTAGACTTGGATCTAGCAGTGCTTTGCAGTTTAGACTCTGTGAGAGGTATGTTGTATCCCCTATTCATCCATATTGATCAATTCACCTACTTTATCATTCTTTTGAATTTTGGCCTACACAATATGTCTTATCTTTTGATACCATGGTTCGTGTGAACTATCTTGATTGTTATGAACTTGGATAATTTTTTGATATCATATCTTATGCCATGGTGCATGTTGGTCTTTTTTATTGTTATGTGCCACTTTGAAGTGTATGTTATATGTTTGTGTTGTCCATTGTGTGATGGCAACCTTTGTTTCATCTTCTGACTAAACTATTTACTTGCCTCTATATTTACATGCCATGTGAATCGGTAGCACTAGAATAACGTAAATTACTTTGGTTTTTGGGTGTGTGCTCTTTTTGTTTATGGGATGGTGGTGGTGGTGCCCCATACCCAAGTTTCAAGGATGTGAAGCCTTGGATCAACTTTTAAATATATTGGGAGTTTGACGGTGAGTCATTCTCTATTAGGTTTTCAAGGATGTGAAGCCTTGGCCGCCTTTGTATTTTATATTTTTCTAGGACTATGTTTATCTCACATGCATGCAGGTTGATGATGTTTGTGGGGTGTGTGCGCTACTACCCATCTATGTGCTTTTATTGCAAAAAATTTATTTAATTGTTCATGGCAAGTATCCTCTTTTATCAAGTTATGATGTTTCTTTTCTTTTATGCCCGTGTGGGTAGTCCTTATCTCTTGTATGGGAAGCATTTTAGTTTTGATGTCCTTATTGCTTTAATTTCTCAAAGTTTCATTTAGCATACACATACCAGCTTTTTGCTGATGTTCTTCTTTTCTTCTCTTCTTTTGTGGGGTATGCTTCCAACCCCAGGTTTGACCAAGGAGAGGTGACCTCGACATCAACCTTGTAGCTAAGCTTTTGGGATACCTAAAGAGGTGGTTAGATGACCCTCGTCTTGATCTTTGGCTTAGATGTTTATTTTTCCTTTTGGACACCCATATGTGGTGCAGTGATGTATTTTGTATCAAGCTTTGTAAATTGTTAGATAATGATATTTTCCGCTGCTACTCATTGTGTAATGATACATACATGTTGATTGAATTGGTCTGCATCCCTTTGGCAAAAATTTTATGTGGTGTTTTCTTCAAGGGATGTGATATTTTCTTTCTAGTAGAGGAGTGGTTTCCCTTCTATACAACATGGTATCAGAACCTGTAGTTGTCAATTATCTAATATTTCAAACATGTCTCCCTTAGGATGTTTACCTTTACCTTAGGTTTCTTATACCTAGTATCCTTGCCTTGTGCAGGAAACCTTATGACTTATTAGGATGAATCTTTTAAGGGGTGGTAGATAGTTGTTTAGATTTGGAGGACAAAATCTCTTTAAGGGGTGGTATGTTGTAACATACTGAAACCTATGACTTTATCTTATTCCAGGGTTAATAGCTTAGAACCCTTAGTTCATGGAGGTTTAGCCAAACAAGGATTAGTATATGTTCTTTAGTGACCATAAATATATTAATGCAATCATAAATCATATTAAAATATAGAATATAAATTAATATTACTCAATACCTTCAATTTAATCATAAAAGCAATAACATGAGTATAGGATATGTGTATAAAAGGCAAAATATTCATAATTGAGGATAATGGGTTATAATTCCACAAAATATGAAATAAATGAATCTATATGGGATAATGATGGTATATATTAGTTCTAGATCCTTCCTATGCCTTAGGGTGCAAGGAAGAGAAAAAGGAAATCAAAGAAAATGCTTAAAACATGAGATATTAGATTATTAATGAGAGAAATAATAGAAATGATGGATAATGTGTTAAAAGGAAAACTTCTTAGATAATAATAACCTCATATTCATTTTCTTGAGATATGCCTTGGCTTGGAGGCCAAGTTTCACCAATTTAGGATAATAATAATCATATCTATTTTAATTAGAAAAGATAATTGTGTTTTTCCTTAAAAATATTAAATAATATATTTAATGACTTCAAAAGTAGAAATAAACCTCAAATTCGTAATTTAAATATTTAAATGAGTCTATGTATGAATTTTCATCTAATTTGATCAATGCTAATTATTTTATTTTATTCATGTGAGAGAAAATGACTTAAAGACAAACAAATATTAAATATATGTTAAAAAAAATTAATTAATGCCAAAATAGTGTTTCAAACGTTTGTTATTTCTTATAGGCTAAGTGTGACATTTTTCGAAAGTTTCTATATGCCTCTAATAAATTAAAAGGATAAATAAGTGATAAAATTTAAATGAATTAAATAAAATAATAAATGTCTTCAAAAAAATAAAATAATATCATATTCGTGTTATACATGTTAAAATAGACCTTTGTATGAATTTTGACTCAATTTGGAAAATATTTAATAAGAAGGTGAATTTAGGAGTGAGAAAGTGTGTAAAATATTAAAATCATTAATTAAAATAATAAACAATATCAAAAAATAGAAATAATACCAAATTCGTATCCAACATACTCAATAAGACTTATGGGTGAAGTTATATTATTTTTGGATAATCCTAATGTCATTAATGAAGGAGGAACGAGAAAATAGTAATTAATTTATTTGACATATTTAAATTGTCAAAAGGCAAAACTAATATTATATTCAGATTCCTCACCCTAAAATAAATGAACCTACCAAATTTGGATTTATTTGGAGTTCGGTTGAACCCTAAGGAAAGAGAAAAAGTTAAATAATTGAATAAGAACTATACTCCAAATTAGTTTGGCAACCACATATATTCTATCTTCCTCCTTGAGTCGGCGTATTGTAGCAGCGCGAAATCCACATTTTTGATTCGTGATTTCTCATTCATTTTTCAATGAAATCGAACGATTTCTTCACCCACGCGTTGCATTTAAGATTCCACATCTTTTGATATATTGCTTGTTCTGTTTTGGCAAGTATCTTAAAAACACCCAAAGTTGGCCTCAAAGCTCTCTTTCGACCATAGTAGTTTCACCCTATAACTCTACCCTATATATAGGGGACTTCACCCCCAAGTTCGTGGCACCATACCCTAATCTTCCCTACTTCCAATTTCCTTGCTCGAGGTTCATTTGGTCGTGGACTACCCTGTTGTTGCTTGAAGTTTATGGCGGACACTCCTCGCTCTGTTCTATTTCCAAATCAATAGAAGGTACCATCTTGTTCGTTTTGTTGCACTCTTCATTTTGAGCACTTGTGCATTGAGTTTGGTCAAGCGTAGCCATATTTCCCAAATCTCCCAAACCTTCGACGGAACTTCTACACGAGCAGGTCGCGCGTGGCAAGGAGGAAGAAGGCCTCCTGTGATTTTACCTTTTTGCCCCTGACTTCTTCCAGTTGTCTCATTTTTGCATATAGGGGTATAATTGTCTTTTAGTCATGTTTCTCTTTGAGTTGAGCGGGGTCAACTGAACCTTAACCAAGACACTCGGTCGTGTCCCATTGGGCCATGTCAGCCGATCCCACACACTCTCTCTCTCTCAAATTATTTATTTGGATTTTTGGTGGATTTTGATTGGTCGGTTGTATAAAATTCATAACTTTTGTTGTGGTTGTCTAAAAATTATAAGTAAATACTCGTTGGATTCAGAAAAATGCAAGATTTCTAATGATATTGGTTTTGACACATGAATCTGATGTTTTGAAGAAGTGATTTTAATGGATCTAATTAAGGATGAATTAACTTATAAAAACCATAACTAATTATCTATAAGTCAGAAAAATATAATAAAATATGTTTTTGAGCTCCTAATAATATAAACTAAAATATGGAACGGTCTTCATAACCTAATTCACACATATATAGAAATATGGTTTTAGGGTTTGGTTAATGAGTATGTTTTTGACACAAAATCTGTATATGTGTTTAATAGGCCTTTGGTGACCTAGACTTGGATCTAGGAGTGCTTTGCAGTTTAGACTCTGCGAGAGGTATGTTGTATCCCCTATTCATCCATATTGAGCAATTCATCTACTTTATCATTCTTTTGAATTTTTCCTACACAATATGTCTTATCTTTTGATACCATGGTTCGTGTGAACTATCTTGATCGTTATGAACTTGGATAATTTTTTGATATCATATCTTGTGTTGTGGTGCATGTTGGTCTATTTTATTGTTATGTGCCACTTTGAAGTGGATGTTATATGTTTGTGTTGTCCATTGTGTGATGGCAACCTTTGTTTCATCTTCTGACTAAACTATTTACTTGCCTCTATATTTACATGCCATGTGAATCAGTAGTACTAGAATAATGTAAATTAGTTTGGTTTTTGGGTGTGTGACCTTTTTTTATGGGATGGTGGTGGTGGTGTCCCATACCCGAGTTTGAAGGATGTGAAGCCTTGGCTCAACTTTTAAATATATTGGGAGTTTGACAGTGAGTCATTCTCTATCAGGTTTTCAAGGATGTGAAGCCTTGGTCGCCTTTGTATTTTATATTTTTCTAGGACTATGTTTATCTCACATGCATGCAGGTTGATGATGTTTGTGGGGTGTGTTCCCTACTACCCATGTATGTGCTTTTGTTGCAAAAATTTTATTTAATTGTTCATGGAAAGTATCCTCTTTTATCAAGTTATGATGTTTCTTTTCTTTTATGCCTGTGTGGGTAGTCCTTATCTCTTGTATGGGAAGAATTTTATTTTTGATGTCCTTATTGCTTTAATTGCTCAAAGTTTCATTTAGGATACACATACCAGCTTTTTGCTGATGTACTTCTTTTCTTCTCTTCTTTTGTGGGGTATGCTTCCAACCCCAGGTTTGACCAAGGAGAGGTGACCTTGACATCAACCTTATAGCTGAGCTTTTGGGAGACCTGAAGAGGTGGTTAGATGACCCTCGGCTTGATCTTTGGCTTATATGTTTAGTTTTCCTTTTGTACACTCATATGTGGTGAAGTGATGTATTTTGTATCAAGCTTTGTAAATTGTTAGATAATGATATTTTCCACTGTTACTCATTGTGTAATGATACATAAATGTTGATTGAATTGGTCTCCATCCCTTTGGCAAAAAATTTATGTGGTGTTTTCTTCAAGGGATGTGATCTTTTCTTTCTAGTAGAGGAGTCATTTCACTTCTTTACATGTTGCCTCCCAACAAGCGTCTCATTCAACATCTTGGGCTAGATGCAATCATGGTCCTCATTCCTCTTTTTGTGTCACGAGTTTGATCTCATGCAATTTCCTTGCGTAGTCTTCCCCATAGTAGTGCTTCAGCCTCTGACCATTCACCAAGAATGTTCTTGCACCATGTCTCACCATGATAGCACCATGGGGCCGCACCTCCTCAACCACAAAGGGTCCACTCCATCGAGATTTCAATTTCCCGAGATGCAACTTCAATCTCGAATTGAACAATAGCACACTATCACCCTTCTTGAAAACTCGCAATTAAATGTGGCGATCGTGTATTTGCTTTTTTCACTCCTTGTAGATCCTCGAGTTATCGTATGCATTCATCCTTAGCTCGTCCAACTCATTCAGATCTAGTATCTGCTTTCTCCCTACATCATCAATGTTCATGTTTAGCTTCCTTAGTGCCCAATGTGCCTTATGCTCTAACTCCACCGGCAAGTGACAAGCCCACCCGTAAGCCAACTTAAAAGGCGTGGTGCCTATCGGTGTCTTAAACGCAGTCCTATATGCTCATAGTGCATCCGGTAGTAGTGCACACCAATTTTTCCTGGAAGAGGCCACCGTGTGTTCCAAGATCTTCTTGATTTCCATATTGGACACCTCCACTTGGCCTTGCATCTGCGGATGGTATGGGGTACCTACATTATGCTTGACCCCATATTTACTCAATAGTGTAGTGAATTTCTTGTTCGTGAAGTGGGTGCTGCCATCACTTATGATCATTTGTGGAACACCAAACCTACAAAAGATATTCTCTTTCATGAACCTACACACTACCGCAACGTCGTTAGTCCTTGTGGGTATTTCCTCTACCCACTTCTACACATAATCAACAATAAGCAAGATATATAAATTAGAATTGGAGGACACAAAGGGTCCCACGAAATCAATGACCCACAAATCAAATACCTCAACTTCTTGAAACACCTTGAGGGGCATTTCTTTCCACTTTGAGATGTTACCTACCCTTTGACATGAGTCGCACCTCCTCACATAATCATAGGCGTCTCGGAAAAGTGTGGGCCAATAAAGGCCACTCTCTACTACCTTAGCTGTTGTCGTCGTGCTCACATAATGACCGCCGGTTGGCAATGTATGACAGTGACTGGGCACACTATCATATTCTCTTTCGGGTACACACTTGCGTAAAATTCCATCCCTACACTATCTCAAAAGAATAGGGTCATCCCAAAAATAATATCTCAGAGAATGGAAAAACCTCTTTTTCTCTTGGTAAGTCCAATCATTCGAGAGTTCTTTGCATGTAAGATAATTCCCGATATGCGAAAACCATGGGTCCTTAGATTGAATAGAAAGGATTTTCACATCCGGGAAGGTCTCGGTAATGGGTATGTTAGTATCCCTCTCATCTACCTGCTCTAACTGAGACAAGTGGTCCACAACCACATTCTCAATGCCCGCCTTGTCCTTAATTTCAATGTCAAATTCTTGCAAGAGTAGTATCCACCTAATGAGTCTAGGCTTGGCATATTTCTTTTCCATTAAGTACTTTATGGTAGCATGGTCCGTCCATACCACAACTTTAGACCCCACTAAATATTGCCTAAATTTTTCGAATGCAAAAACCACGGTAAGCAATTTTTTTTCTGTGGTGGTGTAATTAAGTTGGGCATCATTCAAAGTCTTAGAAGCATAGAAAATAACTATGGGTTTATTCTCAAGGCGCTGCCCAAGAACGGCCCCCACAAAAAAATCTGATGCATCACACATAAGCTCAAAGGGCTTACTCCAATCCGGCGTTTGAACAATCGGCGTGGAAATCAACTTTTGCTTGAGAACCTCGAAGGCATGCATACATTTGTCATTGAAATAAAAAACCGCATCCTTCTCAAGTAATTCCGATAATGGCTTAGAAATTTTAGAAAAATCCTTGATAAACTGACAATAAAACCCTGCATGACCAAGGAAGCTCCTCACCCCTTTCAGTGAGTTCAGTGGGGGTAGTTTGGAAATAACCTCAATCTTCAATGGATCTACCTCTAGTCCCTTGCTAGACACCTTGTGTCCAAGCACTATGCCTTCGCTAACCATCATATGACATTTTTCTCAATTGAGGACTTAATGTGTGTCATTGCATCTTTGTAGTACCTTGTCTAGATTATATAAGCACTCATTAAAAGACGCACCATAGATGGAAAAGTCATCCATAAACACCTCTAGATAATGCTCTACCATATCCGAAAAGATATCAAGTATGCAATGCTGAAAAGTGGCTGGTGCATTGCACAACCCGAATGGCATACGACGATATGCAAAAGTCCCATAAGGGCATGTGAAGGTAGACTTCTCTTGGTCCTTAGGGTCTATGGAAATCTGGTTATAGCGAAATAGCCATCTAAAATGCAAAAGTGAGAGCGGCCAGTCAGTCGCTCTAAAATCTGATCAATGAATGGCAGGGGAAAATGATCTTTCAAAGTTGCAGAATTTAAATGACAGTAATCCATGCAAACACGCCACCCTGTTACCAATTGAGTGGTGATAGGCTCGTTCGAAAGATTTTGAGTTACCATGATTCCCCCTTTTTAGGGACTACCTGCATGGGGCTCACCCATGTAGAGTCTGAAATAGCATAGATGATGTCCGCAGAGAGAAGCTTGATCACCTCCTTCTTGACGACCTCCATCATGATGGGGTTGAGGCGACGTTGCGACTGAATCACAGGTTTGGCTCCTTCAACAAGCCAGATCTTGTGTTGGAAGAGAGTAGGGGTGATCCCTTTGATATCAAAAACCAACCACTCGAATGCATCACGGTGATTCTTCAACACAATCATCAACTGCTCTTTGTCAGCCACACTCAGATATTCCGAAATGATCACCGATAGCTTTGCATCAACCGCTAAGAATGCGTATTTCAAGTGAGGGGGAAGCGGCTTTTGCTCTAAATCCGGCAGGCTGACCAAAGAAGATTGAAGTGGTGGTGGAAGCGGTCCTAGTTCTTCATAGTTCTTGGCATAGTAGCAAGGAAGCACTCGAAGCATCTTCACACATTCTTGCAATGAGGTGCTTCTCATCCAATCATCCATGATGTTGAACAAGAAAGCTTCAAGAGGTAATTGTGGGTACGAGTCAAGCATGGAGACTGCTATAGCATCATCCTCAGTAGAAGGTGGGACTTCCTCTTCTTCATTATTGGGATAACCCACAACTTTAACAAGAGAAACCACCTTTGTTTGTTCCATGATGTCCACATCAAGTGTTCCCTTATCTACGTTTGTCATGACGTGAGCCATATCAAGAAATAGTTTCCCTAAACAAATGGAAACCTCGTGTTCAAAGTGTCTAATTTTTCTACACTGTCCTTGCTCCTGTGATGATTGTGACTCAGCTGGCATCTTTATTTCAAATATGTCATCTTCTATGCCCATGGTCAACTGACCTCTAGCCATTTCTAGAATCACGTCAGCTGTAGCCTGGAAGGTTCTACCTAGAAGAAACTCATTTCCTTGCTCATCTTGCATTTCCATCACCACAAAATCTATCGGAAATACAAATCTATCCACTTTGACAAGAACATCCTCACAAATCCCATAAGGCCTTACAACATAATTATCTACAAGATGGATTGTCATGTTACTCTTTCGGGATTCTTTAAGACCAAGTTTCTTCAAAGTGGAGAGAGGGATCAAATTGATGCTCACTCCCAAGTCACATAGTTCTTTGCCGAATTTCACCTTTCCAATGTAGCATGAAATATTGAAACAACCTGGATCTTGTCGCTTTGGTGGTAATTTTCCCAGAATAAGGGCGCTGACCTGCTCCTTAAGCACTACCACCTCTTTGTTAGGAATATTTCTCTTCTTGGTAATTATATCCTTCAAGAACTTACCATAGGAGGGTATCTGCTCAATGGCCTCTAGTAAAGGAATGTTGACCGAAAGTTTCCTAAAGCTATCCAGGAACTTCTTGAACTGTGCATCCACCTTCTTTGCTTTCATACTATTTGGATAAGGAACTGGACGGTCTGTGTCCTCTGATGTGGTGGCACATAAGGTGTCCTCTTCTCAGTCTCTTTCTCTGCAATGGGCTCCTCTGTGGCCTTATCTACTTCATCCTCCACTGTCTCTGTGACTACGACATCCTCTGCGGCCTCACCTGTAGCTTTTGGATGTGGTGTGCTTGGTTCATCGACCGTGGAGTTTAAAATTTTCTTCCCATTCTTCAACAAAATTGCTATGGCTTGGTGGTTTCCTCCTAGAACATTAGTATTCCCTAGAAAACTCTACTGTGCTGGCCTCTTCAAACTTGCAATTTCGGCTGCCATCTGTGCAGTAGACGTCTCAAGCGTCCTCATCTGTGCCCCATGACTCTGCAAAGTCTGACCGAATTGGTTCATAAATTCTCCTTGAGATTTAATTTGTTTGCTGAAAGTGCTCATCAACTCTTGATTTTTCTTTATCACCTGGTTGAGCAACTCATTGCTCTTATCTTCTGCATTGGGATGTGGCTTCTAATTCGGATCCTGCAAAAAGTTATTTGGATCCTTCCAGGAGAATTTCTTGTCCTTTCTCCATGAATAATCATTATTCTTGTAGCCCTAATGTTGACGCATGAACTTAGCATGTGTCTCATCATCAGATCCTTCATCATCTTTTGATAGCAGACTTTTTGCTATCAGGTCCATATTCTCATTTAATTCTTTGATTGCCTTGGATTCCTCTGTGATTTTGACCTGCTCTGGTGCATCTCTTTCACCCCAGGATTGCTTCTTAGCCATGTTCTTTAAAATTTTCTACACTTTGAGCCTTTATTGTTCAGAAAGAAACCTATCCCTTCTGAGTCCAAATTACTCATGTCTTGTTCATTAAGGGCAAAATAAAAGATATTTGCCTGAGTTTCTAGATCCAGCCCATGATGTGGGCATTTTCAAAACATGATATTGAATCACTCCCAAGTCTCTGTGTGTGTTTCACCTGCCTGCTGTTTGAAATTATGAATCCTCCTCACGAGATCATTTGTCTTCTTGGGCAGGAAATATCATTCAAAGAAAACTGCAATCATCATAAAACTTCAATCATCATGTCCCATGATTCCACATACTCATCATCTAGGTTGTAGAGTCATTCCCTTGTGTTTCCTGCTAGAGAAGATGGAAACAATTTTAGATAAATTGCCTCCTGTGGAAATCTATCCACTTTCACCATATCACAGTGTTCCACAAAGATGCTTATGTGGGCAATTGGGTCTTCAGTCTTTAGCCCATGGAAAGCATGTGACTTGACCAACTAGATCCGCCCTGGGTCAATCTTGTAACTAGGTATGTTGATAGCATGTTTCTTGATTGGCCCCTTCTGCACAGAGGAAGAAGAAGTTTTAATCTTTTCCCAAATGGTCTGCTCCTCAGCCATTGTGAAAGTCTCAAGTTCTTCTTCAACGTCTTTAGGTGGTGTATTTATCCGTTCATCTTCATATCCCGAAGACGGAACCTCAGGTGTCGACTGTGCATAGTCTGTACTACGCGTCTTCACCATTCACTAGTACCTGAAATGTGTAAAATCAAGTAAGTACAGTGCTAGACGAATAAAGAATCTGAAAGATAGATAATTAATCTCAATAATTAAAATTGCAAATAAAAAGAAAAAGTGGCCTAGAGTGACCGTTTGCAGCACTCGTAGTGCCAAAATTTACCGTATCCCCGACAACGACACCAAAAACTTGACATGATTTTACCGTGCGTATAATGCAATTGCACGTATTAATGTAATATAGGCCTTGTGAGGCTCGAGTCGAACTCAGGGAAATGGAAATTTCAGTAGACTACTACTAACTAGTCGTGATCAGCTAGACCGATTGGAAAAGTTAATTGTTTGGTTTTAAAAAGAAAATAAAGTAAAAAGAACACAAAAGTGAGCAGTGATTAAATGTTTACTTTAATCAAATTAAATGGGAATCCTTAGGATTGTGGTTTCACCACAAGGTCTCACTGTACACAAATCTACACAATTAACATAATTCGTTCCCTTTCCCTGATTATGGCCCGTAGTCAGAATTGCTCGCTTCCGCGATACAATTCACTACCTAGTTCTAGATTGGTTTCATGCCAATAGTAACTTATACTCTAGATCTAGGTGCTTTGATTATTACTGTGAGTATCCACCATTAATCGTACATTACCTTGTCTAAGGAATTTATTGATTACTGTGTTAATCGTGCCTTTTCAACCACTAATTCTCCATCAAAAGTAATTAATAGTATTAGAAATCGACTATGGTGATTAATCATAGTAAATTGTAATGGAAACACGATAAAATATCAAGGGAAAGTGAGACAAATTATGATAATTAATATAACATTGTCATACAATGATTTCCCGGGTTACTCCCGGTCCTAAGGATAGAGGGGATTAGCCCCGCATGTTCAACTCAGCAGTACACATGGAGAAGAAAGAGGGAAACATGGAGAAACAAATGAAATTATGGTGTAACCCCTGAAACAGAGAAGATCTGGATAATCCTCGATGCGAGACGCACATTCTGCATCCTTCCGGTGGAAGAATCGTCTTTCTACGGCTCTGGAAATGTCTGGGACATAGCTCTGGGCTATGTTCTTCGCTCTCCTCTTCTTCAAGACTTGTGCAATAGAATAGAATGTGATGCTTAGGTCTGGCCATCTTTTATTAGGTATAGGCATGACTTACGACCACTAAAAGATCGCAACCGTTCGATCGTGGCAATTCTGGGTGCAACTCTGATCCGACGGCGTCGATACCATCGACTGGGTGTCAATGGTATCGACACCTTAAGATGCACTTCCGATGCTAAAAACAAAGGAATTCGTCACTAGAACCTCTGAACTCTCGATACTATCGACGGTGTTGTCGATAGTATCGATGGCTTGACTTAATTCCCACTGAAATGATCTTGATACCATCGACGACTTGGGTTGATGGTATTGACTTGGATGCTCTCCCTCTGGCCTGGGCACTGACGCCATGTCGATGGTATCGACAGATTTGTCGATGGTATCAACGGGTCCAGATATACAAAGTACCTGAAACAGAGAGAGAAACACAAATCAAATCCAAGAATTCTGATAATTTATACAAAATAAGATAAAATAAACTTAATTTGATGCATATGATGACTATAGGTTAAAGGAATATGAATCATTCTATTATAGTCATAAAATGACACATAACCACACAAGACAAGTATGAAACCAGCCTATAAATGTGACTCAAATTCACTACATCAGATGACTAGATATCTTCTCATCCTGTCCAATACATACAAGATTACTGGATATCTTCTTGTCATGTCCAGTACATACGAGATAATGAGATAAGTACATAACATTGCATTCAAGATAGATCCAATTGCATTTGGCATCTATCTATGTGTTCCCATTCTTCATAAGAATTGGGACACCATGCTTCTAAGAGACTAACTCCATGGAACATGGACATATTTTGTCTCATTGAGTCTTTCATGTTGAACCCTTGAGCATCTTACCAATGTATGTGCTTTTCTTAGGTCAAGAAACTTTGCAGATATATCTCTATAGACCTTGATCCCTATCACATAGGATGCTTCACCTAAATCCTTTAGAGAAGTCACTTTCCTTGCTAGGTTTTAACATATGAAGGATAAGGATGTTATTCCCCTTCATTATGTGGAGTATTAATACACTCCCACCAAATCTTTTGTAATCATAGATTCCATCTTCATTCTGACTTAAGTCAAACCGTTTGACAATCTTGTCAAATATAAGATTCCATCTCTGAGATGCTTGCTTCAATACACATATTGACTTTCATAGCGTATATAATTTATTTTCATTAATGAATTTATAAAACCATTAGGCTATGAAATGTACACATCCTCTTAATTAATCCAATGAAGGAATGTGGTTTTAACATCCATATACCAAATTTCACAGTCAGACTAAGCTACAACAGCAAGCATGATCCAAATGGATTTTACCATGGTAACTGGTGAAAAAACTTCATCATGTTCAACACTTGTAACTAATTTGAAAATCCTTGCAACCAATTTAAATTTCCATGTTGGCCTTCTTACAAAAACCCAAATGCACCCAATGGGTTTTACCCCTTCAGGTTGTTCCAGCAAGGTCATACCTTGTTGGTGTATACAAAGTCCATCATTAATCTTATGGCCTCAAGCCATTTCTCAGATTCTAATCCTTTAATAGTTTCTAGGATCAGCTCATCTCTATGATCAACTTATCTCCTTTTGAGTTATAAGATATCATGATATCTCAAACTCAAGGCATGTTCTTCTAGAATTATGAGTTCTGTGTGTTACATAAGGAACTTGAGATTTCACAACAACTTTTGATTCTCCATGTTCCTATTATACCTCTTTAGGTTCTATGTTTTCTTGTTTGTCTCAAACATTTTGATTCTATTTTTACTCCCACTGATTCCTTTGGAACTAAGTTCTCTTTTAGGAATACAATCATCCACACTAACTAACACTTTGTTGTCGAATTGTGATAAGAGTAGTATCTAACAAGATAACATTCATGTTATTTGTGGATAAAGCCTTTTAAGAAACTATTTTCTTATACACGCTTTCAATTCTAATCACTATAAAAGACTCTTTGAGACTCCTTCCACGCCATATCTCATATGGTTTCTTTTAAACCATTTTAGATAGTAATTTGTCATAGTGTAAACCATGTGCCCTATACAAATTGTAAGATCAACTAGGTTTTATTGATAATCTCACCAGGACTTAATAGGGTGTGATACCTTGTTTCTAACACATCAATATGCTTTAGGTGGAGTTCATTGTGATACACTATCATGGTTCTCCTGAAGGTTCTCAAACTATTAGTTAATATATTACAACAATGATCACATCAATTTATCTTAATACTTTTACCAATTTAGTTACGTACTTCATTTATTATCTCCTTGAACACATCAAGAGATCCAAACTTGTTTTCATTAAATATAAATTTCAATATCTACTGATCATATTAGTAAATATAATGAGGTACTATGTGGCTACCTTTATCATTCATTCTAAAAGGGCTATGTACATCCGTATGTAGTAGTCCTACTGGAATAGACAATCTCCCATTACATCTAGTGAAGATGCTTTTGTCATATTGCACAATGAATAGGATTTGCATGTCTCTGTTGGTTCAATAACAGAAATAGTCTAGATAACCATCATATGGATTCTAGAAATGCATTTCTTGTTTATGCTCTCTAGATGAAAATGCTATAGGTATTCATTGTTTTTATCAAGTCATTCAATATATGCGTCATACACATTTGTCTCAACAACTATCAAGTATAGTTTGTGAGACATAGGGCATTTCCATAAAAGATCATATCTTTTAAAATGAAAAATAATGTTCTTGTCATACAAGACATACGATGTTTTCATCAATGGCAAGTATATAATAGCAATTCACTAATTGTATTATGTGCCCATGAATGACAACTTCCAATTATAGAGGTAGCAACCCTTGCTTCTTACAGTTCTAGCTTACTTCTTCTCAGGTCCTGAAGTAGAGGTCTCTATCCCCGCCTTCTTCCTAAGATCCTCTATTAGGACTTTAGGAGGATAGTTCTTTCAAATGTCCAGACATGTGACAATGGTGGCACTTTCTTTTCTTTATTTTTTAAGTGAAAAGGACATATTCCTTTTACACTTACCCTTTATTCATAGATTGAGTGAAGAAGACTTGGGCTTCAACTTAGCCTTAGAACACTTCTTGGCCTTGCTTTTGCCACAAGACTCACTTCTACTAATCACTATCATATATTTATCCTTGTTCTTCCTTGCTTTGGCATCACCATGCTACGAACATGACAAACTAACTATATGATTCATGCAACACTTGTATAACCATAGTCATGGTCAACTCTTGACCTAAGAGAAATCCTAGTCACTACACATTGCAATCATATTGAGCACATGGGGTTCTATCGGACCTTCCTTTGTCAGTTTGCACTCAACTAGCACTTTGGAGAGATTATACCTTCTTTTCTTTACATGATTCTTAAGATGTGTTACCATCTCAAGAATGTCCACATTTTTCATGTTATTCATGCAACTCATAGTTCACACAACATAGAATTAGGTATTCAAGTGTCCATGGAATCATTGGCATGCTTCCAATAAGCATCCATTTAGTCTTAGGCACATTTGGAGTGGGTTCCTCTGGCATTGGTTTATCAAGGACATAGAGCTTTCACCTAATGATGAGAACATTTCTCAAAGTCCTTAACCAATTATAGAACTTTATCCCAATTTGTCCTTCTTGAGGACTGATCACAATTTGAACATGTTTGTGTTTGACATTTTGATTCTATAAAGAAATATTACAACTTTTCAAAACATTTTTTATTTGGTTTGATTTGATAAATTTGATGATATTAATTAGGTATTTAATTAACTATCACTCCCACTTTTTATTCAAATGGATAGCCCTCAATATCATTTCGAAACATTACAGTGTATAATAATCTAGTAGGCTAGATCCAAGATAATTAAACTGTGGCCCGATCAACACCGCAAATATTGTCAACCATCATGGTAGGCAACTCTTGACAACTGCATCATATGCAATTCTAGATAGTTGATATGCGCAACCCCTTGCCATAATCATCTAGACGCTTCTAGGCCCAGGTGATCTGATAATCACCAGTCAAGCCTAACCCAAAATCCGACACAATAATAATTTACCCCATGGAGGAGAAACCTACATTATTACCATCACACTTCCAAAAGATAGACGACGCACCCCGCGGAGGTAGAAACTATGCTTCGTCGATCAAGCTTTTCATGTGGGATACTTTTAGAAAGCATCTAAGACTTGATATTACAATTGAGGGAGTTTATGTTTATAAATACATATATTTTATCTAGTCGCCACATATATAGTATGTATCATATACATGCAACAACCACAAACGAGAACATGCAATAAATAAAACACACAAGCTATGGTTATGGCCATACTAATGTAATTACTTGAAGCCACAACAAAATACTACAACCATATGCAACATGTTGTTGGTTAAGATTTCTGCTCGAACCAATCCATGTTGATCGGTTCAACTCTTGAATCGATCGGCTCACCTCTTGGTCACTCGGTTGGGTTCTTCTGAAGCGATTGTCTAGTCTTAGGCCTCAATCAAACATATTAAGTCTTAAATGCTTTTCAAAAGTTGCACACATGAAAAGCTTGATCGACCAAGCGTAGGTTATGCCCAAACATGATGAGATGTCTATCTCATAGAAGTGTGATGGTAGTAATGTAGGTTCCTCCCTAGCGGGGTGTATTGTTATTGTGTTTGCTTTTGGGTCAGGCTTAACTGGTGATTATTAGAGTGTCTAAGCCCATAGGCATGCACATGATTATGGCATATCATCTATCCAAGAATCACATATGATGCAATTAGAAAAGGTTTCCAACCTTAATTATTGATTATTTATGATGGCATTAGTCTGGTAATAATTGAATCATTTTGGATCATAGCTTATTAGAAAATTATTCGCTGTGATTTCTGAGTTGATACTTGAGGGTTGTCAATGTGATCAAAATAATGAGAATGATAGTTAATTAAAGACCTAATCAATAACGCTAAATTTAATCAAATTATATCAAAATGTGTTTTGACAAAATTGGAAATTCTTTTAAAAAATCAAATGGTAACAAACAACAATTACTTTCCTCTGTGATCAGTCCTTGAGAAGGACAAACTAAATAGGAACAAATTCCATGACTGGTTTAGGACATTGAGAATTGTTCTCACACAGGAGCGCAAGCTCTATGTCCTAGAGATGCCAGAACCTAATGGACCCCTTCCAAATGCACCAAGGCTGACAAGGATTCTTACAAGAAGCATATTGAAGATGTTTTGTATGTCAAATGTTTGATGCTATGCTCCACGAACAATGAGTTGCTGAGGCAGCATGAGAACATGGATGTGATTGAGATGGCCACACATCTCAAGAACATCTTCCAAGATCAGGAAAGACAAGAGAGATATGATGTCTCAAAGGCAATGTTCAAGTGCAACGTGGTAGAAGGAGACCTAGTTGTAGGGAAATACAACATCAAATAGGCTGTGAAAACAAAATTTTTACTAACATATTTCCCATTAACCAGCAGATCGCGTCAAAAACTATGCAATGAGAAGGACAATTTCATGAAGTTATACCTGGTCCTACAGAAAGTCCAATGAAAATCCTCATTGATGTAGATGCACACTCTATCTTAGATGATGTCTGTGCAACTCCTGGATGCACTCGGGCTCATCTGACTACTCCTCGATAGACAATATACTCAGACAATTGTTGCAGCAGCTCCTCTGATCTACCCATAGAATGTGAGTTGAAGTTTCCTTCCTAGTAGCAGTCAAAGGATTCCTACCTCTAGAGTAGTCCACATAGACCAACTAGAACTCATGTCATCCTAATAGAATGGATAGGAAGGAGTTTTCCCTCCCATTTGTGTACTAGTCACCAACCTACTCTCCCACAACAATGATCATCAGTTGTTTCTCTCCCTTGACTATCCCTTTATAGTCAGGTAGGACTTTCCGGGGCTCTCATGGTTACCACAACCGAAGAGGATAACATTTGTTAGAGCAACTGATTCTCAATTGTCTATGTTGTAGTTGTGTTCTGGGAAGCCCCCAGTACCCCTGTTATGACCACATCTGAGCTTAATTGGTAAACTAGGGTTTACCTAGATGATTATATGCTTAATTGGATTGATCATTGCTTAAATATAATTAATGATGATAATTAAATTATAATGTTTTAAACCTAATAAGAACTTTAAGTGTTCTATTGTTTGAGAAATTAGGGTTTGAGAAATATAAACCCTAGTTGGCTGAAATTAGGGTTTTGATGGTACATGAGTATGGAATTTGATCAGGATAGCAGTTTGGTAAATGATTTTTCATATTTTCTACAAATTTTTATTTAATTGAATTTTGGATATGATATGGATAACTCAATTATGCATATTTTAGAAAACTTTCAGAATATTTGAGTGTTCTTTGAATGTGGTTCTCAGTCAAACTATACTTCGACCAAAATGCTGACAGAGTGCTTTTTAGTAGTGTAGTGTTTTATTTTTATTTATTTATTGGTTACACCAAATGATCTGAAATTTAAAGTGGCGATCTAAAACTCAATAGTAAACAAAATGTAAAATTTTCATAATTTTTGGATGCGTTTAGACCTTATCAGTAGACGAATTATAGTAACTGACATTTCTATAGAATTCTGGATGGTAGTGCATTGTTCAATTTTTGATTATTTAATGGAAGCTTGGAATGATCTCACATTTTAACTAAAGCTTTGTAACTCAGTTATACACAACATGCTAAGTTATAATAATTTTTTGAGAAGTTTTGATCTCTAAAATACACGAATTCACATAAACCTTTTCATGATAGAAACATATGTTGAAATAAGAAAAAGTTTAGTGAGGGGTCAATGTGCAATTAACCCAAGCAGCTCAATTGCTATATATGTTCCACCTAACACACAAGGAGATCTCATAATTCATGATTCAATCCATAGAAATGAAAGCCTAGAGAGAGAGAGATAGTTAGGGTTTGAGAGGAGAAATTGATGGAGATGCTGACCTAGGGTTTTGTGGTCTGAGATATGATAAAATCATGTAAGTTTAGCTTCTTTGGATATAGTTTTATGGTGAATATTTTCTCACATCAAAATTCCATACCTCCTCTAATTTTATCCAAAATGGTATCAAAACTTCCCCTTTTCTCACTCTTTCTTCATAATCCCTCATTTTTAGGGTTTCCGAGTTGAAAGGAAGAAGAATTGGGTGAATTGCTAGGGATTTGATACAGATTTGAGATTTTCAGATATGGGATACGTTTTTAAGGTGTTTTTAGACCTTAGGGTGAGTGAGAACTTGCTTTAAATAGTATATTGCATGAAAATTGGTTAAATCAACCATAATCTTTAATTACTTAGTCAACGACTACAAACCCTGAATTGTCTATTTGTTCTAAGTTGTTGCAAAATGATATGAAATGGATTCTTCCTTTGTTTGAATGAATTTCAGATGATAAAATCATATTAGAAATGTATACAATGCATTCTAATGAGAATTCCCTAAGTATTCACAGAAGTTATAAGAGTAAACTGAAATATATGGAATTTGTCTATGACTGAAATTTGTTGTATAAGTAAATAGAGAAAGTTGCTTATCTGGATACCCTTAGTTTTGAATGATTGTTTATCTAAATTCATAGTACATATATGTCAGATACTATCTTGGATTTCATTTAAAGTGAGTAGTGTTTGTTTGGTATCTCACTGAAGAGGGTGAAACCCTAGATGCGAGTAAAGTTGGATATTTGCGAATAGATATCATGAAATCCATTTGAAGGGATTTTCTTGACATGATAGACTTTTTTTTATTTATTCAATGTTATTATTGATGCATGATATCCCAGTGAATGGCTTGGAAACCCAAATTCAGCTCAGTTCCAAGTTTTCATACATATATTGATTTTATATGATTTGTTGATAGTAGTCTTTATTCAGTGAATGTTTATGTTGCATGAAATCTTTGTGGTAACCATGGGAATAAGTTGTTTCCTAGTGAGAGGTGACAAGATGTGTGATGGCCTTGTGTGCCATGAGAATACTTGTAAAACCAAAGAAATGAATACCTTGGTCTAAGGACCTAGAGGTAATGGCTACCTATTACAGAGGTAACAATCCTATGTGATGATCTAAGGGTTAGAATACCTAGATCCAGTAATTATGATAATGACGTGAAGGGATGAGAATTCCCAGTAATGTGATAAGGGATTGAGATCCCAGGTATCATGTGTTGTAAAGATTTGAAAAGTATGTGATAGATGTATTAGACCTTTCTTTGTAGCATTTGTTGTGATTAAATGAAACCCTAAGGGTAGGGTGTTCAATGAATCAAGTATTGTGATATCAATGTTCTAAGTTATTATTAATAATTCTTGTCATGATAAGTAATTAACTCTTAATTGAGTTATGAGATGCACAACTCAAGATTTGGGTTGATATGCACGTTCTTTGAGAAATTACAGATAAGTTGTAGGTGCTATTGATGATTACTCATATGTCAAGTAATTAACTCTTATCATTGTAATAAGATGATAAATTGCATGATTCTAGTGTGTATGTGCCAAGTGGACATGTAATCTATTTATTTAAGAATTTTAGTCTGCTTGCATGTATAGTATGTTGATTACTCAGTATATTACAATGTTTTGAATATACTACTCTGCCAAGTTTAGAATGATATACATGGTGTATTATAACTTCAAATAAGTAGATGCGACACCATAGAGATACCAGAGTCAAGTATAAGTAAGAGAAGGGTAAAATGTAGAAAAGAGCTTTCTAGGAATAATAAAATAATAGACTTAGGAGCCCTAAACACCGTAGAACCCCTATGTGAGGTATGTGCCTTAGGGGTGAAATGACCTAACCCTGGCAGCGTCCAATATATGGGGGTCGGAACATGCTATCAGGTGGCATAGGGGACGAAGCCCTTGTGGAAGTCTCCTTAAATTATAGTTAATTTGCAGTGTCCAACATCAACCAGAAGTCCTGGTGGCACTAGAGTATAGAAAAGCCAAGAGGTGGCTTGAATCTTTGCCTGTGTGCTCAGGTTAGAGGAGGAATCCAGTTTAGGCCAGAGAGCGATTTCCCTATTGCAGACTAGGAGAGTAGTCAGACTTAGCATTTCCTGGTTGTATCCTCTAAGTCTTGTACGGTGTGATCGTAGTGCACTAGAGCACACTACATATGATCAAGGCATAATAAAATGAATGAGAGGTCAAACAAGTGTGTATAGTTATTCAATTATTCTTTGTATGTTTCTAAATTATTAGTTCTCTTTATGATCAATCAAGCATTTCATATATTGATTCACTCTTATAGATATTTAGAGTATCCTAACATATTTATGATTGTCAATTATTAGATTCTTTAAAGCTTACTGTTGTTATAATTGATATCAATTGCTCAAAAGTATATCTGTAATTATATCAATTCTTTAGACTGTTTCTTTGAAGTACTCATTCACTGAGCGAGTAGGCTCACCTCTATACTCACAATTTTTAGGGAAATCACATGGACTTGAAGAAGATATCATTACATCAGAGTAGATCTGCCACAAGAGTTAAGTCTCAATATAGTTAAGTTTAGTTAGTTCTTATCACTCTAGGTCCTTGTAAAGAAATAAGAGAGCATTGTAAATGATGATGTATAACATTATTCCTCTTTTAGCAATATGTGCGAATCAGCAAGTCTTATGTGCTTAAAAGTATGAGGAACATCATGAATGTTCATACATGCATTTTTACTATTGAAATTAGATTAGAGAAATCAATGTTTAGATTCCCTTGTAAAGTTGCTTTATGTGGTTCAACGCGAGAAAACAAAGAGTTTTGAAAGAGAAGAAAAAGTTAAGGGTGATCTTTGTATTACGTTAAATCCTCAATTTATGCCCTAATCTCATGATTAGTGGAAATTGTGAGATCGGGGTGTAACAACTTGGTATCAGAGCTTAGGCTGAGTTGTCAGGGACCATTAAGTTAGTAAGTTAGAGTCATAAGTGTGGCAGATAGGAGATGTTATGATTTTAGCTCTGGGGATTTGAGTATTTGGATATCTTGGCTCGGTATCTGATTACTTGGATCAACCAGTATCAAGCTACTTTGTCTATTCTTTCATGTATACCCTGGCTAGGTATATAGTGGAAGGATGGGCTAGAGAGGAACCCTAGAAATATTAGGGTTAGAAACAAGATAAGTAACATGAATTAAGAGCATATATAAAATGAGATAGAACTTTCATTTCATATTGTTGTTTTATTGGAGATGAATAGAAATGATCTTATATGTTTGAATTCAGATATTCAGTATTTTGAAATATATATGGGTCTTTAAGATTTGTTGTACACTATGAAGTTGTAGCATTTATTGATTACATTCTTTGTATCAAGTAGACAAGAAATGATCATTGAATGAACTTTCCTAAGTGGATATTCTTTCCACATGTTTGAGATTAATAGCAGTTAGTTAATCTAAAGTAGCTATTGGCTTTAGGACTACAGGTTCGGCCTGGTCTGGCTGGCAGGATGCATTACTGGGATCTAATGACTCCTATTAACAATATGATAAGAGTAGACTCTGGATAAATTCAACCCACATCATAGTGAGAATGTACATACAATAAGATGTTGAAACATATGCGAAAGATTAGAATAGCTAAGAATCAGTTGGAACTGATATCTGAGACCCAACTTTGGGGCCTCATATGAAAAATCCTTAATTGGGAATAAAGGAACACGACGTAAGGTTCAGATTAAGTTTAATGATTAATATTGTATGAACTCTAAATATGAAATATGGTAAAGATATGAGAAAAGTATGTAAGGGCCAAGGTAGTAAGAATCAATCATGAGAAATGGATTATATAACTGAGTACAATGTTTTTATGTACTCCAAAGAAAAGGAAAAATAGAAGAAAAGAGTTAAGTATACGATAAGTAAATATAAGTGATGAGTCTTCAGAAGAGTTAAAGTAAAGAGAATTAGATAAATATGTAAATCATAAGACTAGGATAAGAAACTAAGTTAAAACAAAGCTAAATGTTGGAAATGATGAGCTTGATTAAGGAATGAGGGTTATGATATAATTGAGAGCGTGGAATGTATACCTTTATTAATAAGTTTAATACATTCATCCTTACTACCTTTGGATTCCAAGTCTCTATAGAAAAACAAACTAGTTTCTAAAAAAAAAAGATAACAAAATGAATAAGTTATACAAAGGTAGACGATACTCAAGAAGGAAAAACTTGATATAAGAGAAACTATGTTTCACCCATGCATGAGTCGTTTGATTTAAAATGAAGGATATGTAATGTATTAACCATGAGTTGAAACTAGTAGAGAGATTATTGATTTAGAATTTCAACTTCACATTAGTAGAAGGATAAAAAGAAATATGTGCAACATGGTATACATGATCATACACATGAATAAGAAATATGATCATAAGAGAAAAGTAGAACTTAAAGATAACAGGTGGAAGAGTAGTATATGTTAAGAGGATTATGGAAAGTAAGGGAGGGTTTGAAACATCGTGGAGTAATATAGATTATAAAAAAAAGAGGTTAGGAGATTCAATCAAGTGCTAGTTATTCAAGTATCCTTGTTGATAACTAATTAAACCTACATACGACAAATGTATTAATGGGTTGTTTGAAGATAAGAATTCTAAGTCTCAGAACCGTCTTCTCTTCCATATATTACTTAATGAGAGAAATGTGGGAATGAAGTGATAAGAAAATGAATCATATCTGATGCATAACCACCATGATAGAGGCATCTAGTGAATGTAATAATGACACAAAATATGATGATGAAACCCTAGAAGGGTAAATTGAGAATGTAATCTATCTGAATGTCCAATTAAGATGAAGGAAATTCAATTGATAAGATAAGGAAGACTTTAGTAAAAACTTGTGAGATCCAAAGTTTGAATTTCAAATTAAGGGAGCAAAGTCACACCACAATAACATCATGCTACTGATAAAGGCCAAACCCTAGAATGTTTAGAGTTGTAGTAGTTCAAGGGTTATCACTAGTGATTTGACCTTGAATACTAGCATCTCTATAAAACAAGATCATGAAATTTGCACTATGAGAAGTAAACTAGCACTGATGGTAATCCTAGCTAATCCGAAATGTAGATTAACAATATGGAAATGATTTAGAGCAAAGGATAAGAAATAGATTTGAAATATAAGAGGTGTGTTTTGAACAAAAGGAGAAATACAATATGAGTGAAGTGTGATATGAAATAAATTCTTGCAATAATAGCAAGAATGATGAATAATCTATTTATACCTTGTATGTTTCAATTTTAGGGATGTTTAATCTACATGATTAAAGTAAGTAGTAATGAATGAGGAGAGAGATAAGAGAAAACAATGGCTTTTAGTAATATGTGAATTTGTTTTTAGAAGTATAATTTGTTGAAGATATATTAAGGGATGTAAATTGGTTCTACGTATGATTTCAGTGTACATGTGCAAGCAATATGTTAATTAAAGGTGTCAGATAGTGTAAGACATTCATACCAGTAATCCATATTAGTATTGTACAATTATGGTATGGTGATATGGGTTGAATGATGATGGAACAAATGGAGGGCTACCCTGAATAAGGTAGTCTTACCTATTCACTCATATGAATAGAAGGGATGATAACCATATTGCATTGATATGTAACCCTAATGAGGTGTAGCTTGTTATACCTAGCTTTAATATAACTAAGTGATGGTAATTGGGTATGAATAGTCCTTGAATGACTAATACAATTATGGAGTACTCTGTTACTATTGTTGAAACCCTAGTATGCTATAACCCGATGGTTACATCTTGAATTATGTGTGGGTTCATACTTGAGAATAGTATGGAATGTGATGGTAATGCTTCACCTTATGCATCCATGATCCAATGGGGATGCCATGAGTAGTAATGTACAATTGTTGTTGAATCTAGTCTTTTAACTCAAGACTATTTTGCTATTTGAGTAGCATAATAGTAAAATTCAAAAGAACATGGTGAACTCTCTTTCGTGATTTTGAGGTAATACATAACAATAGTACATATTTAGCAGTATGAATTGAGATAGTTGGATCAAATTATTGATGTTGAGGTAACACCTCAAGAGTATGAAAATATTGAAATGGTTGTTTCTCTCTCTATCCTATGATTGATTGTGGCATAGAGAATTTGTTTGTTATCATTGAGAACTATTTCAAACATGTTGTGATTTACTAAAGGAATAAAGGACTTAATGTTGAAAATTGCATTCAAGTATGAAATACAAGAACATAATGACATGTAAGATTTTAGAAGCTTAAAATAAATCTTGAATGTACTTTACTTGCAAATTTATGTTTCAGGAATGAAACCTTTTTAAGGGGGGAGAATCGTTATGACCGCATCTGAGCTTAATTGGTAAACTAGGGTTTACCTAGATGATTATATGCTTAATTGGATTGATCATTTCTTAAATCTAATTAATGATGATAATTCAATTATGATGTTTTAAACCTAATAAGAATGTTAAGTGTTCTATTGTTTGAGAAATTAGGGTTTGAGAAATATAAACCCTAGTTGGCTGTAATTAGGGTTTTGATGGTTCATGAGTATGGAATTTGATCAGGATAGCAGTGTGGTAAATGAATTTTTATATTTTCTACACATTTTTTATTTAATTGAATTTTGGATATGATATGTATAACTCAATTATGCATATTTGACAAAAAAATCAGAATATTTGAGTGTTCTATGAATGTGGTTCTCGATCAAACAATACTTCAACCAAAATGCTGACAAAGTACTTTTTAGTAGTGTAGTGTTTTATTTTTATTTATTTATTAGTAACTCGAAATGATCTAAAATTTAAAATAATGATCTAAACCCAATTTTAAACAAAATGTAAAATTTTCATAATTTTTCGATGTCTTTAGACCTTATCAGTAGATGAATTATAGTAACTAACATTTTTTTGGAATTCTGGATAGTAGCACACTATTCGATTTTTTATTATTTAATGAAAGCTTGGAATGATCAAACATTTTAAATGAAGCTTTAAAACTCAATTATACACAACATTATAAATTATCATAATATTTAGAGAAGGTTTGATCTCTGAAATACATGAATTCACAGAAACCTTTTTATGACAGAAAAATCTACTGAAATAAGAAAAAGTTTAGTGAGGGGTCAATGTGCAATTAACCCAAGCAGCTCAATTGCTCTATATGGTCAACCTAACACACAAGGAGCTATAATAATTCATGATTCAATCTAGAGAAACGAAATCCTAGAGAGAGAGAGATAGTTAGGGTTTGAGAGGAGAAATTGATGGAGATGCTGACCCAGGGTTTTGTGGTCTGAGGAATGATGAAATCATGTAAGTTTAGCTTCTTTGGATATAGTTTCATGGTGAATATTTTATCACATGTAAAAATTTCATCCCTCATCTGATTTGATACAAAATGGTATCAAAACTTCCCCTTTTCTCACTCTTTCTACATAATCCCTCATTTTTAGGGTTTCCGAGTTGAAAGGAAGACGAATTGGGTGAATTGCTAGGGATTTGATATGAATTCGAGATTTTCATATATGGGATACGTTTTTATGGTGTTTTCACACCTTAGGGTGAGTGGGAACTTCATTTAAATAGTATATTGTACGAAAATAGGTTAAATCAACCATAATCCTTAATTTCTTAGTGAGTGACTACAAACCCTGAATTGTCTGTTTGTTTTAAGTTGTTGCAAAATGATATGAAATGGATTCTTCCTTTGTTTGAATGAATTTCAGATGATAAAATCATATTAGAAATGTATACAATGCATTCTAATGAGAATTCCCTAAGTATTCGAAGAGGTTATAAGAGTAAACTGAAATATAGGGAATTTGTCTATGATTGAAATTTGATGTATAAGTAAATAGAGAAAGTTGTGTATCTAGATACCCTTGGTTTTGAATGATTGTTTATCTAAATTCATAGTACATATATGTCAGATACTATCTTGGATTTCATTTAAAGTGAGTAGTGTTTGTTTGGTATCTCAGGGAAGAGGGTGAAACCCTAGATGCGAGGAAAGTTGGATATTTGTGAATAGATATCATGAAATCCATTTGAAGGGATTTTCTAAACATGATAGACTTTATTTATTACATGTTATTGTTGATGCATGATATCCCAGTGAATGGCATGGAAACCCAAATTTCATCTCAGTTCCAAGGTTTCATACATATATTGATTTTATATGATTTGTTGATAGTAGTCTTTATTCAGTGAATGTTTATGTCGCATGAAATATTTATGGGAACCATGGGAATAAATTGTTGCCTAGTGAGAGGTGACAAGATGTGTGATGGCCTTATGAGCCATGAGAATACTTGTACAACCAATGAAATGAATACCTTGGTCTAAGGACCTAGAGGTATTGGTTACCTGTTACAGAGGTAACAATGCTATGTGATGATCTAAAGGTTTGAATACCCATATCCAGTAATTATGATAATGATGTGAAGGGATGAGAATTCCCAGTAATGTGATAAGGGATTGAGATCCCAGGTATCATGTGTTGTAAAGATTTGAAAAGTATGTGATACATGTATTACACCTTTCTTTGTAGCATTTGTTGTGATTAAATGAAACCCTAAGGGCAGGGTGTTCAATGAATCAAGTATTATGATATCAATGTTCTCAATTATTATTAATAATTCTTGTCATGATAAGTAATTAACTCTTAATTGAGTTATGAGATGCACAACTCAAGATTTGGGTTGATATGCACGTTCTTTGAGAAATTACAGATAAGTTGTAGGTGCTATTGACGATTACTCATATGTCAAGTAATTAACTCTTATCAGTGTAATAAGATGATAAATTGCACAATTCTAGTGTGTATGTGCCAAGTGGACATGTAATTTGTTTATTTAAGAATTTTAGTCTACCTACATGTATAGTATGTTGATTACTCAGTATGTTATAGTGTTTTGAATATACTGCTCTGCCAAGTTTTGAATGATATACATGTTGCATTATAACTTCAAATAAGTAGATGTGACACCATAGAGATACCAGAGTCAAGTATAAGTAAGAGAAGGGTACAATGTTGAAAAGAACTTTCTAGGAATAATAAAATAATAGACTTAGGAGCCCTGAACACCGTAGAACCCCTATGTGAGGTCTGCGCCTTAGGGGTGAAATGACCTAACCCTGGCAGCGTCCAATATACGGGGGTCAGAACGTGCTATCAGGTGGCACGGGGGACGAAGCCCTAGTGGAAGTCTCCTTAAATTATAGTTTACAATGTCCAACATCAACCAGAAGTCCTGGTGGCACTAGAGTACAAAAAATCTAAGAGGTGGCTTGACTCTCTGCCTATGTGCTCAGGTTAGTGGAGGAGTCCAGTTTAGGCCAGAGAGCCATTTCCCTATTGCAGACCAGGAGAGTAGTTAGACTTAGCATTTCCTGGGTGTGTCCACTAAGTCTTGTACGGTGTGATCGTAGTGTACTACGAGTCTTCATATGTAGAGTACACTACATATGATCAGGGCATAATAAAATGAATCATAGGTCAAACAAGTGTGTATAGTTATTCAATTATTCTTTGTATGTTTCTAAATTATTAGTTCTCTTTATGATCAATCAAGCATTTCATATATTGATTCACTCTTATAGATATTTAGAGCATCCTGCCATATTTATGATTGTCAATTATTAGACTCTTTAAAGTTTACTGCTATTATAATTGATATCAATTACTCAAAAGTGTAATTATATCAGTGCTTTAGACTGTTTCTTTGAAGTACTCATTCACTGAGCGAGTAGGCTCACCCCTCTACAGACAATTTTTAGGGAAATCACATGGACTTGAAGAAGATATCATTGCATCAGAGTAGATCTTCCACAACAGTTAAGTCTGAGTATAGTTAGTTCAGTCGGTCCTTATCACTCTAGGTCCTTGTAAAGAAATAAGAGAGAGTTGTAAATGATGATGTATAACATTATTCCTCTTTTAGCAATATGTGTGAATCAATAAGTCTTATGTGCTTAAAAGTATGAAGAACATAATGAATGTTCATACATGCATTTTTACTATTGAAATCATATTAGAGAAATCAATATTTAGATTCCCTTGTAAAGTTGGTTTATGTGGTTCAATGCGAGAAAACAAAGAGTTTTGAAAGAGAAGAAAAAGTTAAGGGTGATCTTTGTATTACGTTAAATCCTCAATTTGTGCCCTAATCTCATGATTAGTGGAAATTGTGAGATCGGGGGTGTAACAACACCTATATATAGGAGGGGTTAGGTTAGGGTTCCCAATCCCCAACCGATACTGGACTAATGTGGGAATGGAAAGGATTGGAAGATCTTGAATTTTCACAACAATTATGGAAGTTTCACAACCTGCATGTGTAGAAACGGTTGTATCACCCAACTATATGGTCATTTTGATAAGCGAAATGGTAGTTTCACACACTTTTCAATTTTGCACATATGTCAGCAATTCAATTCCAATTAGTACTCAACTTGACGTCAGCACCAATCCTTGAAGCAATAGAATTGCACCCCCAAGACGGACATTTGGTGCATATGAGATGGGCATCTCACATCACCTGAAATGGTCATCTGGCCAAGCCAGACGAGCGTCTCACCCGGATGTTTCATGTTGAGTTCTAACCAATATACAATTCAATCAGCCTGACACTCCAAATAGCAGTCTCAACACTTGAACTAATCGTTTGGCATTCTAATCAGCTAATCTATTGCGTGAATTGAAATACCTAAACACTTTAGTAAGCAATTCAATTATCATTTAAGATCAGACTCCTCTTCTAGATGAGTTCCTATATGTGTGACCATATAGGTCCCATATCATGTTGGCAGTGAATGTCCATAACTAGCTTATGACATCACAAGGAATGAGTGGTTCCTAGTCGCACATCATTGCTATCCAAGTGAATGGAAAGTTGGGGAGCAACTTCAACCTACAATGTGTGTATGGTATAACAATGTTTGTATAGTTCCTTTGTCTCTGATATCCAGATTGAAATAGAGGGATGGAGAAGTCATCCTCATTATTATTCAATCTTGTTCCTTGAACCAGAGCAGATTGCATTAGATATATGTAAGCTTAATATCACATATTGACTCACATGTGTATGGCCATACTTTTCTCAGTCTCGCTAATCAAGAAGCCTTCCTTGGATATCATACTCTTGTAGGAGGGACAAATCACATCTCTATCATTCACAGTCTATCCCCATGTGTCAAAGTCACCCAATCATCACCTTTATAACAACCCATGCTTCAGTACTGCGTTTGATGATGTCAAAGTATACCCAACCACATGTGATGAGTGTAGTGATTTCAGGTCTAAGAACCACAACCACCACCATCACTGTGAGAGCTGACTATGACTTCCATGTGTCAGTTTCACAGTGGGTCTATCTGAAACACTATTCCCTAACATGTATTTGTGTGCTTGGTTTGATATTGCCAGACCATGAGCAACGAGATTTCATCATCAATCAACTAACACTTTGATCTTATGTGTTAGTGATGTTTGTCAACCCTCCACAATAACAACTGATTTGGGATATAGTGAGAATGTATATACTCTTAACATCCGTATGATCTCATCCATAAGGTTAGTAACTTGAACACATACATCATTGATTAATATGATTCTCTAGACATTTATAATGTTATTCATTATCTCATAACTGAATGTACAAAATAAATTGGAAGCTTGCCTTTGTTAATAATCAAATCATTTGCATGTTATGACATTCTAATTATCACATGATTGGCTCTCTAGGCATACATACCAACAGACTCTCACTTGCACTTAGAGACAATCACCCATGGATCTCATATCTAGTGACCTAACATGATCATGATGCTTCTATTGCACAAGTGCTTTTATGGCAAGTTTAGCAACGTTTACTTTAAGTTTGTGTTTTGCAATTTTCACATTTCTTCGTTGTATGACTACTAGTATGTGATGGAAGTGTCGTAGTATGCTATCCGAGATTTCCACCCTAACTCGTAGCTCCATGAACCTCACACAAGTTCATTTGTATGAACTTCTTGATCCATACAATATCCTCTATTATTCCTATAACACAGATATAGTTGACTTCTTTTGTAGATTTGAACAACTGTAATTAGCTTAGAACCTTTTCTAGCTTATAGTTTTTCATTTAATGTCAAAACACTAATTCCAGATTGCAATAATTTTGTGAGTTTGGAACCTTGCATGGGTGTAACCCTTTGCATCAAGCTCTTCCTTATTACCATAACCATGGAACCAATTATTTAAGTTCTTCACAAGCATTTAAGGATGTTCTTTATGGTAGTCCAGTGACTCTTATTGTCATCTGACATATATCTTCTTGTCATTTCTAATACATACAAGATTGCTAGGTAGGTTTATATATATCTTCTCATCATGTCAAATACATATTAGATGACTAGATATCTTCTCATGTTGTCCAATACATATGAGATTACTTGATATCTTCTTATCATGTCTAGTACATACGAGATAACGAGATAAGTACATAACATTGCATTCAAGATAGATCTAATTGCATATGGCATCTATCTATGTGTTCCCATTCTTCATAAGAATTGGGACACCAGGCTTCTAAGAGACTAACTCCATGGAACATGGACACGTTTTGTCTCATTGAGTCTTGCATGTTGAACCCTTGAGCATCTTACCAATTGTACGTGCTTTTCTTAGGTCAAGAAGCTTTGCAGATATATCTCTATAGACCTTGATCCCTATCACATAGGATGCTTCGCCTAAATCCTTCAGAGAAGGCACTTTCCTTGCCATGTTTTAACATATGAAGGATAAGGATGTTATTCCCCTTCATTATGTGGAATATTAATATGCTCCCACCAAATCTTTTGTAATCACATACTCTATCTTCATTTTGACTGAAGTCAAACTGTTTGACAGTCTTGTCAAATAGAAGATTTCATCTTTGAGATGCTTGCTTCAATACACAGATTGACTTTCGTAGCGTATATAATTTATTTTCATTAATGAATTTATAAAACCATTAGGCTGTGACACATACACATCCTCTCAATTATTCCAATGAAGGAATGTGGTTTTAATATCCAAATACCAAATCTCACAGTCAGACTAAGCTACAACAGCAAGCATGATCCAAATGGATTTTACCATGGTAACTGGTGAAAAAACTTCATCATGTTAAACACTTATAACTAGTTTGAACTCTTTGCAACCAATTTAACTTTCCATGTTGGCCTTCTTACAAAAACCCAAATGCACCTAATGGGTTTTACCCCTTCAGGTGGTTCTAGCAAGGTCATACCTTGTTGGTGTATACAGAGTCCATCATTAATCTTATGACCTCAAGCCATTTCTTAGATACTAATCCTTTAATAGTTTCTAGGATCAGCTCATCTCTATGATCAACTTGTCTCCTTTTGAATTATAATATATCATGATATCTCAAACTCAAGGCATGTTCTACTAGAATTATGAGTTCTGTGTGTCACATAAGGGACTTGAGATTTCACAACAACTTGTGATTCTCCATGTTCCTATTATACCTCTTTAGGTTCTATGTTTTCTTGTTTGTCTCAAACATTTTGATTCTATTTTTACTCCCAATGATTCCTTTGGAATTAAGTTCTCTTTTAAGAATACAATCATCCACACTAACAAACACTTTGTTGTCAGATTGCGATAAGAGTAGTATCTAACAAGATAACATTCATGTGATTTGTGGATAATGCCTTTTAAGAAACTATTTTCTTATACAAACTTTCAATTCTAATCACTATAAAAGACTCATTGAGACTCCTTCCACACCATATCTCATATGGTGTCTTTTGAACCATTTTAGTTAGTAAATTGTTTTAGTGTAAAGCATGTGCCCAGAACAAATTGTACGATCAGCTAGGTTTTATTGATAATATCACCATGACTTAATAGGGTATAATACCTTCTTTCTAACACATCAGTATGCTTTCAGTGGAATTCATTGTGATACACTATCACGGTCTCTCCTGAAGGTTATCAAACTCTTGGTTAAGATATTTCAACATTAATCACATCAATTTATCTTAATACTTTTACCAATTTCGTTACGTACTTCATTTATTATCTCCTTGAACACTTCAAGAGATCCAAACTTGTTTTCATTAAATATAAATTTCAATATCTATTGATCATATTAGTAAATATAACGAGGTACTATGTGACTACCTTTATCATTCATTCTAAAAGGGCTATGTACATCAATATGTACTAGTCCTACTAGAATAGAGAATCTCCCACTACATCTAGTGAAGATGCTTTTGTCATATTGCACAATGAATAAGATTTGCATGTCTCTGTTGGTTCAATAACCAAAATAGTCTAGATAACCATCATATGGATTCAAGAAATGCATTTCTTGTTTATGCTCTCTAGATGACAATGCTATAGGTATTCATTATTTTAATTATCAAGTCATATTTCCCAAGTAGTTCTGGTTGATTCTATTGAGGCATACTCTCAAACATCTATATAGGGGTTGAGGGAATGGATCTTGGTATTTCTTCAATAACACTGTGACTAAGAACAAGATCAACATTATCAATGGTATAAACACCATTAGAAATCTTAACTTGAAAATCTTTTTAGCCTAGATATTGCCCTGTTCATAGAGTCGCAACAATAATTTTTCTCATGATCAATCAAATTACAACATTTGCTATATCCAACCTCCATTCATACTCAAATAAAACCTTATGAGTATGCCCTTCATCACTCTCAAGATCAAGAGATTCTAGAAATCGTGAGGTGCTTGAGAGTATTGACTTGGATACAAGCGAAGTATTCCTTCAGACAATTCTTCATTTAGTCATCAACCTTCAAAGGAGTACCCATGAATGAGCCTATTATCTGTAGCATATATTTATCTAATAGGTCTAGTGTGGAGATGAATGGATCCTTTCCTAGACTGGAACACACATAAATCTCATCTTCATGAAAGGATTTCCTAGATTCCACTTCATTAGTATCATTGGCTTGTTCTTGACGTGCCAGGGACCTTCTTCTAATGCATATTTCTTATCATCCACTATAAAAAATCTTATAAGGAATAGACCTTGAACTCTATTGATAATTTTGATCTTCTCGCTCAGATTGCAAAACCAATACAAATAGTTCTCCAAGGTAGGCAAATGCAGCTTGAAATCGATGACATAGCCTGCTACACAATGTTCCCACCAAATAGAATTCCTGATAGCTTCATATCTAGGGTAAAATAACCTTACATACTTCAATGTCATGTGAGTTTTCTTAATATGGTTGCATCCTTGCTTCTAGAACACACATCATTCCAAATTTTAGGACTAGAAAGACTATGGACAGTCTCCTTGTCCATATTAAAAGGTTCTTCAGACTTCTCCTTTCATATCTAAATCATATGGTTTGGACGAGGGTGCCATCCCACCACCCTAGTTGCACTCTCCAGTCATCATACAAACATCATGGTTAAAAATCTTCCTTCTTCTTAGTCTCTCTACTTCTTAAACACACATGTTCAATGAATCATTTATTCACTATTTTCCTTTTTTGTATTGTCAAAGACTTTGAATCATCCATACTAGCTAGGTAAGGAGGTTAAAATAAAATTAATAAGAAATAAATTAGAGTTTCATAGCTCCATCCCATTGAGTTGTGTAGAAATATCTCTCATTTTCATGATATACTCATAGATCTCACAAGAACCACAACGTTTCTTTGAATATATCTTAGTCATTAAGGTGTTGGGCTTAGACTTACTGGAAGAAACATATTATTCTTCTACAACCTTTAAATTTTCTTTGCCGACTCGAAAGTAGGAACCGATTGCCTAATAGGATTTCCTACATGTACTTGCATAAGTAACAAACTAATCTTATTAGAACGCTCCCACTTATCATAATTAGTTTCTGACCGTGCACATTCCTTTATACTGGTTGTGGCTTTTTCAGTGGGAAATCTAAGTCTAAGTCCATACAACCTAACATAAAAATGCCTTCTCTTTCAATTTATCAAAGCCTGAACTGTGGGGATTAAGAATATTGTTATCACCACACAATGGTTACATTAGAAAAAAAATCGAATATAAAACTAAATTTAATGGTCAAATTTATTTTACTTTGACAATACTAATTATCTTTGGATTAATTTGTAACACTCACTAGGGTTAGTTTCTTGTATGAGTCAATTTCTCATAAGAATACCAACTTGATGATTCTGAGTAACAAAATATTTTCTATTGGACTGGACATGATATTAATCACAATCATAAACTATCTTATCTTGTCTATGCTTGTAAAATGATCCAATTTATCTGGAATCATTATTACTAAGTTAAACACAATGCAAATTTACTTGGTGAATACCTTTCATTGCTATATCAATAGGCTTACTTTGCTAAGACAGAACATAACCTTGAATTAAGAAAATGTTCACCCTCAATAACATTAGAACATGTCAAGTGTGATAAGATTTTTACCTGGTGAAGTATGATCGATTCCATCACATGTTAAGATACACAAGATATTCTCTTCATTTATAAACTGCTAAGAAGCATGAAAAAACCATATGTGAACAGATTATATCTTGTAATACTAACAAGCATAACATGGACAACATAAATTAAATTTTGAGCTTTCTTTAATGAATTTGTATGAAAGACATATTTGAGTTGATTTGTATAAAAGATGAGAAATCGCATGTATTATGTTTCCTGATTAGCGTTGGGATCTTGTGAAGGGAGTCCATTATGTTGTATAGAGGAGCGATGTTGAGGGTCTTAGTTGGATAAGTCTCCCGGTTGATGGTTTTAACTAGAACCTGACGTGTTTTTTAGTAGAGCTCTATTTTAGACTGCTCCTGGAGTGCAAGATGAAGGCGATAGCCTCCACCACTAATTAAGAAAATACATATATTGATAACTACTGTAGGTTTGCACTGCGGCCTTCAAGTACAAAGGGAAAAAAGGAACTATAGGTACAATGTTTTGTGACTGATGATGATAGAAAGAGTTCGAACTTCAAAGGCTGACTCATCTAGCCCTGTGTCATGACGGAAATAAAATAGATACAAAAATATACATGCTAAAAAACATTGTGATAATCCGAGCTTACATTTTATGTTCTGTTGGTTTCAAATATAACATCCGTACAACATCAAAATGATGGAGAAGCGTTCCAGTGATGCCCCGACAAATTTGGTATTCTACGCACACATATACTATCGGCTCTTCACTATTCCATCCACTCCAAGTCTTCGGTCCTTGATTTATGGTCCAGACTATGTTTTATTCAATCCTAGCCATACATAAAATTCATCCTAGAAAAATTAGTTAAGCATGTTAACAACATATATTGAGTGGGACACACCCGAAACACATATTTAAGATAGAGGATCCAAACCTTGATTCCATAGGTCTCAAATTTGACAATTAAATGCTCATGGTAGCCAATGACAAGAGGTTAAGGGGGAAGTTCTGGTTTTGCACGCAACTAATTTAAAAAAACTGAAACAATAGAGGCACGTATACTTGTAGCTTAAGCAGTATAAATTAAACACGTCTAGCTTGAAAATCTTTTATTATATTGTATGATGCCACGATATTGCACTGATCGCAAGTGATGAAGGAGGAAACACACACGATCAAGAATAATTTTCCAAAGGAGCCAACAATACTTTGATGCCACATGTTGAATAAACCATATCAAAACTTGAGGAAATCTCCTTTTGTAAAATTATCCTTTACTATGGAAACACCAACGACAACAATAAGTAGAACATCATTGGAAGCTGTTGTTAATATTATTAATGTCGTTACATGCAACAGTAGAAAGTGCAATATAATTAACAAGTGCAGACAGATCCAAATAAGAAACGAAGATCAAGCATAGCAGAAGAATAGAAATAAAAGGAGTCAGAATTCGCAAACCAGATCGTTTGTTGAGTAAAGAAATCAGTGCTCGACAATCCTCGTGGATAGGCACCGTTCTCCCAGACTCGATCCGGCACGAATCTAGAACAGACACGTCTCGCTCACGCTTGACGTCATCTCGTTGCACCACCACCAGTGCAGCACAGCAACCGCAGGAACCACCGCCTGACAGTTATGTTTCAGTGAAGGAAAGGAGGAAGCAAGCCGCGCTCCGTACAAGAGAAGATCTCCGCGAAAACGGCTAAGGAACGAAGGTTGTCTGTCACACCCCGATCTCACACTAACCACTAATCACGAGATTAGGGCGCGACGGAGGGATTATCACATAACAAATCACTGAGAACCTTTTCTTTTTAAAACCTCGTAATGATATCTGGATTACTGCTGTAAACTAAAACAAAATAAACTATTGCGGAAGCATTTCAATTAAACTGGCTAGAGTACGTAAACAGAGTTTACAACATGTAACATTGTTTAACAGAAAGTAAACATAACCGTTAATTTACATCTTTATACACATTCCACATACACACTCTCTCTCACCCACACCATGTCCCAAGGATCGAGGGGAAAGGACTAAGAGACCTCTAACTAGACTAACTACAAACCTTCTATAGACTAGGCGTTAGGATGAAACGATCCTTCCGATTCCTATTGCTGATGCTGACCTGAAAATGTTTGAGTAGAGGGATGAGCCTACTCGCTCAGTGAATAGCATTTCACTTAGCTATCACTAAACAACTCATCAGGTTTATAAATTGAAAATAAACATAAGTGCAGTACTAAGCAGGGCAGTTCTAATAACAAAACAGATTTGCAGAATATAATCACATTTCCATGCCATAACAGATAATTTGAACAGATAAACAGATATAAAGAAATAGCACAAAAGTTCGAATACTTTAATTTACTGTGATCCTATATGAGTACCAATTTATATTATTATTATTCCCTAATCATATGCAGTGTACCCTGCATATGAAGATCCGTAGCGAACTACGATCCCACCGTACAAGACTTAGCGACACACCCGGGAAATGCTAAGTCTGACGCCAGCCCTGCTCTGCCACAGGACCCCAGGCTCTCCGGCCTGACTCATAGGCTCTACGGCCTCAATGCACTACTCTGAGTGCTCTAGACTCTTCCTCTAACCTGAGTACACAGGCGCAGGGAGTCAACACTGGGTTACCACCAGAATTACTCAACCGGTTGGTGTTGGTTAACCCTTTACTTTATTTATTTTTTTACCCCAGTGCCACCGAAAATACTCAATCGGTTGGTGTTGGACACTGTCTATCAACCCTCGTGCCACCAGAATTACTCAACCGGTTGATGTTGGACACGAGTTTCACCCCTAAGAAGCAGATCTGTCAAAGGGGTTCTACGGTGTTAGGGCACCTAAGTCTATTAACTGATTTATATTTAATCATTTAAACAGGAAAATCACATTTCGTACTTATTACACATTCTGAACATCACTTGAAACACATATATATCATTTGTCATCCTAAAACATGACTCAGTATCATTTATTCAAATTCATTGCTAAACATCCATTTTTAAATCAACAAATACATTGCAACCATAATACAGGAAATTTCATCATTTTCATTAAGCATATTACGTATTTCAAGTTCTAATGAATCTAACATACTCTATTGTATGTACTACACTGTTTAGAAGTTATACCAACTGATACAGAAGTAATTAAGCATTTAAATTGAGTTAAATAATGATTTCTGAATGAACTACTACTCACTGTACTGAAACTCGGCCGACCAATCTGGGAACTCGGCCGACCAAAAATACTGATCCTGCAATAGAACAGTAACTAGCATCTTACCCAAAAGAAAAATCTAACTATGGTTCGATCAAAAGCTAAGTCGATGGCTAAAAAGTGGCAAGGAGCTGCACACCTTTGTGGTGTCCTCAAATCTGGAGCTAGACATAGCTATAGCGACTGATTTGTGACCTGGACCTCAAGGAAAACTCGATGGCAGTTTTCCCCCTATTGCTAGGCACCACAAGATGGCCTAGTTGCTGTCCGCACGCAGCTGCAACTACAGCTAGCCGGCGCCGCTTCTAGCTGCTTCTTGCACCCAAGGTTGTTGGCCGAACTAGCTGCAAGCAACAGCAGCAACACTCACACAGGAGGAAGAGAAGCTCGACTAGGAGCTTAAATTGAAGGCTATGGCTTAGGATTCTTGCACGAACCTCAAGGACGAACTTGACGGCGACGAATTGGGTGTTGGTCGCATCGGAATGGCGCCTCCTGGCCGCCCTCCAAGCTGCTGTGCGGCCGCAGCTCCATGCTGTAGGTCAGCGGTAGGTGGGGTGCCATGGAAGGGGGCAAGGAAGGAGGAAGGAAGAAGGGAAGAGGAAGAGGGAAGGTAGAGGAGGAAGCGGTGTAGCTGAATCAGCTATGGCCAAGAAATCGCCCAGCCATCGCCTCCATTTTTCCTCTGCAAGTCGCGTGCTACAGTGCGCCGACTCTCCCTGTTGTATCGGGTGAAAGAGGGAGAAGAGATAAGCGAGAAAGGAAAAATAAAAGAAAGAAAAGGATTTATAACCCGGATTTGAAAAATTACATCTTTGACCCTAGAAATTGGAAATGCTATAACTATTGACTCGGAGGTCCGTTTGAAGTGATTCTTCTTGCAACATTTCAAGCATGGAATTCTCTACAACCTCAAAGCGAGAAATTATGGTTATTAGCTAGTCACTACCGGTCAATAAATTAAATGCATCTGGAGTACTTTATTCAACTTGATTAAATTAATTATTAACACTGCAATTATCATTAATTGCCTCAGGTGATTCAATCTCAGCTATTAATTCACATATTAACTTATTTGATTATCCATGATGTTTAATTTGATACTCAACACTAATTGAGGTGTTTTACGTAATTCGAGGTATTTATTGACTAACCCTGATATGGGTCGTAACAATCTCCCTCCCTTATAAGAATTTCATCCCGAAATTCCTAAAAGAGAAAAGGAAACTTGTTACGCACATCTAACCCAAAACTTCTCATGTGGCTCCCTCTAGGTTATAGTTTTTCCACAAAAACTTCTCTAAGGGTTTCTCATGATTCTTAAGTTTCTTGATCCTTAGATCAGCTATTTGTATTGGTCCTTCAGCATAGGACACATCTGATCTAATTCCAGATCAAACCACAAAACATTGTCTTTGTAGAACTGTTATAACAGTATCTCAATTTATGGTAATTACTGAGAAATTATCATACTATACATGCAGACAAACTAAAATTCTTAAATAAATAGAATTCATGTCAATTTGGTACTAAAATAAAATCATGCAATTTAACTGTTAAACATCATCACATCTCATAATGAAAATTGATATCAAAATACTTGATTCATCGTACACCCTATCCTTAGGGTTTCATTTGCCTTATTCATTCATCACATGCCAACACCCTACTCTTAGGGTTATCTCATTCACTAGTCACATGGCAACCCCCTACTCTTAGGGTTTCCGTTATCTCATCTGTTTGATTGCAGTTCAAGTCACAATACGGTATCATTCTAGAACTGGTAGAGCAGTGTATTCAAAATCATTGTAATTACTGAGTAATCTTTTATATCATGCATGCAGGCAGATTTAAAATTCATAAATATTCCAAACTCAAATCAATTTTGGCACATACATACTGAATTCATGTAATTGAACATCTTATTACATCAATAAGAGTAATTTACTTCACCTATAAGAAACCATCTGTAATATTTTTCAATTATCTGAAATTTCTCGAAGAACATGCATATTAACCCAAATCCTGGTTTATGCATCACATAACTCATTTAAGAGTTATCTACGTATCATACACAAATAATTAATAGTACTTGAGAATTTCTAATGATATCTAAGAGAAATGTGCCAATTCATGTAAATGTTAAGTCACACACATTAACATAACAGGAAGCATGCAACTAGGTTTATTTGCATATTTTAATGCTATCTTATTATCTTGAAATCATGCATCTTATGATTTACCAATTCTGTATTGTCCGGGTTTATACCCAAACCGTACCATTATCGTTTGTGTATTTCTCAACTCAACATTCACACTAAGCAAACTCCATAAGATTTAAATTCTCTTCCCAACTTCCACTGAAAAGCAAAACACATGCTCTCAGCATGTCATCAAGAGTCTGAATGGTTCTCTCAAACTGGCCATCCGTCTGCAGTTGAAAAGGTTATATTGAATCTTAACTTTGTGCCCGAAGGACGATGCAACTGTTTCTACAATCCTAAATGTGAACTTAGAATCTCAATATGATATGATTGAAACTGGATTACCAGGCAACCTAATTATTTTATTCATGTATATCTTAGTCAAGTTTCGAGACATCAAAGGTTGACTTAATATGAAGAAAGTGAGCAGACTAAATTAGTCTATCCACAATCTTTCATATCGAGTCATAACCTCTAGGTGTCTAGGGCAACCCTATCACAAAATCCATTGCGATATGTTCCCATTCCCATACTAGTATAGGAAAAGATTACAAGGTAGCTGTAGATTTCTAGGGTTCAGCCTTAACCTACAGGCACACACTACTTCTAACCACGTACTCAGCTACATCCTTCTGCCTATCTGACCATCTGTTTCAACTCCTTGAGATTCATATACATCTTAGTGTTTCCTGAGAACATAGCATACATCGATACATGCACTTCCATAAGAATGTTTTCTTTCAATTCACTATCTCAAGGTACACACAACATGTCATGCTGATACTACACATCATCATCTAAAAACTTAAACTCTGGTCTCTTTTCCTCCTATCATGTCATGCATGGTCTGGTTTAACTTACTATCACCCTATTGTAGTTCCTTAATCTGATCATAAGAAGTAGGCTTGAACCTGCATCTGTACAATCAAACCACTTTGTGTTGTCACCCCTAAGTCTAAGTTCAACTTCCACATGTCTACTAACAGGTCTCTATTTAAACCTGCCATAGAGAATGCATTAACAGTTGAACTTGACTTTCTGCTGAAAGCATCAGCCACCACATTCTCTTTACCAGGGTGATAATCTATTGTCACATCATAAAGATAGTGACGCCATGTCTTAAAAATATGAACTACATCAGCTATCTTTAGATCATATATCGGATAATACTCTGCATTCTATGCTACTTTCTTATTGTTACATATCAAGTTTTATGTTTTACTCTTTTCTCTAAGTCATTTCAGGTTGTTCATGTACCGTTCAGATTAACTACCTTTAAACCCTAGATCACTATCAATGCTAGTTTACTTTACATAGATCAAATCTCAAGGTCTTATTTTATAGAGATGCTAGTATTCAAGATTAAATCACTAGTGATATCCCTTGAACTACTACAACTCTAATCATTCTAGGGTTTGGTCCTTAACAATAACATAGCGTTATTGTGTGCGGGTGTGGTCGATTATATAAATCAATTTGAGTTGCTTGGGTCAATAACATATTAATCCAACACTCAACTTTAATTATATTGGCTGAAAATTCAGTTTTCAGAATAGTTTCTGTAATTCGTTTATTAAATAGCTAACAGAAGCTCCAAAAATTCTGGAAATTTTATATGTTATACCTAATGAAGTTTCAGACCTCCAGTAAAAATTTGAGATCATTTCTAATTACCAATAAATAATTACAAATCAAACAGTGCACTTCTATATTGCAGTCTGCAGCAGGTTCGGCCGAGTTACAAACCCGACCGACACCCTCACTGTAGAGATCAAAAGTCATCCAAAAATTACGCCAATTTAACAGAGTGTCAAAAATTGTGTTTTTCAAGCACAGTTAAAATTTGAGATCAATTGGATATACCAATAAAAAGATAAAATTCAATTACCACACTGCTATATCATTCTGAAAATGTGATCGGTCGAGTTTGAAACTCGGCCGATAAATAGGTCAGAAAATTCTTCAAAAATTCGGATATTTTCCAATGTTGCTTACATTTTATATATCCAAACCATATCCAAATTTGAGCTAAATTAGAGTTACTCATAAAATACTAAAAATCATTTAGTGAGACATTCTATTTATCAAAATCTGTATTTATGTATCATCAAAACTCTATTTTGGGCCGATTAGGGTCTATGCTTCTCAAATCCTAATTCTCAAGACAAAAGAACATTTAGACTTCTTATCATAGTTAAAACATCCTAGTGTATATACATTCTCACTATGTTACGGGTCTAATTCATCCAGAGTCTATTCTTATTTTACTGTTAATAGGAGTCATTAGATCCCAGTAATGCATCCTGCCAGCCGGACCAGGCCGAACATGTAGTCCTGAAGTCAAGAGCTACTCGAGATTAATCAACCCCTATTAATATTAAACATGTGGAAAGAATATCCACTTAGGACAAACTCATTTAAACATAATTTCGGGTTTACATTAATACAAAGAAAACAAACACTAAACAATTCACTTCATGACACAACAATATAAAAGAATCTTATTTACTTTACAAATTGAAAAATCTAATTTCATGCATATAAAAGCATTTCTAGTGATCTTTAAATCAAATAAGCAATAATAGACAAGAGTTGAATCGCATCTTATATGTAATCTCTTATTCATACATTAGTCTCTTATCTCATAATCCTAAGATTTCTAGGGTTTCTCTCTAGCCTATCCTTCCTCTGCATACCTGGCCAGGGCATCCAGAGAAGAACAGACAGAGTAGCTTGATACTGGTCAATCTAAGTATTCAGACACCTGGCCAGGGTATCTAAACACTCAGACCTTCCAGAGCTAAAACACATCATTTATTATTCGCCTTACTTATAACTTTATCTTTTGACCTTAATGATTCTTAACGACTCAGCTTAAGCTCATTACTTGATTCTCGTGACCACATCCTCTTCCTGCTATCTGCAATAATATAACAGAACACTTCCTGTTAGAAATTTACAGATAGAAGAAAGACTCATAAACCTTAATCCTATTGGTCTCTTATCGTCCCCTGATCTGCTCTGAGTAACTATGTACTCAACCTAGGCTCTGATACCAAGTTGTCACACCCCGATCTCACACTAACCACTAATCACGAGATTAGGGCGCGACGGAGGGATTATCACATAACAAATCACTGAGAACATTTTCTTTTTAAAACCTCGTAATGATATCTGGATTACTGCTGTAAACTAAAACAAAATAAACTATTGCGGAAGCATTTCAATTAAACTGGCTAGAGTACGTAAACAGAGTTTACAACATGTAACATTATTTAATAGAAAGTAAACATAACAGTTAATTTACATCTTTATACACATTCCACATACACACTCTCTCTCACCCACACCATGTCCCAAGGATCGAGGGGAAAGGACTAAGAGACCTCTAACTAGACTAACTACAAACCTTCTATAGACTAGGCGTTAGGATGAAACGATCCTTCTGATTCCTGTTGCTGATGCTGACCTAAAAATGTTTGAGTAGAGGGATGAGCCTACTCGCTCAGTGAATAGCATTTCACTTAGCTATCACTAAACAACTCATCAGGTTTATAAATTGAAAATAAACATAAGTGCAGTACTAAGAAGGGCAGTTCTAATAACATAACAGATTTGCAGAATATAATCACATTTCCATGCAATAACAGATAATTTGAATAGATAAACAGATATAAAGAAATAGCACAAAAGTTCGAATACTTTAATTTACTGTGATCCTATATGAGTACCAATTTATATTATTATTATGCCCTAATCATATGCAGTGTACCCTGCATATGAAGATCCATAGCGAACTACGATCCCACCGTACAAGACTTAGCGACACACCCGGGAAATGCTAAGTCTGACGCCAGCCCTGCTCTGCCATAGGACCCCATGCTCTCTGGCCTGACTCATAGGCTCTACGGCGTCAATGCACTACTCTGAGTGCTCTAGACTCCTCCTCTAACCTGAGTACACAGGCGCAGGGAGTCAACACTGGGTTACCACCAGAATTACTCAACCGGTTGGTGTTGGATAACCCTTTACTTTATTTATTTTTTTACCCCAGTGCCACCGAAATTACTCAATCGGTTGGTGTTGGACACTGTCTATCAACCCTCGTGCCACCAGAATTACTCAACCGGTTGATGTTGGACACGAGTTTCGCCCCTAAGAAGCAGATCTGTCAAAGGGGTTCTACGGTGTTAGGGCACCTAAGTCTATTAACTGATTTACATTTAATCATTTAAACAGGAAAATCACATTTTGTACTTATTACACATTCTGAACATCACTTGAAACACATATATATCATTTGTCATCCTAAAACATGACTCAGTATCATTTATTCAAATTCATTGCTAAACATCCATTTTTAAATCAACAAATACATTGCAACCATAATACAGGAAATTTCATCATTTTCATTAAGCATATTATATATTTCAAGTTCCAATGAATCTAACATACTCTATTGTATGTACTACACTGTTTAGAAGTTATACCAACTGATACAGAAGCAATTAAGCATTTAAATTGAGTTAAATAATGATTTCTGAATGAACTACTACTCACTGTACTGAAACTCGGCCGACCAATCTGGGAACTCGGCCGATTGGCTGGAAACTCGGCCGACCAAAAATACTGATCCTGTAATAGAACAGTAACTAGCATCTTACCCAAAAGAAAAATCTAACTATGGTTCGATCAAAAGCTAAGTCGATGGCTAAAAAGTGGCAAGGAGCTGCACACCTTTGTGGTGTCCTCAAATCCGGAGCTAGACGTAGCTATAGTGACTGATTTGTGACCTGGACCTCAAGGCAAACTCGATGGCAGTTTTCCCCCTATTGCTAGGCACCACAAGATGGCCTAGTTGCTGTCCGCACGCAGCTGCAACTACAGCTAGCCGACGCCGCTTCTAGCTGCTTCTTGCACCCAAGGCTGTTGGCCGAACTAGCTGCAAGCAACAGCAGCAACACTCACACAGGAGGAAGAGAAGCTCGGCTAGGAGCTTAAATTGAAGGCTAAGGCTTAGGATTCTTGCACGAACCTCAAGGACGAACTTGACGGCGACGATTTGGGTGTTGTTCGCATCGGAATGGCGCCTCCTGGCCATCCTCCAAGCTGCTGTGCGGCCGCATCTCCATGCTGCAGGTCAGCGGCAGGTGGGGCGCCATGGAAGGGGGCAAGGAAGGAGGAAGGAAGAAGGGAAGAGGAAGAGGGAAGGTAGAGGAGGAAGCGGTGTAGCTGAATCAGCTATGGCCAAGAAATCACCCAGCCATCGCCTCCATTTTTCCTCTGCAAGTCGCGTGCTACAGTGCGCCGACTCTCCCTGTTGTATCGGGTGAAAGAGGAAGAAGAGATAAGAGAGAAAGGAAAAATAAAAGAAAGAAAACGATTTATAACCCGGATTTGAAAAATTACATCTTTGACCCTAGAAATTGGAAATGCTATAACTATTGACTCGGAGGTCCGTTTGAAGTGATTCTTCTTGCAACATTTCAAGCATAGAATTCTCTACAACCTCAAAGCGAGAAATTATGGTTATTAGCTAGTCACTACCGGTCAATAAATTAAATGCATCTGGAGTACTTTATTCAACTTGATTAAATTAATTATTAACACTACAATTATCATTAATTGCCTCAGGTGATTCAATCTCAGCTATTAATTCACATATTAACTTATTTGATTATCCATGATGTTTAATTTGATACTCAACACTAATTGAGGTGTTTTACGTAATTCGAGGTATTTATTGACTAACCCTGATATGGGTCGTAACATTGTCTCTCTATGGATTAGGGCTCTCAAAATATACGTGAAACGGCGGCTGAAGTTCGTAAACTGTGTGTTTAACCTTAATGTCTAGAGTAATATATATAGCCACGCACGTCCCGAACTCTCAATCCCATTAAGACACAAACACTCGGTCACTCATGTACAAAACAGAATAATCCGTGAGGCAAACACTTTCCAAATAGGATTAATAAATCCGGTTAGGAAAGACATAATTAATTTCACAATTAATTAAATTCATAGTTGTGTCCTTGTGTAAAAAGAAGACGGATGACGAAAGACAATTCCCACAACCCACAACCCACAAGCTCGTGCCCGGCCAGGCGAGGAGAGGCGTGGCGTGGCGCGCGCGTGCATGCGTTGTGATGTGGTAACCCCACCTACCAAGGAGGTGAGCATACCCTCCTCCTAGGACCCCTTGGACACTAGTGTCCCATGTGATCCTACATAAAAGGACCACAAAAGTTGTAGGAGTGAGCAATGTGAGACTAAAGCTCCTCTTTTTACACAAGACACAAAACTACATTTCCTCCATATACTAACTGCACTACATTGAGCTTAACCCATGCTATATACATGGCTACTATAACCATATATCTAACAATCCCCCACAAAGTCCAATGTCTAATGTGCTCTACCATTTAGTTCTCCATACTGTGCTTTCAGCAGATACCTTTTGGTTTGAATCTACCTGAGTTATCCAACTGTGACCCCCACAAGGACTAGGTGAATAAAAGTCTTGAACCTGAACCTTAGATACAAGAGTATAGGTTGGTAACAACACAACAAAGACATGATAGAAAAGAAAACAATACATTAGGGCCACACATACAAAATTATATATCATGATTGATAACAGAGAACAACCCAATTCTCCTGTTGCGGCCTACACAACATCAATCACTTAGTTGGAGTCTCCAAGGATGTACTGCTAATATCATGTCCTATGACTTAATACCATTCAGAGACTAATATCTTACTAACTTGCAGTCATGATACTAACAGGTTTCCCAGGGGATAGACACACAAATGCGAGAAGCATCAAGGAAGGTTACATAATGTCATCTAATTCACCCGACAGCTTGTTATTACCACATTGAACCCAATTTGTGGGATCTCCACTCTGTTGGGTTGGGTTACTACTTTCTACGAATAATGAGGGGTTTCAGTCCCATCCCCAACCTGAATTTTTCTACTAAGGCTAAAGCAAGACCTTTAGTGAATGGATCAGCTGTATTATCTTTGGTACCGAATTAGTCCACAACCACAACCCCATTAGACACTAACTCCCTTACAGACTTGAGTCTGACTTGGATGTGTCTATGCTATTTTTTATTGTACTTGGAACTCTTTATCTTAGCAATAGTGTAGTGTTGTCACAGTGAACTGAAATTGCAGGAAGCGACTTCTTTACCATAGGTAAACTGGATATAAGTCCATGTAGCCATTCAACTTCCAATCCAGTTTCATCTAAAGCACACAACTCCACCTCAAAAGTGGACCGAGACAATATGGTCTGTTTCTTAGACCTCCAGGAAACATCTCCTCCTCCCAATAGGAAAACATATCCTGAGACACCATTACTCCCAGAGTTCACAGCAATCCAGCTTGCATCACTATATCCTTTGACTACAGAAGGATGTTTACCATAATGCAGCCCAAGAGACCAGTTCCCTTGATATACCTTATAACTCTATCAAGAGCTTCCCAATGGGTCTTGTCGGGACAACTGGTGTATCTACTCAACTTGCTCACCGCAAATGCAATGTCTAGACATGTGCAGTTCATTAGATACATCAGACTTTCGATAATCTGAGAGTATCGTAATTGAGACACTAGAACTCCAGTCTCATTCTTAAACAAAGGCTTGGATGAATCATATGGAGTCTTAATAGATTTACGTGATGTGTACTCAAACCTCTCCAGTATCTTCTCAACATAGTGAGACTGAGAGAGAGTTATACCATCAATAGACCTTGTGATTTTAAGTCCTAAAATCACATCAATGGAACCCATATCCTTCATCTCAAACTTGCTACACTAGAATGACTTTGTCTCACTTACTACTTTAATATGGGAATCAAAAAGTAGAATATCATCGACATATAAGCATAACAAAATGAATCCTTCATTGACAATTTTATAGTAGAGATACTTATCAAATTCATTAGAAATAAAGCCAAACGATGGTATCACGGAATCAAACTTCTCATGCCATTTCTTAGGGGCTTGTTTCAAACCATATAATGATTTAACAAGTTTACACACTTTGGTCTCATTCCCACGACCCATAAATGCCTCGGGTTGTTCCATATAAATCTCTTCTTGAAGATAACCGTGTAAGAATGTGGTCTTCACATCCATCTGATGGCTACATAGATTATAAATGGAAGCCAATTCTATAAGCACTCAGATGGTGGTCATACGGGAAACTGGGGAATAGGTATCAAAATAATTGATTCCTTCTCTCTGTATGTAACCCTTAGCAACTAACCTAGCCTTATACTTATTGATTGTCCCATTTTCATTAAGTTTCTTCTTAAAGATCCATTTGCATCCAACTACAGAACAACCAAGAGACAAATCCACCAATTCTCAAGTTCCATTTGAAAGAATTGATTGGATTTCATCATTAACAACCTATTTCCAAAACAAAGCTTCTGGATAATCCATAGCTTGTTTTAATGTCATAGGATCATCCTCAATATTGTAGGTGAGAAACTCACTTCTAAAATCTTTTGATGTCCTAGGCCGTTTACTTCTCTTTGGTTTAACCATTTCTTCAGAATCATCAGATTCATAAATAGCTTGTTCTGGGTCGTCCCCCACATTTGTCATCCTTTCCACGGGTTCGGGAATGAAACATGTGGTGAATGAATCTTCTTGAGAAACTTCATTGGGCACACCAGATTTCATAGGAAATACATCCTCAAATAATGTTGCATCACGTAATTCCACAATTTTATTAACCTCAATACTAGAGATATCTGGTTTTACAATAAAAAATCTGTAAGCATAGCTTGTCTCTACATACCCCAAGAATATGGCATCAACTATTTTCGGTCCCAATTTCTTCCTTTTATGTTCAGGGACAAGTACCTTGGCAAGGCACCCCCACACTCGAAGATGTTTGAAACTCGGTTTCCTCCTTCTTCATAATTCAAACGGACTACTCTCTGAATGCTTATGGGGAACTCTATTCAGAATATGGCAAGCCGTATTCAAAGCTCCCCCCCACATAAAGTTGGGTAATCCATATGTTTGGAGTAAGGTATTTACCATATCTATTAAAGTTTGGTTTTTACGCTTAGTGTCCCATTTGATTGTGGTGAATAAGGAGCAGTGACCTCATGAACTATACCATGTAATTGGAAAAATTCTAAAAACAAGTTCGAGGTATACTCTCCTCCTCTATCAGACCTTAATCGCTTAAGAACTTTACTGGTTTGAGTTTCAGCTTCTTTCTTATAAATTTTAAATTTATCTAATGCTTCATCTTTACTTTTCAGCAAATAAACATAGCAGTATCTACTACAATCATCAATAAAAGTTATAAAATAATGCTTTTGATCCCTTGTAGAAACACCATTAAATTCACATATATCTATATGTACTAAATCCAAAATTTCCGAATTCCTATTCACAAAATGAAAGGGTTTCCTAGGTAATTTAGCTTGCATACATATTTCACATTTATTGTTTATAATTTCTGATTTAGGGATTAAATTCAGATTCATCATACACTTCATGGAACCAACATTTACATGTCCCAAACGTGAATGTCATACATCAGATGAAACAAGATTCAAGCAATCAAAACTTTTATCATTCAAATTAAAAATAGAATTTGAAATAGGTTCAACAAGAATTCTAAATAAGTTCTCCACATCACATAAGTACCCTTTTCCAAAAAATAAAAAATCTCAAAGATGAGTAATAATAGCTTTATTACATTTGCAATCTATACGAAAACCATCTCTAACTAAAATTGTGCCACAAATAATATTGCATCATATTTATGGAGCATGTTTGACTCTGTGAAGTGTCAGAACCTTTCCCAAAGGATTCTACAGTGCTAGAATCGCCCAAAGTTACTGATCGACCTTTGGAGGCCTGGTAAGACACAAACAGGGACTTGTCAGTACAAACATGTACATTAGCCCTAGTGTCAATTATCCAATATAGTGGTTCAAAAATAGAAAGAACTTCAAGTTTTATAGATATGTACCCATCATTGAGATTCAAGGATGCAATCATCATGTTGACCACAACCTCCTCAGTTGCAGATGCGACAACTTACTTCTCCTTCTTCGAAGGACAATCCTTGTTCCAGTGGCCAACCTGTCCACAAGTCCAACAAGGTTTGCTCTTTGGTTTCTTTTGGATCTTACCTTTGGGTTTTAGTGAGTTCTTTTGTTTCTTATTTTTTTTCTTAGCAGTGGTTAAATTGACAGTAGAATTAACATCTGTGGGCACCTTAATAGTCTTCTCTTTTTGGTGCTCTTCCTGAATGTTGATATCCATCATGAGATCGTTCATTGACATATCTCCCTTGCGGTGCTTAAGAGACATGCCAAACGACTCCCAGGACTTTGGGAATTTCTCAATAATAGACATAGCAACAAACTTTTCCATAAGAACCATGCTTGCATCAGCGAGCTCTTGTACCAAGAGTTGAAAATTGTGTGTATGATCATATACAGGCTTACCCTCACTCATATGAAACTTAAGAAATTTTGAAACACAATATTTTTCAGTTCCCTAATTTTCAGTATTGTATTTCTTTTCTAATGCCCTCCACATAGAACCTTGAATGTAGTGACAGGTGGTTTGGAATATGAATCATACAGTTTGTTATTCAAAGCAAACAAAATAAGACCCCTACATGTTTTATCACCTTTCTTCCAGGTTGCAATTAAACTAGCATTTTTAGGGACTTTTCATCAAGTTTAGGTCCGTCATCCTCTAAATACTGATCATACCCTACCATGTTAAGCCATATAGCCATCCTACTCTGCCAACGAGAAAACTTAGTTCCACTAAATTTTACGGGCATACTGGAAATGTTAATTTTCTTGCCAGAACCTAGACCGGCCATTGTTAATTAACGACAGAAAAGTTGATTTCTTTAAGTCTATTGTTAATATTATTAATTTCATTACATGCAACAGCAGCAGGTGCAATTTAATTAACAAGTGCAGACAAATCCAAATAAGAAACGAAGATCAAATAGAGTAGGTGAACAGAAATAAAAGGAGTCAGAATTCACAAACCAGTTCGTTTGTTAAGAAACGAACGTGATACTTAAAGAAATCAGTTCCTGACAATCATCGTGGATAGGCACCGTTCTCCCAGACTTGATCCGGAACTAACTGGAATAGACATGTCTCGCTCACGCTTGACGTTGTCTCGTTGTACCACCACCAGTGAAGCACAACAACCGCAGGAACCACTACCTAACAGTTGTGTTTCAGTGAAGGGAAGTAGGAAGTAAGCCGCGCTCCGTACAGGAGAAGTTCTCTGTGAAAATGGCTAAGGAACAAAGGTTGTCTCTCTTTGGATTAGGGCTCTCAAAACACACATGAAACGACGATTGAAGTTTGTAAACTGTGTGTTTAACCTTAATATCCAGAGGAGTATATATAGCCACGCACGTCCCGAATTCCCAATCCCATTAAGACGCAAACACTCGGTTGCTCATATACAAAACAGAATAATCCATGAGGAAAACACTTTCCAAATATGATTAATAAATCTGGTTAGGAAAGATATAATTAATTTCATAATTAATTAAATTTGCAGTTGTGTCCTTGTGTAAAAAGAAGACGGAAGACAGAAGACAATTCCCACAACCCACAAGCCACAGGCCAGCGTTGTGATGTGGTAACCCCACCTTTTTTTTTAAATTAAAATTGAGGTCCATCTTATTCATCTTGCCCCTCAAGCAAGGCAAAAAATCATCCGCATCCGCATTACAAAAGATCATCCGCGATCTACCGATAGAAAAGAAAAATTAAACCTTCCCATATGTCTTCTTCAGATGGAGAGTCCCGCTCAAACATCATAGGACCCCTCACTTCAAGGCAGGTATCTCTGCTTCTCCTTCTCAACTTTTGTGCTTAGTACCTCCGACTCCAGTCCAGGAATCAACTAAGTCTCCGTCATCCCAAACAAAATCTTCATCCTCGTCCTCGCTTGGATATTCATTACTGTGTGAATCACTGACCATCACCCTCATTGATGAACTGTTAGAGTTGCTACTGATTGCCCGCGATCTTGTGGTGTCAACGCCCCATAATGGCCTCAGAAAATCACCAAAACAAGGAGAGCACAGGCGATGACAGTCACCTGTCGCATCCTCCACCCATCTCGCTATGGTGTCCTTCTTTCCGCCACCAGGGGATCCGCCATTAACAGCCTATGCTGAATCCGACCTGCACGTCGGGCAGTCCTTCACAACGTGGCTAGTTTCCTTGCACCGAAAGCACCTTACCTACGAGGGACATCAATTCCTCCAGTGACCCTTCTGAAAACACCTGAAACAGCGATCCCTGGGTGTGGCGGGGTTCTTCATGACCTTCCGACGAAGATCGCAGCTCCTCGCTAGATGACCAGGGGCTCGACACCGGAAGCATACCGGTTCCGCCCTGCAGTGGATCTTCTTATTCCCTCGTTGCAAGCAGCGCCGGCATCTAAAGCGGTGACGACCCCAGAATGGAGCCCCCGTCTCCACCACGGCCAACTCTTCATCAGTAGACTTATCCGCCGACGACGAGAGAGGGACACAGATAGTCCCCACCCACACATAACGCCCAGCGCAGCCCACATCGCCCGCAGCATATGCGGAATCCTTGCAACCCTTCTCTGGCATATGCTCAAACAGATCGTCTGCAACATCCGTCAGTAGCGCTTCCTCCGCCGCAACTCCCACGTCCCCACCTGCAAGAGAAGAAAGGGGACATGGGACTCCATCCACCAGAGTCTCCGGTGCCGCCATCACCTCAGCCTCCAGCCTGTCTGCAACACTGTTCGCTGCCTTTGCCGCACCATCCATAACCGATCTTTTGCCTGAAGCTTCTTCCCTGCCTTCAGCCGCCGCCGTAGGGGCGTCACCCCCGCCCTCATCTGCCGCCGTGGGGGAGGGTAACGCGGTTCCATGGTCGATCGCCTCCACGTCTCGCAGTGCCCACTGGTTCTGTAGGGCCAAGAAACGTGCTCGGAAGGGAGAAATAGACTCGGCGTCGCTCCCAATCTCGTCAGTAATGGGATCAGCCCCGCCATCTGCCGCTGTACCCGATGGTGCTGGAGACGCCCCTTTCACCCAAGCCGCCGTAGCTTCCTGAAGCCGCGCCCTAAAGTCCAATATAGACGGCTGCGAGTCGACGACGGTTGCTGACCGGCCAACCACCATGAGAACCTAATCGTCCCGATCCACCACAGCTAGGATGCAACAGGGGGGAAGGCCCCCCTTGTCGGGCCGCCGCCCCTAGGGCATAGGCGCCCTAGGGATTGCCACTTGAATCGCCTCCGCTCTGCGCTCTCCGCTCCGCAATTCTCCTGAGACCAGAGATGGGATCATTCTGAATGTTGTGGGGATGGGCTGGTAACCCCACCTACCAACGAGGTGAGCATACCCTTCTCCTAGGACCCCTTGGATACTAGTGCCCGATGTGATCCTACATATAAGGACCACAAAAATTCTTGGAGTGAGCAATGTAGGACTAAAGCTCTTCTCTTTTTACACAAGACACAAAACTACATTTCCTCCATGTACTAGCTGCACTACATTGAGCTTAACCCATGCTATATACATGGCTTTTACAACCATATATCTAATTGAAGCAACGATAAATATGAAGGAGAGTCAAAGAGATAGAAGTTTATTTCTCTCTCCTATTCAATTCTCGATGGAATTTGGTTACATTTAGATTTCATAGAGAGAGGACCACACCATATATTGTGCAAGGTAGTTTCCGATGTGAGCATGCGAGGAATAGTTCTGGATATATATATATATATATATATATATATATATATATATATATATATATATATATATATATATATATATATATATATATATATATATATATATATATATATATATATATATATATATATGCAATTTACATGGTTTGTCATGAAATCAGTTTTGATGGTGGATGTGAAGCATGGTTATGGCCAAAACTACATGTCTGCGTGTGCATGGTTGTAGTTATTTATTCTTGTTGCTAAGTGGTTTGTGATCCTCTCTCTTCTTCCAAATTTAAATTAATGCTCTTCTTTAAGTTTTTACAACTCAATCATGTATGATGGAATCATTAAAGATTTGATATTTTCTAACTCTGTCTGTAGCATTTTCCCTCAAATTTAACTTAAGGTTTTCCCCATATACATTGTAATAAATAAATAGGATAGTTTGAATTTATGTTTTAATGTGAGATGATGATCTGTATAAAGACAAAACGACCAGCTCGTGAGACGACCTGATCAACTAGAGGACTGAGGAGGCCAAATGACAAGAGGATGAACCGATTGACTGGTGGCCTAACTGACTGACTGGAGGTGTCTAGACGCTACTTGGGCCTAAGACTAGACAATTGCTTCAGAAGAACCCAACCGAGCGACCAAGAGGTGTGTTGATCGGTTCAAGAGTTGAACCGATCAGCCCGGATTGGTTCGAGCACAAATATTCACCAACAACATATTGCATATGGTGGTAGTAATTTGTTGTGGCTTCAAGTAATTACATTAGTATGGCCATAACCATAGCTTGTGTGTTTTATTTACTACATGTTCTCATTTGTGGTTGTGGCATGTATATGATACATACTATATATGTGGTGACTACATAAGGTATATGTATTTATAAACATAAACTCCCTCAATTATAATATCAAGTCTTAAATGCTTTCTAAAAGCGGCCCACATCAAAAGCTTGATCGACCAAGCGTAGTTTCTGCCTCCGCGGGGTGCGTCATCTATCTCATTGAAGTGTGATAGTAATAATGTAGGTTCCTCCTCCGTGGGGTGAATTATTATCGTGTCAGCTTTTGGGTTAGGCTTGACTGGTGATTATCAGATCACCTGGGCCCAGAAGCATGTAGATGATTATGGCAAGGTGTTTCACATATCAACTATCTAGAATTGCATATGATGCAATTGTCAAGAGTTGCCTACCTTGATGGTTGATAATATTTGCGGTGTTGATCAGGCCACAATTTAATTATCTTAGATCTGGCCCACTAGATTATTGTACACTGCAATGTTTCAAAGTGATATTGAGGGCTATCAATTTGAATAAAATAGTGGGAGTAATAGTTAATTAAAGACCTAATTAATATCATCAAATTTATCAAATCAAACCAAATAAAAAATATTTTAAAAAGTTGCAATATTTCTTTGTAGAATCAAAATGTCAAACACAAACACGTTCAAATTGTGATCAGTCCTCAAGAAGGACAAAATGGGATAAAGTTCCACAATTGGTTAAGGACTTTGAGAAATGTTATCATCATTGAGCGAAAGCTGTATGTCCTTGATAAACTAATGCCAGAGGAACCCACTCCAAATGTGCCTAAGACTAAATGGATGCTTATTGGAAGCATACCAATGATGCCATGGATACTTGAATACGTAATGCTATGTTGTGTGAACTATGAGTTGCATGAATAACATGAAAATATGGACATTCTTGAGATGGTAACACATCTTAATAATCATGTAAAGCAAAGAAGGTATAATGTCTCCAAAGTGCTAGGTGAGTGCAAACTGACAAAGGAAGGTCTGATAGAACCCCATGTGTTCAATATGATTGCAATGTGTAATGACTAGGATTTCTCTTAGGTCAAGAGTTGACCATGACTATGATTATGCAAGCATTGCATGAATCATATAGTTAGTTTGTCATGTGCTTAGCATGGTGATGCCAAAGCAAGGAATAACAAGAACAAATCTATGATAGTGATGAGTAGAAGTGAGTCTTGGGGCAAAAACAAGGCCAAATAGTTTGTGAGACATAGGGCATTTCCATAAAAGATCATATCTTTTAAAATGAAAAATAATGTTCTTATCATACAAGACATATGATGTTTTCATCAATGACAAGTATATAATAGCAAATCACTAATACTATTATGTGCCCATGAATGACAACTTCCAATTATAGAGGTAGCAACCCTTGCTCCATACAGTTCTAGCTTACTTCTTCTCAGGTCCTAAAGTAGAGATCTCTATCCCCATCTTCTTCCTGAGATCCTCTATTAGGAGGATAGTTCTTTCAAATGCCCAGACAAGTGACAATGGTGACACTTTCTTTTCTTTATTTTTTAAGTGAAAATGTTTTATATATTTGGGAGATTGGTAGTATTCATTTCTCTATCAGGTTTCAAGTTTATGAGACTTGGCCGCCTTTGTGTTTATATTATTCTAGGGCTATGTTTATCTCATATGCATGCAGGTTGATGATATGGGGTGTGTGCCCTAATTATTTACTTGTGCTTGTGTGGCACAATCTTTATGTTTAATTAATGGCAATTATTCTTTTTTTATCATATGATTTCAATTCTTTTTCTCTTGATACCCATTTGGGTGGTCCTTATCCTTTCTATGGGAATCATTTTATATTTGATGTCCATAAGTGGCTTGTTAGTTGGGATGTCATATGTAACATACCCAACTCCAAATAATGACCTAACACTTTCTCTTATGAAATATAGGCCCAGTCCTCCCTCCTTTCAAAATTCTTTGAACAAACAGTGCACTTCAACAAGATCTTGCTTCCTTCAATAAGGACCATTATTATTTGACAAAATTTTGCCAATTATCTCGATATCGACCTCCATCAAAAATAGAAATGACCAAGCATCTCTTTAGTAGGGAGTTTTTCCAGAAGAACAAATTGATGGCCTTATTCAAATTATTAACAAAATTAGGTAAAGTTTGATGAAAAAGGCCCAATTTGTCCCCATTCGGCGAAACACAACAAAAACATAGGTTATATTTAGAGAAACGTGGTATTATGTATGAAAATTTAACTATATGACCTTTTAAGATTTTAGGGGAAATCTAAGTTGTGTTTCTTCTCATCCTAGCCTATTTCTACCTCTCTTTCCTATTTCTCCTGCTTCTATAAATATCTACAAAGTAAATATATAAAAATGGTGTGTTCGCTACAAAATACTTTAAAACATAATTCTGATATTATCACATGTCAATTTTTAGGTTAATCATGTTATCCACGCTACAAAAGTAAATTTTATATTACAAATATTATTCAATGTTATTTATGTTATCCATGTTATCTATTTACCCATATTGTACATGTTATCTAAGTTATTCATGTTATAACTTTTTTTATTTCTTTAAAAAATCTATTATAGATTAAAAGTTATAAGAGAAATAATTTTCTCTCTCCTCCTTTTTGACTTTTTACAATCACTTTATATCTCATTTTTTATATCGTATCTTTTTTTAATATGTCAAACTTGATCTTGTTGTAATGTAGTTTTTGTATGGTATGCAACAATATTTATCTATACTACTATAAAAAGAGCGAGTTCATATTGTGTTCTCCTGGATTCTCTCTCTTCTCACAATTTTTCTCAACATTTTTTATATTTGTTCTGTTTTATTTTTTCTCTTTCATGATAAAATCAGTTGCCGAAAGCCTCTCAACTTCTCCGTTACATTCTTTTCTTCAAACGTACATTTCGGAGTCAATAAATAACATGTTTTCAAATTTTCTAAAAAATAGTTATGAGAATTACCATTATATTTTTGGAAAATTTTATTTTTAAATATTTAAAGTAAAATAAACACGCTCAATGGGCCACATGCATGTGCACGTATGTGATAACTAGTTTCATTAAAAAATATGTTACAGTTTAAAGTTATTAACAAAAATAGTTTGGTTATTTTTTCTCTCTCTTATAGACACTCTCTCTACCCACTCCCCTCTCTCCACCCCTCCCTCTCTCTCTCTATCTCTCTTTTTCTCCCCCTCACGTTTCTCTCTCTCTCTCTCTCGTTGGGGAAGCAAAAGCACCACACGAGCACTCTATTTTCTATCATCTGTCGTGGGCTGCGCATCTGTCAGCCCACTCAAATGACAAAGTGGTCGTATGGAATCTCGTCTGGGAGGATCGTATGTATAGCAAAGCTCAATCAATTTCTCCATCGGATTGTCAATACTTTCTCTATATTTGTTCATCATCGCCGCTCCAGTGTTGGCTTACGCTGGTGGCCGTGTTTTGGTCACCCGTCAGAATTGCCATTGACTTTAGGGGCATTAATGTTTTAGGAGTATTCATTTTGACCAGATTACAATACATAAACATCGTTGTATTTGAAACAGACTGCAAATGGAAAATTCAATTTGAAGGCGGATTGAACATGCATGTTGCCATTCATCATGTATGGTATTGCCATCTATCCTTTTTTTCTTTATTTTGGATTTTGTTGGTAATGGATTGGAGTAGAGTGAAATAGTATTCTTTTATTTCTTTGATCATCATGTCGGTCAGGTTTTTGTGGGGTTAACTTAATATAAAGACATAGTTACTTACTAAAGTACAAAATGCTCATAGTTATTCCATCTTATTTAAACATGTTTTTAAGGATGTGTCTATAAGTAATACATTGTTAACTCACACACACTAATGGAAATGTGATATGAATTACACAATTCAGGATAACCGAATTGATGCTTTACTTACAACTTTGAATGGTCATTGGTTATGTTTGAAAGATGCTACACTAATCATTCATAAAGAAAATTTCTCAAATTTAGTTAAGTGCAATATTTTGAAAAAGGGAGTCTACTTGTGTAGTTCAGAAAATAATCTTATAAAGGAAAAATCTACAGAGTTGTAATAAGAGAAATACCACCCATGGGTGTATTATCCGGTTGGCATTAAGTACGACACAGGAAAAAATAAACATGTCTGAATATATGTAATAATTTACCAAAGGTGAACGTATTGTTTTACATTAATACATTTTTTTGTTTCTTTTTATATATGGACGTGATCCATATTATATACGAATCCTACTCAATATTACCAATTCATTCAAAGATGATTTGTAATGACTACTTATGATTCATATTATAAAACTAAATAAAATAGATCTCATTTTACTTTTATAATCTTATTGTGGATTTAATGTAGATATTTTAATTATTGCAGTTATTTCTTTATCATTATGTGGTGATAATAACATTCTTAATTCAATGGCTCAAACTTTAATGAATGGAAAGAAAAAGTCATGTTTGCATTGGGGTGTATGGACTTAGACTTAGCTTTCTGAGTGGAAAAGCCACAACCACTAATAGAGTAAAGCACTACTACTGAAACGCCAAATATGATAAGTGGGAACGTTTTAATAGGCTTAGTTTGTTGTTTATACAAGTACATGTTGAAAAGTATATTAGACTATTCATTCCTACTTTTGAATTGTCAAAATATTTTCTTAAGACAATGGAGGAACAATATGTTTCTTCTAGTAAGTTTAGGGCCAACACCTTAATGGCCAAGATGTGCTCTATGAAGTACAATAGTTCTTGTGAGATTCATGAACACATCATGAAGATGAGAGATATTGTTGCACAACTCAATGAGAAGGAGTTATCCATCTCTAATGCATTTCTTGTTTATTTTATTTTAACTTCCTTGCTTAGTTAGTATGGATCATTCAAGGTCTTTTACAACATACAAAAGGAAAATGGTCAATAAATGATTTATTGACCATGTGTGTTCAAGAAGAAGAGAGACTTAAGAATGAAGGAGTCTCTACTACACATTTAAGCATCCACGACAAGTGTGGTCACAAGGGTAAATGAAAAATAAAAGGAACTGCTCCTATATTAGGTGGAGTGTCCAAGCTAGGGGATGGCAAGGCTGGGGGAAGCAAGGCTAATATGAAGTGTTTTTTTTGCTGTAAGAAAGGAAATGTTAAAAAAGAGTGCTTCAAGTATAAGAAATGGTTGAAAAAGAAAGGTATAACCTCTCGTTTCATATGAATGTCATCTTTTAGGTGTTCCTTATATAGTTGATGACATGACTCTAGTGCCACCGTGTACATTTCCAATACATTGCAGGGATTTCTGAATCAAAAGAAACCAATAGAGCGTGAAAAAGTCATTTATTTAGGAGATAAATTAGGCTCTCGCGTAAAGGTTGTTGGCACATATAAACTAATCTTTGACAATGGAAAGTTGTCAGACTTAGAAAATACTTTTTATATACCAAACTATAGTAGAAATTTAGTCTCTGTTTCTAGATTAGACAAATTAAACTTTGGTTTCATTCTTCAAAGTGGACAACTATCATTGTATAAAAATTCTAATTTAATTGGTACTTGTATTTTAATAAATGATATGTATCAACTTAAATTTAGCCCCCATTTTAAAAAATCTTTTTCAATCCAGCATTATGTTATTGGTAATAAACGCACATTGTTGGATGAAAAATCACCACTTCTTTGGCACCAAGGTTGGGACATATTTCCAAAGATGGAATCCAAAGATTAGTAATGGAGGGAATTTTTGGGCCCTTAGACTAATGTGATTTTGGAACATGTGTTGAATACATAAAGACTAAGAAAACCAACACTTCTAATAAGGATGCCAAGAGGAGTAATGGAACATTCGAGATAATTCACGCGGATATTAGTGGACCTTTTCCACCTTATTTTATAGAGGAAAAGTATTTTGCAACATTTATCGATAACTATTCATGATATATGATCATCTACTTATTAAATGACAAAATTGAGGTTTTTCAAGCTTTTAAGGACTTTAAGGTTGAAGTGGAGAAACAATTATGTAAAGTTATTAAGATAGTCAGATCACATAGGGGAGGTAAAAACTATGAAAGGTTCACTAAGATGGGACAAATAAAGGGACCATTTGCACATTTCCTTCAAGAAAAGGGTATTATACCTCAATATATAATGTCAGGCACACCAAGTTAAAATGGTGTAGCTGAAAGAAGGAATTGAACATTAAAGGACATGGTTCGTGTAGTGCTTTGTAATTCATCCCTACCTTCTACAATGTGGAGTGAGGCTTTGAAGATAGCAGTGCATGTATGAAACAAGGATCCTAGCAAGTTTGTTCATAAAACCCCATCTAAATTATAGATGGGAAGGAAACTATCCTTGAACTATATGCACATATGGGGATGCCATGTAAAATCTAGAATATACAATTCACATGAGAAGGCATTTGACTCAAGAACCACTAGTGGTTTCTTTATTAGTTATCCTGAAAGGTCAAAGGGATATAAATTTTACTGTCCATCTTACCCACAAAAAATAGTTGAGATGGGTAAGGCTAGATTTTTGGAGGATCATCATCTTAGTGGGAATGAACTACTTCAGAATATATCATTTGATAAAAATGTAGGATAGTTCTCTTACACCTACACCTAGTCAAAGATGTGTAGGCTATCTAATTATTGTTCCCATGAACAATTGTCAAGTGTATGAGCCAATTGAAGTAGATCAAGTTCCTAACCAGGTTGTGATTGAACAAGTTGAGCATACTCATGTTGAAGGACATCCTTAGGAGCCTACAGAAGATGCAAAATCTAATCTTGAATTAAGAAGATCCACAAGATCAAGAAGATCTACCATCCCATCTGACTATGTTGTATACCTTCAAGAGCCAAATATAGATTTTGAAGATATTGACCCCTTGTCTTTTACTGAAGCAATGGAATGTGAACCTCTAAGTGGCTTGATGCCATGAAGGAAGAACTAGCATCCATTGATAAGAATCAAGTTTGGGACCTTGTACCTTTGCCAAAGAGTGTTAAACCTATTGGTTGCAAATGGGTCTTTACGACCAAAAGGAGCTCAAATGGTGAAATAGAGAGGTATAAGGCTAGATTAGTTGCCAAGGGTTTCACACAAAAGGAAGGAAATGATTACAAAGAGGCTTTTGCTCTAGTCGCATCAAATGACTCCTTTAGAGTAACCATGGCCTTAGTGGCTCATTTTGATCTTGAGCTACACCAAATGGAAGTGAAAATAACATTTTTGAATGGGAATTTATCGGAAGAAGTCTATATGGAACAACTGGAAGGTTTAATTGATAATAATAGAAGTCATATGGCTTGAAAACTAAAGAAATCAATTTATGGACTTCAACAAGCATCTCGACACTGGTATATAAAGTTTAACACCATTATATCAACTTTTGGGTTTAAACCTAATATTGTTGACAGGTGTACATACCTCAAGATTAGTGGGAATAAGTTCATAATATTGATTCCTTATGTGGATGACATTCTACTAGCAAGTAATAACTTTGGCATATTACATGAGACGAAAGAGTTTCTTTCTTCTAACTTTGAGATGAAAGACTTGAGTGAAGTCATGTATGTACTCGATATAGAGATTTACAGAGACCAAGAAAAAGGCATACTTGCAATATCCCAGAAGACATATATAAATCTGAAGTTCTAGAGAAGTATGGAATGAAAAATTGTTCACCTGGACCTGCACCTATAATTAAAGGAGATATGTTTAACTCCATGTAGTGTCCTAGTAATGACATTGAAAGGAGTGAAATGAGGAAGATAGCATATGCATTTGTAGTTGGGAGCCTACAATATCTCAAGATATGCACCCGACCAAACTTTGCTTTTTCTACTAGAATGATTGGTCGTTACCAAAGTTACTCAGGTATTGACCATTAGAGAGTCGTGAAGAAGGTGACATGCTACCTGCAAGAGACAAAACATACATGCTTACATATAGAAGGACAAACCATCTGGAGGTTATGGGATATTCAGATATAGAATTTGCTGGCCGTCTAGATAGTAGGAAGTTTACAATAGGCTATATCTTCCTACTAGTTGGTGGTGCAGTGTCATGAAGAAGTTTCAAGCAAAAGACTACGAATTCATCCATCATGAAAACTAAACTTATAGCTTTCCATGAAACATCATCACATGCAGTTTGGATTAAGAATGTGATACAAGATCTTAAAATTGTTGATTCAATTCATAAGCCAATACAAATATATTCTGATAATAAAGTTGCAGTCACTTTTACTAATAATGATAAAATCACCATTGCATACAGACTCCTAGACATAAAACTCTATGTTGTTAATGAGCGAGTTGACAATAACATGATAATAATTGATCATATTGGTACACAATATATGATATCAGATCCTCTTACAAAAAGGCTAACTCTAGAATTGTATACATCTCATGTAAAAAGTATGGGCCTGAGAAGATCATTTGAAATGTAATGATTAAAGTGATTTGACAATGTAATATTTATTGTGGTCACATATTGACTCACTATTTCTATTTCAATACTAGTTACAACATAATTTCAATTTTGACATAAAGTTGGATCAAAGAATAGATTTGAGGTCAATCTATTCAAAAAGTTTTTTCCACTATATATAAGATGCTTAAATATTTTAGTACATAGATAGAAGTATATATTTATTTGGTATCAACCGCTATGACTCATATCTGTCATTTTATATACAAGTGTTTATGTTGATCATCAATGGAAAATTGATAAGTGTTATTGCCATGGCATTTTAGACCAAGTGAGAAAATGTTAAATTTCCCTTTGACGGTGTGGCCCAAAATAAAATAATATATTAATTAATAGATTTTTGTGAAGGGATGCATCTTCTGGGGTTTAGTGTAGACCACATAACCGCCATGCCTCTTGGTTATAGATAGAGATATAAAGGCTTGGTCCTCTCTCCATGGGATCTATCCGTAACTAACGGATTCCATCAGTCGGAGAATCCACTAGGGGAGAGAAACCAACGCTAATTTCTCAAAGGCATACACTCTGTCCAGAATGCCCGTCGCTTCCTCTTAGGATCGAACACTATTGTAGGTGTCTCACTTCCACTAAGGACCGAATGTCATTGTAGGCCTCTCATTTTCGCTCAGGACCGAACGCTGTTGTAGCCGCTTTTGTTGTTGTCCACTGCCTCCGGTGCCGTCAACGTCAATGTGGTCATTGCGTCATGGATGTATCACCAAATTCAAATATGTTTTGTCTAACATTTTTAACTCTCATACTTCAGGCATAATCGTTCCCTCATTTTAAAATGTATTTGGCTATGTAAATATTCGAAATCGCAAACTAATCTTTTGTTTTGTAATGTTCATAAAATTTCGATTCCAATTTTCAGATTGTGGTCACAATTTTATCACTTATTCTTGTACTCAATTAATGCACTACAAACTCTAATTTAATCTATCTTGACAAAATATTAAGTGCGAAGCATTTGACTAAATATACAATAACATGAATAACAAAACTTATCTTTATATTAGGCAAAATTTGGTTGACGAGTTATGTTGCGGTAAAGGATGTCATGTCCGGCAATAATGCATTTCCATCGTTTGGAAGTGTATGTCGGATCGGAAAACTAATTTTCTGTTGGGGCTCAGATTTATTTTATCTTGTGATCACTGCGAAATGAAGTCAAGCCGCCGAACCATCAAGACTCAGTAGACGTTGATGAAACAACATCCCAAAAAATAATATGTGATGCTCGCTGCTTGATTTTTGCAGTCAAGCTCGTTGCTGATACAACCATTGATACAAGCAGCCACATGTACACTGTCATGCAACTAGGTTGTCATCTCGTCCACTTCAGAAGCACAACCGCAGCGGCGACTGGAATATGATAGGTTCAAATTCACCTGATTCAGAGATCTACCGCGTCAACCTGCATTTGGCATCTGAATCTACAAACTAATCTAACAAGATGCCAAGCCTTGCACCTAAGTGTATCTAACGATGTCGTGTAGTGTGTCGCGATGTCAGTACAAAGACGAAACTGAACGGTGTTGAGTTGTCGGGATGAGTGACTTTTATTGTCGATTTCAGGAGGACGACCAACAACAAGGATGACTGTAAGTCCATTGTGATGTTTCTAAAGGAATTGGATAATAGTCGAGAAGTCTCGATGCCTTTCATTAACTGGTATATACATCAATTTATACACGTACTGGCAGCAGCAGTTGCTTGTGGCTTGTTACAGATATTATCCTACCGACTTGGGATCGAGATCAGTGGCGGATCCAAAAACTTATCGAAAGGGGCGCTGAGTCAGATATGTTATCAGCAAAGATATAGATCTAAAACTTTAGAGTATATGTCACTCAATAAGATGATTATCATCAAGGCGGGAATGATGTGCAATTGAATGTTGTTGGTCCCCAATTCTTATCCAAATTTGAGCCCGTACCTCATTTGAATTCTTAATCTAAAATATTGTTTTTTTAATATATTCTAATTGAAAATTTTAATAAATTGGAGTGTAACATTTTTTTAGCAATATTCATTCTGTGTTTGAACCTAGATTTGACATAATTTGTATTTTTTTTTAAGTAGTTCATCGTTTCTTAACTATAAAGAAATAACAATGTTGATATTTATAATAACTTTTTACCCAAATTCACTACTATAATATCTGTTACAGGGCTAACTAGTCAGAGATTAGAGTCCTGACCAAATAAAGTTGCAACTCCAAAACTTATCCTTGACCAATATTATTTTTAATCCTTCAGCAACAGTATTTTCCTCTCTCCCCACAACATAACCTAGCGGCCGTTCTAATTTTTTATAACCCTGACGGTTCAGTTCCACACGACTCGTCCACCAACCCGGCGTTGCGAATCTCCTTGCTAGTAGGGTGTCGGCTGCTGCAACTATGGGCTGGGAGACGATGAGCGACGCCCAATTGCCGACTCGGCTGTTTTGCTTTGTCTCACCAACCTCATAATCTTTTAGGTAGATTCTACTTACTTTTCCCTTTCCTTTTCAGATCTTCTTGGTCGTAGGATATTTGTTGGTCCGTTTCCAGTTAGGAGAGAATGAACAACTCCCACAGTTGCCTTGCTTTGTCTCGGCCCCTTAGATTTAGAAGATTTGTCTTCCTTTTACCTTTTCTTTCATTCATTCTTCCTTGGTCCTCTCTTCTTCCGCTACATCTACTACAGTTTGTCATTGGCTATAAAAATGTTTTATTTTTTATTTTATTTTGTTTATTAATGCAATATTCAATTACCTTATATGTCACACTCACATCCCACGATTACAACTAATCATGAGATTATGACATAAGTTTGAGGATTATACTTAATACAAAGTTCACTCCCTTATTTTTTTTCCTTTATTTCATTTCAAACTCTTTATTTTCTCGCATCCAATGACATAAATAAACTTTGAGAAGTAACTTTTATTACTCTAAAATGATCTCAACATTAATGATACATATCCATACATTAATTTTGTTTCTCACACTTCCATGTACATACGATATGATAATCAAATACATTCTCTCTCATCAAGGAAACAAAGATACAAAGCATCATTTACAACTCTCTCACATCTATACAAGAACCTAGAGTGACAGGGACCGACTGAACTTAACTAATCTTATACTTAATTCATGTGGTAGATCTATTTTGATGCTTTGACCTTCTTCAAGTCTACATGGTTTTCCTAAAAATTATGAGTAGAGGAGTGAGTCTACTCGCTCAGTGAATGAGTACTTCATATAAACAGTTTAAAACACTTATATAATAACAGATATATTGTCAAGCAACTGATATTAATTATAACAACAGTAAGATTTAAAGAGTCTAATAATTGACAATCATAAATATGGCAGGATACTCTACATATCTACAAGAGTGAATCAATATATGAACATGCTTGATTGATTATAAAGAGAACTAATAGCTCATAAACATACAAAGAATAATTCAATAATTGTACGCACTTGTTTAACCTCTCATTCATCTTATTATGTCATGAACCCACATGAGGTGTACCACAACATGTGAAAGAATCACAGCAAGCTACAATCTCACTGTACAAGGCTTAGAAGCATGTCTGGGTTCCTAAGCATATCTCTTGAGTAAGACCCCATATGCAGCGTGCCTCGGCGGCTAATGGGAGCGGCCAGATATCTCAGACTCAACCTCTCAACCTGCGTACTCAGGCGGTGAGTCAAAGCCCTCAGGCTTATTGTGCATCAGTGGACCTACTGACCACTGATCACTCAACAATTAACACAGGTACCACTGGCATTCCCGGTTGGTGTTGGTTACCACACAACTGTAAGGAGTCTGTCCTACCGGTCAAGACCCCCGCACCCTACTGGTACGCTCCGGCTTACCTCGATCTGGACTACCTCCAGTCGGAAAGTTGTTTCCTCCTCACAGCGCAGGCCTCATCCTGTGAGGATTCTACAATGTTTAGGGAATCTACATGTCTAATTCACTCTTTAAATTCACAATTCAATCATCACATCAACGTATCTTAGTTCAACTTTATAAACTGTTAATTTTATAAACCATATGATAATATTTACCACAATTGAACAGTTAAGCATCACCACATCTCAAACTGAGAAACATTGATATCACAATACTTGTTCACTGAACACCCTATCATAAGGGTTTCATTTACCTCATTCTTTTATCACATAACTCGCATAAGGATTGAATACATAATAACATCATTCAATAAGAATTGCTCTCAGTAGTTCACATATAATCGAATATATATATATATATATATATATATATATATATATATATATATATATATATATATATATATATATATATATATATATATATATATATATATATATATATATGAAATCCTATAATGAACTGAACTAGGGTTTCCACGTCGTTTACTAAAACATCATACATCAAGAATAACATTGAATCAAGATGTCTAATTGCAAACCTCCAACTTTCCATTCATTTAGGGTTTCACCCACATACTGATACATCATGCAAACATTGATATCATCAAATGAAATGCAAGATATTATCTGACATATATGTAATATGCATACAAATAAAACAATCATTTGTAAATAAGGAGATTCAACTAGACAAACTTCTTTATTTAATTATACAACAATGTCAGTCATAGCCGAAAGTCTTAGATTTTAGTATTTTCATGTAACCTTTACAATTACTTTAAGAATTCTCATTTAGATAGATTGCAATCATTTCTAATGTGATTTCATAATATGAAATTCATCACAACAGAGAAATAATCCATTTCATATCATCTAGCAAAAGCTTGATCAAAAAGACCATTTAGGGTTTGTACTCACATACTAAGTAATTGAAAATTATTAATGATTTAACTCATTTTCATGCAATCTACTATTTAAAGGAAGTATCCACTCACCCTAAGGTGTGAAAACACCTTAAAACGCAGCTCATCTCTGAAACTCTCGAATCCATTTTAAAACTCCAGCAAAATCTGCGGTTTCTTCTTCCTTTCAACCCTAAACGAGGTCTGATGTAGTTAGAATATGAAGGTCAAAGGTTAATCCAAACCTCAAAATTGCTGGATCAAGGGTTTCGAGGAAGGGAAAATTAGGAGGAGGAAGAATCGATATTTAAAACTACTTACCAAGTCAAATCTATATCAACCCTTTTGGATTTCCACTGTTCTTCACATTCTTCTCCAAAAATCACCTCAGAAATTGCCTTCTAGGTCTCCCTCTCATAGAGCAAGGTGCTTAGAATGATAGTGGATCAAATTGCGGTCCAACACACTTCGTTTCATTAAAAACGGATAAGTATAGCTCGAGATATGATCATTTTACGATTGGCTGTCCTGGGCAGCATCGGTTGCGGTCATGGCACATGACATAGCGTCGGTCGTGGTCGCGACACCCGACGCAACATCGTAGGTCACGGTGTCGACGCAGCGTCAGTCGCGGTACTCAATACATGTTTATTAAAAAGGGCATAACTCTCTCATTTTAACTCCGATTTGGTTCATTCTTTTTTTATTGGATTCATAATTAAATTCTCTAAAATCAAAAAATATTATTTTGATAATATTCTCGAATGATAAATTATTTATTAATTATTTCCTCAATATCATTAACTCTCTTCTTGCATACATGTATGTATTAATGTTATATTAACTCCAATTTAGATTTTTATAGTATACTTAAGTCATGATTATGAGTTGTCCAAATAAGTATTTAAGGCTACCAAAATTAATATAAAGCACAACATAGAATATTATTAATAAAAGTATGCCAAACATTAAAATTATCTTAAAACTCTAGGATTACCAGCAAAGCTAGGAACATGTTGTAACATTATACGTCAATATGTATTGATTTATTATAATCTATGAGTGAATCATGTTCCTGTCGATCTATTGTCCTTGTTCAATGGGTAGTACTATATCCAATCAAATAAAAAGTCATGAGTTTCTTGTTAAGAAATGGATGATGATCTAAATATGAATTAGGCATTATAAACTATTATTCTTCACTGTGTACCAACTACAACATAAACTATGTGTTCCTATTAGATCACTCAAACAAGAAAAAAATGTAGTTGTCCACCTCCTCTCTATGATGGTTGCTTAAAATCCACCACTAAGTGAAATGGTCTGTGGTCTTAATTATTATTATTTTAAGTTCATTGAGTTTTCATTTTTTATCTTATGTGCATATTTGTAATGAAAAAAAGTACGCCATTAAATTTATTTGTTATTGTTTAGGTGAACACTGTTACACCTGTTCATTGTGTATGATACAGTTCAACTATAGTTAAGATAAGAAGACAACACTTGAAATGGAGCTACTGCACATGTTTAGCTGGGTAAGAGAAACTTCAAAAAAAAATGGGTAAGAGAACAACTCTGAACATTGTATAATTTATATAATCTTTAATGACAAGGACCACACTAAAGCATATATGTATTGCAATTATAACTAGAGAATTTTGATATAGTGAATCATACCCATGTCTTATGTATCCATATTTTGTATCACCTAAAATGATGTTGTTTTTTGTTAAATCTGGTATCAGAATGTCATATCATTAACATATGATTAAACAACTTATCCTTGTTGAATGTCCCTACTTTTTTATACAAAGTGCAACATACTATTTGAAATGATAAGATATACTTATAACGTTGTAATTAGTACATGATATTTACAAATACATCATTAACCTTTGTAGCAACCTATATGTGTTTCTATTCAAGTAAAATATATCATTACTATTAATATAATAAAACATGTTTCATATTTTTAAAACAAAACATGATTCATATGTACATGAAAAAAATTTATATTTTTACTTGTCTTATATTTTTGTTTCATAGACGATGTTAAGTATCACTCTTCTTTTAAAGGTTGATCATTTCTTGATGAATGGTGTACATATAAATTTATGGAAACATAATATTCTTTTATTGAGAAGGATGGTAAAAATATTCACAAATTGAAGACTGATGCAAATGCTAGAGAACACGTTCAACAATGAAGCAACATAATTAGACAAAATGCATGAAGTAACCGTTCTTGGTGTCCATATACCTGTTAATCTTTTGTTTGATGTATATGTAAAACAATATGTTGCGTCACATGATGTGTAAGAATCTTATGTCTAGATGATTACTAGAAGTTTGTGACAAATATGGTGTTCAAGTTACACATTCTAAATGTAAACAATATGATATTGAAAATTGAATGGAATTTTTATCACGTGTTAAAATTGTTTTGTTGCTACATGATAAATATATATATACATACATATATATATATATATATATATATATATATATATATATATATATATATATATATATATATATAAGAATTGTGTACCTGAGTACATGTATCTTGTGTACCCATCTTCATTTATGATGATTGCACAACTGTTCTAAATAATCTAACCTTATAGATGTGTTTGATACCCCTTAGATAAAATATGTATACAATATCAGGTCAATAATACATTCGTAGATCATCAAGTTAAAGAAAATATATTTTTTCTAATCAATGGTAAGTTGCTGAAATTGTGGGAACCGTTGGATGACATATTGTTATATCTCATGATATGCATGTGAATTGGTTGTGATCTTTTAAACACATCTAATTTAAACAATATTAATTGAATCCATGTGGTTGGATGTGAATAATAGATTCTTTATATTCCATTTTAATTGTCGGTACACATAAGCTACATGTACCAACTGGTACGCAATTCCTAACCCCTATAAAAGAATTGTGTACCTGAGTACATGTATCTTATGTGTACCCATCTTCATTTATGATGATTGCACAACTCTTCTAAATAATCTAACATTATATATGTGTTTGATATCCCTTAGATAACATACATATACAATATCATGTCAATCATACATTCATAGATCATCAAGTTAAAGAAAATATAATTTTTCTATACTACTACAAAAATGGCTTATAATGTCACATTTAGAGGCGTCGATTGTATCCCAAAAACCGCCACCTAAACCATAAAATGTCGACTGTAAGCACAAATTGACATCTATATGTGAAGACCGACCATACACGAGAATCACTTTTTATTTAGCGTCGGTTGCTTAATAAGAAACCGACGCCTAAAATCACCCGCCAAATATAATTTTTTCAGTAAAAACAATTACCTCCAAAATTTCACATACGGCGTCGGTTATTTACCAAATAACTGACGACTAAAGATTTTTCATGAGACAGAAATCGAGCCCACTTTTTTCATCAGTTTTCACACAAGAACTGACGCCGATGTGTTTTCACACTCTGTCCCCATGAAAATTTTTAGGGTTTAGGTTTCCTAATTGGCATCGGTTTTTTGTGATGACTAATGCTTTTGGATCTTAGGTGTCAGTTTTCGAAACAACCAATGATGATTGTTAACTTAATAGGTCCCATGAAATAGACTCTTCCCCATTCTCGATCTATTTCATCGTGAAACACGGCTCTGGCGATTCTACTCGACCTGTCGCTCGTCTGCCATCGTCTGCCTCTGCCGCCGCCTCCTCGTGTGCTCAACACCACCACCTACGTGTGTGCTCAACATCTCCGCCTACCCGTGTGCTCAACGCCGCCGCCGCCTGCCCATGTGCTCAACGTCGCCGCCGCCTGCTCAATGTCGCTGCATGCCCATGTGCTCAACACCGCCGCCACCTGCTCAATGCCGCCACCACCTACCTATGCGCTCAATGCCGCCATCGCTTTCTCAATGCCGTCGCCGCCTACTCATGTGCTCAACGCCGCCGCTTGCCTATGTCCTCAACGCCGCCTTAGGAGCTACTACATTGTTGGAGCTTGAGCATGAGGTCGCCGGATCTAGCCTCTACTTCCCCTACTTCTAGGTAGGTTATTGATTTCCATCAACTGATTAGTATTTACTTATCTACTAATTTATATTTACTTATCTACATATTTGTATTTACTTATCTATTGATTTGTTCATCTAATGATTTTTGATTCATCACACTATTTAAATTTAGGCCTTTATATTTATTCATCTACGTTTTCAAATTATTTAATCATCTACTAATTTTTCAAATTACTTATCTACTAATTAGTATTTACTTATCTACTGATTTGTATTTATTATCTATCAGTTTTATTCATTTATCTACTGATTAGTATTAATGTACTATTTTAACTTGTCTAATCCCCATGCTTGACCTAATTCAATATATTTTGATGCATGTTGAAATAAGATTCAAACTTGTCCATTCTAGCATCCTAATTTGATTTGATTATGTGCTTTGGACCTTGAAACATGCATGTTAAAGAAACATTGATGTTGAATCTCAAACTTAATTCACATGTGGGTCTTCTATTTCTAAAATTATTATGTGAACTCCTAAATTAGTAACATATATTATTCTTTATGCACCCAAATACCTTGTGAATCATGTATGTGCCCTAAGGTGATTAAATGCCTAAATCTTGACTTGAAATATGACCTAGTATGTATGTTGATATATGAAGCTCTAGTTAAAACTTCAATATTGACCCCTAATTAATACATTATAATAGAATTGTATCGTGCATTTGTGTTGTTGCAGGTGTTGTTGACTTCCTATTGATTTGAATATATTTCTTCTTCAGCCTTCAAGTGAGGTATAATATTCTCACTCTCCCAATGTGCCATTATGCTTCATTTTGATTCAAATCTTTGATATATGGAATCATGGTTTAATTACTATTTAGTATTTAATGACAATCATGATTAAATGATGTTACACAAAACTTAGGATATGAATGATGAAACTAGGATTGTAGGTATAAAAATACAACATACATGTATTTGTTGGCCAATACGGTGAGTGGTTAATTAATCAATACTAGATTTGAACTTAGGATTAATGAAGCCACTCCATAGTTGATTACTATTGAATAATTAGGGTTAATGATGTATTAATGAACTTAATTAATTATATTTGTACTTAGTTTCTATAAGATTATGTAGTTGGTTAATAATGATTAATCAGGGTTAATGATGCATGAAGGAATTTAATTAATTGATAGTGCTTTCTTTCTTTGTTTGTTTCTTTCTTTTTGATGATGATGATGACGACGACGGCGATGATGATGATGATGATGATGATGATAATGATGATGATGATGATGATGCTCTGGTAACCACCACTAGCCACCGCCTGCACCTCCTCTTCTTCACCTCCAGCGTCGGCCACCTTCACCTCTAGCCCGGCCACCTCCACCTCCGGCCACCGCCACCATAGCCTGCTCAATCCACCAGTACGGTGAGTGGTTAATTAATTAGATTTGTACTTAGTTTCTCGAGGATTGTGTTGTTGATTAATATTGATTAATCAGGGTTAATGATGCATGAATGAATTTAATAATTGATAATGCTTTCTTTATTTATTTCTTTCTGATGATGATGATGATGATGACCCAGTATACACCCATAAGCTCTGTTTTTGACATTCAGAACTGAAAGACAGAGTACTACAAAGCAGTGTGGTAAAAGGAAAGAGCATACATAACAAATTGTTATCAACTTATGAAACTAGACAACTCAGACGAGAGGGGAGAGGCAACCCCACCTCTGTTTTCTTACCGGTGGTTGAGGCCGATAAACAATAGCATGGAGAGAAGAGAGTGGAGCTTGAAGTAGGGAGAAGCAGGGGTGGAACTAGGGGGGAGGCTGCCGGGGCTTTAGCCCCCCCTCCCCCCAAAAAACTAATACAAATAGTTATCTTTTTAGTATTAAGTATAGCTTAAAGTATAAATAAATACATTAACTACATATAAATTTCAAAGAATGGGACTAGTTGGAGTGGTATATAGCTTGGTTTTTAAAGCAAATGATGCAGGTTCCATTCTCAATGGGGACAATATTTTTGGCTCAGCCCCCCTTTGTGCTAAAATGTACACATATATGATTTCAGCCCCCCTTAGTGTAATTTTCTGGTTCCGCCACTGGGGAGAAGCGTAAAGGGCTAGAGAGACAGAGGATGTGATTGGGTGAAGGCCTGATGTGTAGGAGTGGGAAACAGGAAGAATGTGCAGAGAGGTGGGAGAGAAATTTCGACATTGGTACTTGTGCCCGCGTCGACAGAGGTTTACTGTTGGTGCATGCAAACCAAAGCAGCATGCAGGCACAACTCTCACCTCCACCCATGACCTCCGTTGACTACCAACCGCCTCTCACGCCTCAAGCACCACTTTGGTATGGTGTAATTCTAATAGAACTTGTCAAGTATAGGTCCCTAGGGTAAGTGGTATGGTGGGAGGAGGGTTATGGGGAGGGTGAGGGGTGTGGTAGGGTGGGAGGAGGGTAGGGGTGGGGTAGGGTGGAGGGCTAAGGGAGGGGGAGGGTGAGGAGGGAGGGTGGTGTGAGGAGGGTAGGGGTGGGATAGGTGGGAGGAGTTAGGGCCAGGGGAGGAGGGTAGGGGTGGGATAGGTGAGATGAGGATCAAGGAAAACACAAAAGTAGAGGGAAGAAGGGGCTTTTATTAGTATCTCTTACATGGTGCCCTAGTTTGACATATATGGCTAATGTAAGGATTAGTATAGATAGTTTAACAGATACAATGAATAACTTAGTGAAATGAATAACTTAGTTATCATCCTCATCATCCTCATCATCATCAATTATTTCTCCGACATGAATATGAAATAACCCATCATTGTTGTGTGTTGTTAGTACTTACATTTATATTACTTTTTCAAAACATTTTACATTATTGTAGGCATAATGGCTTGGGCCTCTACCCCAATGTTACTATTCCCTGTTGAAGAACAATTGGACATCATTCTAGATGATCATTCATTAGCACAACTCACTATACCTAAACATTGACATTATCTAAACGGAAGACGCTACACGGCTAGTGAAGTGACCCTAAATTTTGGAATTCCAACTTCTATTATCGAGGTTAAGTACGATGTTGACGTAAATCTTATATCCACATCCAGTTGGTGTGAGTGGGTTCGGAAGATGCTATTGGGCCGTAGTGATAAGATCTTTCTTCGTCTGGTTGGCCATAATACCATCGAGTTTTGGATAACCAACATCAACAACGAGACGCCTGATCATCTGGTATGATTTGAGTACTCCACAGATGATAGCAATGACGATGATGATGATGACGATTACTGATTCCGGACCATGTTAATGTTGTTTAAGTTGTGTATCTAGTCTAGTATCTCTCTCTTCTCAGTTATTTTACTTATGTGCATGTTTAGGGGTATAACAACCCCATTGTTTAGTTACTGTTTTGGGCAACAACACTATTGCATGTTCATAACTATATTATGATGATGATGATGATGGAACTACAGGTTTCTACATGTGTGTGATGAATCATATGATTAAATGTGCTTATACATGTGTGTGATGAATCATATGATTAAATGTGCTTATACATGTGTGTGAATCACATGATCCATATATAATATTGTCCATCTTGTTAATTTTATAGGTTTGTAGTCTGTTGTTGGCTGATATCAATAGATGTTGTAAACCTGTAGTTCAGAATTGAACTGTAGGTTCTACATCCTGCTGACCAGCCATACAACAGGGCCTGCAAACTGATAAGAAAAAAAACCAGAACATAGGCGTTGGTTATTAGTATAAAACCGACAACAAAGACATACATCATCGGTTATTAGTAACAAACTGACGTCTATGTGTCTATGGGTGTCAGTTATATATAAAAACCGACGCCGATGGTACTCTTGCTGGTGCATTTTATTAGTGGAGGGAAGGGTTATATAGTGTCAGTTTTTGTGAAACGTTGACATCTTTGACCTAGATATAGTGTCAGTTTTATTAAATAACTGACGCCTATAGTGCCCTTACTGGCGCATTTTTGGTGGCGGGAAGGGTTATGGAGTCGGTGTTAAAACCGACGCTGAAGGATTTGACTTTTAGCGGCGCCCACTTGGGTGTCGCTTTGAAACCGACACAAAAATACTTAGATAATTGACACTAAAGGTCGGTTCTGTACTAGTGCTAATCAATGGTAAGTTGCTGAAATTGCGGAACCGTTGGATAATATATTGTTATATCTCATGGTATGCATGTGATATGGTTGTGATCTTTTAAGCACATCTAATCTAAACAATATTAATTAAATCCATGTGGTTGGATTTGAATAAAAAATTCTATATATTGCATTTTAATTGCTGGTACACATAAGTTGCATGTGTCGGCCGATACACAATTCCTAACCCCTATAAAAGAATTGTATACCTGAGTACATGTATCTTATGTGTACCCATCTTCATTTATGATGATTGTAAAACTCTTCTAAATAATCTAACCTTATAGATGGGTTTAATACCCCTTAGATAACATATGTATACAATATCATGTCAATCATACATTTATAGATCATCTAATTAAAGAAAATATATTTTTTTCTAATCAATAGTAAGTTGCTGAAATTCTGGGAACCGTTGGAGGATATATTGTTATATCTCTTGATATGCATGTGATATGGCTGTAATATTTTAAAAACATCTAATCTAAACAATATTAATTGAATCCATATGGTTGGATTTGAATAACAGATTCTATATATTCCATTTTAATGACCAGTACACATAAGTTACATGTAACGGTCGGTATGCAATTCCTAACCCCTATATGGCTAAAAGAATTGTGTACCTGAGTACATGTATCTTATGTGTACCCGTATTCATTTATGATGACTGCAAAACTTTTCTAAATAAACTAACCTTATAAATGTGTTTAATACCCCTTAGATAACATATGTATACAATATCATGTCAATCATGCATACTACTACAACAAATACAAGTTTCTACGACATTTTAATATGGAATTTTTCTGAGGGAGTGTCACACAAAGAAACTCACCCAATATCATGCGCGCGGTCTCCCGCACTCCCGCTTACACGCCTGGAACAACCCCACGTAACCCATATCATTATTCTCTCTCCTTTTTCCCTTAAACTACTTCCGCTCGAGATAATGCCAATCTGGCTGTTTGATAATCCCAATCCACCCTGCGTTGTCGTGAGCCCCAACCTAATCCCCTCTATAACATCTCTGCTAGAAATCATCCACATACGCGCTCACACCTCTCTCCGCAGCCATCTAGAAACTAGGTGAATGATTGCTTTTTACAATTTCTGATCACCGGCAAATCCTCCGTCATTCTCCCCCAGTAGTTTCTTCCCTCAGTAGTTTCATCCCCAAGCAATCACCCATGCTCACACCTTCCTCCACAACCATCTAGAAACCGGGTGAATGATTGCTTTTTGCAATCTTTGATCTCCGACAAATCCTCCGTCATTCTCCCCCACAACCATCTAGAAATCGAGTGCCCGAGAGCAGTTTCTTCCCCAGCAACCCAACCGAAAAGCAACCAATTTCACAGGCAATCGTCAAAAGAAGTTCAATCCCCATCACTGTTCAGGTACGAACCAACTACAAAGGAACATGGGGTCGGTCGAGGCCATGGCCCTCCGGTGATATTTCTAGTATTTTCTCCCAGACATTTAGTCTTGTTTAATAAAAATCAAAGCAACAATTCAGCCTAACAATCAGTGCAAATTTAGCAGGCGACTGCTTTGTGGTTTCTTTATCAACAATCAGGCATCATTCTCGCACATCTGCATAATGATTTTAGGACTGTGATTTTCTGACTTGATCTATTGTTGTCCTTTCTACAACAACACACCAACATATGTACACCGATCACTGGAGATTCGTGGACCTATGACCTTGGGTTGTACGAACGTAGCCTGTCACTAGAATTTTTTCATCATTATGCCTCTTGTTGCCTCAGTGGCACAATCAAGCAACGACACAAGTTACCAAAAGTCTATTGATATGGGACTTTTGACCACAGTGCTATAGATTCTAAATCCCGTTTATAGCAACTACTCTATCTCCTATGAAGCCAACATATGGGATCACATTGGTCCAATAAATTGAATCTGATTCAGTGAGTCTCACTCAATTTAACCAAACATATTCATTTCTTTAATGTTTTCATTTGTTTCACATATGTTTGACATCTGTTTGGTTAGCATAATATACATCTGGATTCAAACTAAGTTCCCTTCAATCTAACCAGACAACTATGTTTAACGAGCATCTACTTAATTGTATCATAATAGAAAATTATATCTTCATTGTCGGGATTTGGTATGTAACGTCGACCCAAATTTATTCAAATGTGTTTGTCTTTCATGTAATATGTGTTTTTGGAAAAGTTTTATTCAACTTTTATTGATTTCACCTAATATAAATATTAAATTACAATTTGTTTTCACTTTCTGGCATCACATTTATACTAGCGAGTAGACTTTCCTTCCAAAGATGTCCATGATGTCTCTATTACTTGGAGAATCACTGATTAAAATCTACACAAATATGTTTTTCTTTGCATCCAATTGTTTCATGATTGACTTATGTCGTTATGTATATATTATATGATATAATCATCTTTATTTGTAGGGGATTTTGTGCTTGGATCATCACTACATGATGGAGGCGACTCTATTTTCTGCTATCTAAGAATCATCGTTGCAACACTATTAGGGAATGAAATCTCATTTAAGGACTTCATATAAATCTATTACTTCTGATTTGGCACAGTGACAATAAGCAAACATCCTCTTAGGCTCAATAGTGAAATATTTAGACAGGTCTTGAGGGGTTGTCAACTTTGAACAAGGTATGCCTAACCTTTACTGTAGGCACATAGGCATATATTTATTTTCTTTGACATTATTTTTATGCTTTGATCCTTAATACCCCATTCATATTTGATAGATATTGCAGCTATATTTAGGATGACTAATAGTAATTTGAAATAACTTTTAGAAAGAAAACACATTTATTAATTTGAAATACATTTGTAAATTGAGTACATATTGTTTGTGTTGATCTATCCTAAGCATGTCTATTGGTCTCTCTTTCGATGATACAAAAAATATTAATACTTTTACAGACATATGTACCTATCAAACACATATTTTATTTGATTGCTTTTAGCAAAAAGACTCTTTCCTCTATAAAATTTTGGAATTAAAACTAATTATTTCACACGTAGACTTGTAATATCTAATTTTATAAGTAAGATGTAATGAGATTTTTATTTTATTATTCACAAGCTTCAATTTAGATTCCCTGCCTCTACATTGGGTATAATTATTGTTCCACTATAATTAATGAAAAAAATTTCCTTTGTAATAATTAATACTCCTCCCCACTAGCATACTTCCATATTCAACTATAATTATTGTTTCCAATTCACTAGCCATAGTGACCTATTTCTAGTGTGGTTATGAGGAAATAAGATTATCATCACATTTTCTACCTTTCCTCAATCGTCAAGTTTGATTATGAAGGGTACTTGCATATCCCAATTTCATGAAACATCCCCAAATCCTAGCATCCATAGCCACTAATGTCCTGTTCATTCATCAAAAATTAATGACTACAATTACAGCTCATGTGCGCTCCAATATGATTCCTTTTCATGCTCTGCCCTTATCATGTTATGTTATTTGTATACCTCTGACATTGTCGTACAATATATTCATTTTGTTTTGTTTGCTTAAATTAAAACAAGTGAGTTCTTGAAATCAAATGACACATTGATGTAGTTGACTAGGCTATTATTATCAGTGATGGAAGGCCATATCTTATTTGGATACTATCTGATCAACTTTTAGAATGTATGGTTCTTACAAGTGTAAGATTATGTGTACTAGATATCATATACAGCACACATTTTTGTGGGTTTTGTTCACTTTTTTTATTAGACAATTTATGTATTTATGTATATTTGTTATGGTTAATTTTTTACTTCATAACTTATTTTTTTTAAGAGAATACATTTAAGAGTGAATAACCTTACGTTTTCTATGCTTACAATAGCCATGTCATAATTAAATTGAGTGAGGCTTCCATGCACTATAAATAGTAAGCCATCCTTGTAATAATTAAATACATAGACCAAAACAACTCAGTACATGAGTGTCAACACTCAATCCACGATTGGTAATACAATCAACCTTTTAAGTTGTTCATAGGAAACCAATAAATATCCCTTTGGAAAGAACATGTGAATTTGTATTCAATTACAAGATACCACATTTATGTACTACGCAATTCCAAAATGTTGAACTTTACAACCTCTCAAATGACTTCTAAATGACTTTCTCTTACCTATTAACCTTATATGTTCTAAATGTGATGAACTCATGCAATGTGTTTTTCTATTTAAATTTTTTTAATCAATGATACTTAAATATGGAAATATATATACTTTTGACTCATTAAAATCGTCACATATTTAAATCCCAATTTGTTTCATTCCAATAAACAATAATGGTGGGTAGTCATTAAGTGTCCACTACTGAACGACATATATACCCTATTATATACATGTTCAACGTCCACATGATCGCTGTGAATTGGAGTAAAATGTAATGTATAGCAGATCGTTAGATTTTATCAGTTACACAAGATCGATAACATGTGTGAAGACTTCAAAATAAAAAACACAGACTGACTAAAATGACTTTGTGCTAGAACAAATATCATTGTTAGTGGTAAGTACAGTTTCATTATTGTAAAATATGAAGCATCAAGAATTAATTGATGAGTTGTATGCATCCACGTTAATACAATTTAATAGATTAGAGTAAGCACTACATGTGTAGAAACTGGAGAATTGAATAAAAAAGAACCTGGGCAAACGAAATGGAGAAGGGTATTCTCTTCGACACATACATACTTCACCGTTAGAAACGTAGACCAAACCCGGTCGCCCTTCTATAATTGTTAAGTCGATATTTACATGAGTGGAAGCCCTGTAGTGGTAGACGAATAAGGATATGCTTAGGAAAGTGAATTGTATAAGACAATTGGTAATGGGAAAGGGAATTGAAGTATTGAGAGAAATTATAGTTTCTTCTTTCTATAAAATGATCATTTATACTAAATTTTTCATTAGAAGCTAACAATCAATTAATAGATTATACAAAGCTTTGACAACGAGGATAATTGAAACAGAATTGGAAATTCCATCCCAAGGTTTGAGAAGCCTGGCTGTTATGAGAGCCTGTAATCATTGCAGATTAATGAAAGCCTTACATTTATCACATATCATTTAATATTTTGAATGAGGAACAAAATTTTGTTAGGTAGGGTGAAACCAAGAAATGTTCAAATTCATAGATATTGGTTGAACCTAGGAACTTTTTCTCATCTTTTCTGATAAGCATGCAAATATGTCATCACATCCATGTATTTCTTAATCAAACAAATGAATATATGGCCAAGATCCTTGTACAAAGATAATCACCTAGAATATATATGTCAAAACTACCAAAATACCTCCAAATACTCAAGAACATAAAGTTAAGATGATCTTATATATAGAGAAAATACAAAGTGTGAGGCTAGTGTTAAACCTCCATAGTCAAAACACTTGGGGGGCTGATCCTAATATTTATATCCAGAGGTGGTTTTTGATGGAAACTCTTAATAAAATCTCAATAATAAATTGTTCTTGTTCCCATACAAACACCTGGTTTCTCAAAGTGTTGATGTTCTAAAAGACCCTTGGTGTTATGCATAGTATTACTAAATCCTCTACACTAGGTAGCATTAAATAAGAGTTTCACCAAACCCAAAATACTTATAAGGCTAGAGACATCTCATTTTCTTAAGACCTCAAGAAGTTAATGTTAGATGTATAACTAGGGAGAGTGTACCAAATGATCAAGATAGAGATATAAATTATTTTTAGAACCTATTGGGACATGCCTCAAGTTTTCATGCATTAAGAGCATTGGGAATTACGTAACCTTAACAACAAAGACTATTCTATATTCCATCAACCAAAGGGGTAAGAGTTCCAAAAAATCCATCATTTTCAAGTCATCAAATCTTTTTGGAATCTTTCATATCTACTTTTTCTTATAACCATTAATATGTTCAAGATATTGCATAAATCATAGAACAATCACTTATACCTAACTGATCATTTTAATCATCCAATATGTTGTACTTGAGATAAGGCTCATTTTATTTTAGATAAACCAAACTAGTCTTGCTGACAAATATATTAGATACAAGGACTTCACAGGTTTGTCATCACTAAATCAATTTATGTTTGCTTAAACCTAGTCTAGGTTAAAACGCACTCATTGATCATCACTTCACCCATCACCAACATGACAACCATAGCCATAAATCATTATTGGTGATATGTTCAGTTGAGCATAAAAAATGAGTGGGGGTGGTTTTGGGAAGTAAAAAGAAGTACAAATTTATGAATGGGGGTTGTTTTCTACGTCATATGCCACATTTAGAATTCCCAAAGTTGAATTAGTCAATGTCAAATAAGTTCTCATTAAGAGTTTACTACAAAGACGTTAAATTTCTTCATGTTAGTCTATGACATGTTTGCATATGTATGATGTCATGTCTCTATAGCTACATGGAAATGTTCTTCCAGAAATAGTTATATGGTAATATGTATGTAAGATCAATAATAGTGATTCCACCACATTCAGTGATTCACATATCATAAGCTTATATGTCCTGGTGTTCATAAATGGAAACTTCACTAAAGCCATTCTGAGAAAATCATGAAGATATGAATCTTGGTATCAAAAGTTTGTAGGATAAGGCCAGCTTTAAATGTAACTATCACCAGCTACATTGAAACCAATAAACCATTTTGAAATTTACATCGGTGGTCTTGTCTTTAACTGAAACTAAAAATATCGGAATGGATGTATAAAACGTTCGGTAAGGTATGTAACAAAAATATATGGGATTATTCAAGACTCTAGTAGCGCTTTGCTGAATACTAACTGAAACCATTGAATCAAAGCAATTAGTTCGACTCAGTTTTCATAAGGCGAATGGTTAAGTTTACTTTGATAGATTTTCAAACCTTTAAGACGTCAACTTGGTCCAACTTTTGAACAATATCAAACAGGAACAATACATATAATTGTTCTTATATATTTCTGTTGTTCTTACTTATATTTGCATCATCTAAGGACGGTTAATAATTTGGTTAGATCGCTAGTAGTATGTATGACAAGATTCACCTTTCCATAAGTAGATGCATACTAAATATTTGTGTTGATATTCCTTATCATAGATTTATGCAATATAGCTGTTAAGCCTTATATGATTCATGTGCATTGAGTTGTTTTCAATGGCTTGATAAGTTTGATCACAAATGGACAATGGTTTATATCAGCTATTGGGGTCTCAAATTGGTACTTTAACACCACCCAAAGATTTAATGGATAACAAATTTTGTCAATGTTCAAACTTCTATCAACTAATACAGAAACACGTCCTTCCTTACGACCAAGTTTACTTTTAGTCAAAGAAGAACCTTTGCATGTTTCCATTATGGTCATCAATTTTAGTTTTCTATGCCAATAAGAGAAATATTTCTCACATTATCATATTGATCTAAAATCTAGAGCTAAATATATATGTTTAGGAAGTTTCTTTAAATGAACTTGTGCATTTAGTTGTGGTTACTGAATGCTTGAAAATGTTATATTAGGGTAGTTCTCCTAGGTCTTTTGAAATATGTATTGGGTCACTTGGTTGAATCAGGTGGCTTGCTTTGATAGATTTGGGTTTAAATTAATTAGATAGCTACTCCTGCATCCATGTTTGAATAAGTGGAAATCATATATGATTATACACATGTATAATCCTCGTGATAATACAAATTCATCTACACCACTGTAGCTTAGGTTGCAATGTACCAAAGAGAAGTAAGAATGCGCTAACAAGTTATATAACAGAAATAGTGTCAAAAAATTATCTATGAATTTAAATGATAGAGTAGAAAGGATTTCTCTAACAAGAACAGAAGTAGGGAGAGCTTACCAAAAAATAGTAGGAAGAGCACAACATAACAAGGGGGTAAACAGAACTAAGAAAAAGAAAAATTACATTATTATGAATTTTCAACTGGGTTCCTCAATAAATTTTGGATCTAAACCAGGACCATCAAAAGTTAACATATTAAAATTCATATGAACATGCATACAATTGGGTAGTATTCCATTTTCACTTGTTAACTAACTATTTCACTTATCTCTCTTGATTCCAAAGAAGAGTAAAAGTAGTGCAGTGAATCTGAATCCACAGATAATTGGCATAATAATTATGTCTTGTGAAGAACATGCATTGCTTAGGATGATTATGACCGACTTTACTTTTAGGAGTTTTTACTATAGAACACCTTCATCTTACATAAAACCCCACTACAAGTAGCTTTGTGTTTGATCTCTCTAGTGATCCATCATGATTGAATTTGCCATTCTGTATTCATTATTAACCAACCACATTATAATTTGATATTCTGATGGAGTTTTCAAGTATTGTTCGATATGGACTAGTAAACTCTTGAATCATAGATGTTTACCATACTAGATTTTATTATGTAATCATGATGGTTTCTGTAATAGATTGAAAATTAGTGCTTCATATAGCATAATCGGGGTATGGCCCATGAATTCCAACCTTACTTGATGAGGTTATTGGTAGATTCGAACTAAACAATAAGCTATGCCATATCTCTGAAAATTTCTATGAATTTCAATATATAGCTTGAAGAAGGGGGGAGCTATTAGAAATATCTAAAGAAAAATTGCATTTTGAAAATTTTAATGATTGTAACTGTACTAGTCTGCGACATATTTGGTTGATATAGCACCTATATATTTCAGGTCCATTTATAATGGTTTTGGAAGCAGTTTGCCTAAACAAAAAAGCCTTTAACTAAGATATATGATGCATTTATAATTAGCTTTGATTTCCTAGATTATTATCAACAATGGACTTTTTCTGGTTGTAGTGCTTTGTCTTGTCTTTAATCTATCATGTTGGGACTATTGGACATTCCAAGACACTTGTATCACATGTGTATCTCATGAAAATGATTTAAAATTTTAGAAAGAAGAATTTGAAAAGAAAAATTAAATAGAATAGGCAATGCTTGACCGCATTTTATATATGATGGAAGATTAGTTTGAAAGAACATCAATTTCAAAAAGGCTTATGTATAGGAATATTTTTCTGGAGGATAGATATGTAATACGTTAAAATTAGTATTGAATGCCATTAGTCATATTGTATAACTTTGTAGTCTGTTTTGCACCTCCCCCATTTTTAACAGTAATTGATGAAGCTCAAATTTGAGAAGGTAACTAGTTTAGAGTTTGGATATTTTTTTTATATAAATGTGAAGGAGAACATTAAATTTTTTAGTGAATTTCTAAGAAAATTGTTGAACTTAAGTATTTAGAAATAGAACACCATTTATGATTATAGGCATGGTATTAAACATCATCGACATCTGGTAATTAATCCTGGATGTTACATATGTCTATGCCTGTCAATGTTTGATGTTGATCTGGAAATATAGTAGACTTCTATGTGTGGAAAAGTTGAAACGAAGATGATGTCTGTTACAATAAAATTCCTAGCCTTATACATTTAAAATCATATTAGCAGTAAAATAGAGTTGAACGTGATCAAAAGAAATTTCAATATCATGTACTATAGATAGGAGTTTACGCTAAAATTTAGACATTGTTTCTCTATCACACACACCAATATTTAGATCTTTTTGAATGTCCTTTTTACATATCCTGGAACATGTTGTAGGTGAAAAGGAAGTCCAAAATGGCAAATCATAAATGTTTTACCAATATTACTCCTGACTAACAAGTTGTCTATCTAGATAAAATGTTTGAGGGATTCTAATGGTAGTTTGTACCATAATATTTGATCTTCATATTTTCTGAAATATATAATATATAATTGGTTATATATGAATTGAGTGGGGAGATTTTTTTTTTGGTATGAATTGAGTGGGGAGAATTGTTATTAGAGAACAAATTTAAAATATATAACCAATTATATATTATATATATAATATATAATTGGTTATATATTTTAAATTTGTTCTCTAATAACAATTCTCCCCACTCAATTCATACCAAAAAAAAAAAATTCTCCCCACTCAATATAGTGTATTGTCATTTTGATTTTTAAGCATTGGGTGATTTATAATGAAAAGGAGCTCTATTCAACCCATGGAATTGAGTGAGTGTTATCTAAATTTTTTATGTTTGTTTACATATTGAAGTTTAGATAACGTGTTGGTGTATACTTACTTACCTTATACATTGCATGTTTATATGTACTCCAAATTTATTTTTCTGAGTGTTATGCTAACATTGTTTGATATTTATGTAATATTGATACATGTAGGAAATATGGTCAATCTATCTAGTACCCACAACCAACTTGTAGGTAATTATGAGATTCTAATGGCTGGCCATTGTAGTAAGACCCAAAGTAAGTAATGTATGCTATATTTTTTAAATGTTTCAATTAAATCTCATGTGTAGCTTGCTAAATTTTAATTATGCAGACCAGTTAAAAAAGTAGAGATTTATACATAATTTTTTCCACTTAATAACTTCATCTTTGCAGAAAAATCTATTGATGAGATTGCAAAAAAACGTGCACGCATGTTGATGACTGGTCCATGGAATTCATCCAGTAACAATCCAAGTATAGTTTTTAAATAAATTAATATATATGTCTCTATGCATATAGTAGTATAAAATTATGTTCATGAAATGTAGCTAAAACTAGCAACAATATTCAAAACCCTCATCAAGTTGAATATTTTGGTCTTGCAAAAGAAAAAAATGGGGCAACATCCCTTCCTCACATGGGAGCAAGTCCCATTCAAATTTCTCAAGACAAGAATGTAGATGCCCTGCATGATGGTTTTCTTCAACAGATTCAAACCTATAAGGACTTTTTGATGAGATAGATTAGTGAAGGTCTATTAGTTGTTGACTTCTATATTTTAGTTTTAAGGAAGACGTATGTGTTCTTTATGCTAACTTCTTCTTTCCTTTTTCTTTTAGAAACACTAGCCCTTGACAATTTGCAAAAACATTCACATATGTTGATGTTTGGTCCAAGAAATCTATCCACTCAGAATACTGGTGATAATTTGACTTTGTATGTTTACAATTAATACATAATACCTTTTGAGCATTATGTTTTAGCAATACTTCTATAAAATGCAGGCAAAAATAGCCAAAAAAATTGTAATCTACATCAACGTAAATGTTCTGGTGTTTCGAATGAAAAGTTAGGGTCATCTCTGCATGACAAGTAGTGCAAAGCTCCTCTAAATGTGCATGGTACAAAAGCTTAAGGTAACATTAAATCTGCAATTTTATATGTATGTATATATATCATATATTTTTGCAAATATTGATAAAGTTAAGAATGTATATCAGTTCAATATGAAGATGGGGGACTGGCCATGAATAATCTTCGAGAAGATTACATGAACAAAAATGAAATTGCAGAAAGGTAGAAAAATACTAGAAATAGTGCTCTAAAGTCTCAAAATGCTGGGCAGACTGTTGAACCAACTCAAAATCTAATGAAGAATAACTCTGGTGACAATTTGACTTTGTATCTTTACATGTAGATTATATTCCCTATGTATAAATAATGTAATAACATTATTTCTATAAAATGCAGTCAGAATCAGCCAAACATCTTGTAATCCTCATCAACTTGAGCATTTTGGTGTTGTGAAAGCAAAAAAAGGGGCACCAAATAGTAATGGTTTCTCTCTACATGATAAGCAAAGCAAATATCATCCTAATGTGCATGCTAGAAATGATCAAGGTAATATCAAAATTTTAATTTTTTTATATATGTGTCTATTATCCTACATATGTATATATTGATAGATCCTAATGTATGGTTGTTCAATATGTAGAGGAAGGATTGGCCCTAAATATTGTTCAAAATCTGAAGGACGGGAATAATGGTGATAATGATACTTCTACAAGTAATACAATATTCATTTCTATATACACCATGGTTTAGCATCATTTTCATGACATGCAGTCAAATTTATCCACAAAGCTTGTAATCCTCTTCATCAACTTGAACATTTTGGAGTTGTAAAACAAAAAAGAGTGGAACGGAATAATGAGGGTGTTTCCTTACAAGTGAAGCAACACGAAGCACCACCCATCGCACATGCTAGAAAAGTTTAGGGTAATATTCAAATTTTAAATATTCAAGTGTTGTTTGCTTGTCCTATGCGTATGTATATATTGATATAGATTTGACTGTATTCAAATTCACTGTGAAGATGGATGATTCACCATGGATGATGTTCTTGAAGGTCACACAATGGATGATGATGTTTCAGTAAGGCGAACAAACACTAGCAAGAGAATCTTGAGGGATCAATATGTTAATAATTACGCTGACCAAGCTACTGAACCACTTCAAAATTTGACCAAAAATAATACTGGTGAGAACTAGACCTTGTTTGTACATAACTAATGCAAAAAAGCTTCTACATAAACAATATTTTAGCTTTAGTTTTTTTGAAATACATTTAATTTTGGTAGCAAAACTTGTAATACACATCAATCTAAACATGTTGGTGTTGGAAAAGAAACAAGAGGGTCATACAATGGTGAAGGTATTTATCTACATAACGTGCCATGCGTACCATCTCCTGTTGTGCGTGATCGAATGGATCATGGTAAATCTAATATTTTTATATGTGTTCGGTAGTCTTGCATATTTATTTTAGTGATTAAATTCCTAATATTTGGCAGCTCAACCTGAAGAGGAGGATTTGGTTATAGATAGAGTTCTCAAAGGTTCAATGAATGATGATGATGCACCCAAAAGGAAGGTTCATGTTAGTAATAGGATTTTGAGGTCCCAAACATTAGACAATCACTCACAACCAGATACAAATCCAAATCAAGTTATGCAAGAGACGGATAACCATCATGGTAACAATTAATTAGTTTTAGCTTAATTATGAATAAGGTAATCATTATTTTATTCATGTTTAAGATCAACCGAAGAGAAAGAGGGTTAGAGGGAAAATGAAAAATATAAGCTTCAGGTCATTCAGAAATGGTGGTGGAGCTAAAATAAAGATAGAACTTAATTCTGAAGGTAATCCAATAAGTAAAAGCCAAACTCTTATGACCAGTCGAATTGGAGTTATTGTTCACAGTTCCATAAATGCTCCTCTTACTTATACAAGGTGGAGTTGCATGCCTAGTGAAAATAAGGAGAAGATGCTCCAGTTGATCCAGGTTTCATATAGTTTCTATGCGTTACTTCACTGAATAATAAATGTGCATTTCTAATATTTTCTTAACTATTACGTAGGATGATTTTATCATTCATAGTGATGAGTTATTACCTGAGGAAAATGACCTCAGAACACATTCAATATATCGATCATTGAATAAGGCTTGGCGTGAATTCAAGACTGAATTGTATGATCTTTATTTGACATATGCCACTGATGATGAAGCTCTAAGAAATTGTCCTCCAAATGTAACAAAATTTGATTGGGAGTTTCTTGTGAAAAAAATACTAGAAAAGTGACTATTTTCAAGTAAATTTGAAATACATTTATGAGTCTATATAATGATCTACTCTCTTTATTATTGATATTTTCTTGTAGCAATGTTTTTACTTATATTTATGTTTTTATCCATTGATCTTATTTTATGTTTATTTGTAAGGCTGCAAGTACTCATAACCAGATCAGTCGTTCTAAATAGTCAATGCTTCACTGTACTAGAAGGACTCAATTTAGTGTTATAGAACATGAGGAAGTATGAAATTTGTTCTTATTGTTCCTATTTTTATAGTATAAGGTTATACTTCATATTTCATAACCTATTTTATGAAAATACAGACTATCAATAACAATGGAGTTGTGCCAAGTCGCGTGAGTATGTTTGAAAAGACTCAAACGAGAAAAGACAAAATGCTTGTAGATGTTGTTGCTGAAGAAAAGATTGTAACCATGATTATAGCTCGACATAAATTTCAACAAATTTGCAAATTGAAAATTCTAACAATTTAATTTGTTGTTTAGGCACAAATCACAGATTTGGTGACTCAGCGTGAACATGGAACTATTGAAATTAGCGACAATGAGATATGCTTGAAGGTCTTTGGACATGAAAGACCAGGCCATGTACGTATGCGGGGAAGTACAGTTGGAGGTCATTCTCACTATAGAAATCCTATTTATATGAAGGAGATTGAAAAATATAAGAAACAAGCAAATGATACACGAGCTAGAGTTGAAAAAGCAGAAAAAGTTGCAGCAGATGCTAGAGCTAGAGCTGAACAGGCTGATCAGAAAGCTGAAAAAGCTCACACTTACATCAGAGAGTTATTCAATGTAATAAAGTCTAGCAGGATTATAGATGGCATGAATATTGACAACCCTAATGATGAGGTATTTCCTATAACTCATGGACTTATGGAACTCATTGTTTATTTATAACCATAGATCATATTAATAACACTATTTATTTATAGGTTTTGGAGTAAGATGGGAGTCCCTATAACTCATGGACTTATGGAACTCATTGTTTAGATGAAATATGCAAGTATTGAACCCATAAATGATCATTTTTTCTATTATTAAATAAATTTGAGGTTTTTTCTTCTCTAATTAACTAGTCTTGGATTTACTTTCTTCTTGAATCTATAGATCTATTTAAGTTATTACAAGATGTAATATATATTTTTCTATAGATGTAATGTTTTGGTCCTTGGTTTGTTGGGATTTGGTTTTCATTTGGAAGATCAGGTTCAACCGGTAGGTCGAGGGGGCGTAACACTCTTGATGATATCTGACAACAACCTCAGGTGGGAGGCAGCATTATTACATCCTTGGCTTCTCAGTCAAAGCTTCCATTGGTTCAATAATCTAATTATTTATAGCATGATGACAGGATGTGCTTTCGTTTCTTGAACCTCTTCTTAAGAAATTAAGCGAGTTTCATCGAAACTATGCTGTTATGAAGAACTTGAAATTCAGTGAGAACTTGCAGGTATCGAGTTTGATGTTTATCCCACCATCTTCCTTTGTATGCACATTGCTTGTGGAAAGCTACATGTCAGTTTAATCTTATTTGCTTAGTTAAAGTTGTTACTATATGTCTTTTGATTACTAGTTTGTATAAATTATTAATATGTTAGTTGGACCAAATCCTTTTGGAAATGGTACCGATCACATAAATTTTGTATCTGTGGCTTTTGGAGACACAAATGTTTGCATTTTTATTTATAATACTTTGAAACACATGTCTGATTACAGATGTCGACTTTAGATATAGACGTAGGGCAATTGTCTATTTTCTTATTTTATAAGGCAGTCTTGATTGTAAGAAAAAAATGAAAATTTTGAAATCTTGTGTTGAGTTCAATAATCTGATTTTGTATATCATGATGACAGGATGTTCTTTCATTTCTTGAACCTCTTCTCAAGAAATTAAGCGAGTTTCATTGAAACTATGTTGTTGTGAAGAATTTGAGATTCAGTGAGAACTTGTAGGCATCGAGTTTGATATTTATCCCAACATCTTCCTTTGTATGTACATTTCTTGTGGAAAGCTAAATGTCAGTTTAATCTTATTTGCTTGGTTAAAGTTGTTATCCATTTTCCCGTACTTCTGTGTATGTAAATCACATATCATGGTAAGTGATTTTCTCACTTGAGTTTGTTTTTCCAGGTCAAGGAGGGGCTTTACAAACATTAAAAAAAAGGTTTAAAAGTTGATGTTGATAATTCCATGTCAAGGAGGAGTATACAAACATTTCGTATGCTTTAGAGATTCTCAGAAACTGAGATTGTGAAGGTTCCAAATTTTTGCTAGTTATGGATGAATTTCAGCATGTAACTTTCTTCACCTCTGAAGATAACTTTACTTTTTTTTCATTTGGTAATTTGGTTATACATCATCTATTTGTCATTCTAAACAGCTAGTGCAAACTAAGCTTCATTCTCTTTAATATTTTAACTATAGACCAACACACATATCTCCACTTTCCATGATCGTCATAAAATTGTAAAGTAGTTAGATTTATGTTTGCCTACCATTCTAATAATGGTTCCTTTACAAGTAAGCTTGGTGAAGATACATCATTGGTAAAAAAATGAGAAAACCACAGCAGTGAAGGCCTTTTTGTGATTGAACCCATTATGTTGGCTCAAAGCCGTTTTCTGTACATGTTCAGTAGGGCTGACTGGAATAAATGCTGACATAATTATAAGGATCCATATGGTCCAAGTCAATGCAAATTAATTTGAAAATTTTAAGATTCCCTTTAAATCCCACTTTTAAGTAAATCCATAACTTCAAAGATCCAGAATATACCTAAACATAAGAGAAAAATGTGAATTTGTTTGACTATGCGGAACTGAGTTTTGGAATCCAGACCCTGAGAATTAGAATCCAACTAGAATTCCAACTAAGTGAGAATAAGTATAATATTCTAGATGCATAGGAACCCTATAGTAGTATGGAATGTCAAATAATTATGGTATTTCGATGTTATTATTTCCAATGCTGAATGTTTCCATGTCTATTATGTTTTGAATCGTGTTTTAACTGGTTATCCTTTGAAGTTATTGATTTATCTTGTATTTTATATGTGGGCAAACTCCTCTGCCACCTTCACATCAATCATCCTCCTTTTTCCGTACATCAGGAGTGTCTGCAGCTCCAGAATTACAAATGATTATGCTGCAATGATTAGTAATAAGCCACTATTGTATGTTACAAATCGTCTTCATTGCTTTTCTCCCTACCAAAACTAGCTGACGCTTCAGAGGACATCTTTGCTAAGATGGATGTCTATATATGATGGCCATGGGCCATGGGATTGGACGATGTGGATGTGGAGTTACATGGAAGGATTTCAGCTAAAGAGAACAAGAAGACACTCATCTACTCTAGCAATGGCTACTTAGTGAGCTCACACCCGGTAGTACGGAAGGTCTCAGCCAAAGCTCCAATGGCTTATGGCATGGGGACCAAGAGGATTCACCATGATATACGGGGAAACCAACTACCACCATCAAGTAGAGACTACCCTAGCTGAGTTGGCGAAAAAAGAGGTAAGATACGTATTTCATTGTTTACATTGATCTTGTTAATATACACTTAGAGAATACACTAGTAGTACTTGTTTATTGTTAACAAGAATCTTGACTCGTTGTGCCTTATTATAGGATTATGTGGTCTGCCCGACTGGTTTTGTTGTTGCTAATAAGGCTTTCCTATCAGTAGTAGGAAGAAAAGATTGCCATTTTCTCTAATGAATTGAACCATGCTTCCCATATATTAATGAGATATAATTAAACTTGATGCAATATATCATTGAATTTCTACGTCATACTATTGACTAGAAAATGTAAATTTTATTTAATGAATGATGTACAAATATACAATTGAATAGATGTTCAAAACACATTAATATACGTAATACCATCTGATATTTAAGGATTTTTAGATTATTGAAAATACATTATATATCAAATGCCTTGATATAGCTTTAGTGTACTCTACTACAAATTTCTTTTAGTCTTATTAATATGACCGATAAAATATATTTTGGATCATCTAGTAATTTACACAAATTTTTGTCAAATAGATATTGCAAAATACACGTAAATATATAAACAATCAGTTATATTTACATGTCTATGTATTGAATTTTGGCATATGGTTTTTTTTGGGGCTAGGTATACCTTGGCCCTGATTTGGCCTATATAAAAAACATTTAGGTTAAAAAATTTAACCTGACCCGCCCTTGAAAATGGATCGAGTTATGTGTAGGTTGGACATGAGTCAGATTGAGTCAGTCTAATCCGATGCATGACCCTCCTCTCCATACAGAGTTATACCTCAAAATTTGGTCAAAGGGTTGAAAAAACATCCGCTTCAACCACACTTTGATCCGCATCAACCAGCTTTGTACTGACACAGACACGCATCAATTTCACAAGGCAGACAAAAAGTCTGAATGAGCCCTCTTCAAGCTGTTTTCAGCCCAAATATCTGACTCCCTACATCACGATCTAATCAATAGGTGTAATACACCATGTATGATTTCTTATGCCCACACCGTATGCCATCTTTTGTGTTTCAAAATTTTTCGATTTCTTCATTAAACCTCGGACTAGATAGTATCACACTTCTCCTTTTTCAAATGCAAGATTTTTTATCAGCCTTAAATTTGAAAGGATTGTTATTGTATATATCATATAACTAGTTTAGTTTTGTTCTGCTTACTGCTGTATTTTGCAGTATATACATGTGTACATAGACT